>OZ020525.1:15639075-16013366 GCA_963971425.1 Bryoerythrophyllum caledonicum | reverse complement strand
CGCGCACACCTCCAGTCTACGCGAGCTCCATGGCAATGGCGGCTAGGATTTGGTTGCGGCGGCTAGGGTTAGATTACGGCGGCTAGGGTTTGGATGCTGCGTCTAGGGTTTTGTTGTGGCGGCTAGGGTTTGGTTGCGGTGGCTAGGGTTTAGTTGCGGCGGCTAGGGTTCAGGCAGTGCGCTGATGTGATATACTCAGGATTTAGTGCCATTCTACGAGCTACTCACTTGACTTGAGTTTTGTGTGGTTTTTAAGTCAGTATTTCAGTAATACAAAAACTGCACTCTCTAGTTGTTGACTGCTATCTTGTGTAAACATGAAACCTTTGTTGATTTTGCAGTTTTAATCGTACTCAAGTTCATGTCCTCATTTGTGTGCTCCTATATTGGTACTGTTCACAATCGTAACTCTAACTGACCTCAATCCTCACAAATCTTAACCCTGGAGTTCCCTCATCTTCAGAATTGAAACACAGCCAGAAACTTACCAAATTCGCCAAAATCTCCTCAATGTGCAAATGTCCTTCAATCTACACAGTACACACAAAGTTGATAGAAATTAGCGAATGAAGAAAAATGCACATGGCCTTCAGGTTTCAATTGCAAGAGAGCTCACCTTAGAAAATGGGAAGAGAAGAGACTTCTAGATTTGCATACAAACCTTATATTCATGTTGGAACCTTGTGCAACAAGTTTATTAGTCAAAGTTTGACTTTAGAACTTTTGACATTTTGCTTTGTTTCTCCTTATGTTTAAACTTTCTACATATTATATTAATATTTTGAGCTATATGTAATACAAAAATATTTAGGAGTTTTTATCACATAGTTCACCATATAATTTTTATGCATGTATTGCAGGTAAAGTGGAAAGGCTTGAAAAACATGTTCAACAAGGACGAAATGGTGATTTAATGTTGAACGCCATCAAGCACCAGTGCGTGTACCACTAACACCTGCAACATATTTTGAGGTACACATTTATTTTTATACAAGTTTAAGATTGATTGTTGATTGGTCTTCTATACTATGTTGTTTGTAGAATAAATTTTATGTGGATAAACAAACTTTTTTTTTTATTAGCGATTGTAACAAGATCCAATGGTGTCAGTAATAGCAAGTAGACAGCGTGGTTCATTTTCTTCCCTAGGTTCAGTGGATTCCCTTCGTTTTAGTTTACTTAGATTCAAAAGATTACATCAAACATGACGTAGATTCTTTATCATCATGTCAAAAATGATTTTAGTTCTATTTTATACCAATGTTTAGGGATGCAAAAGAGGTGTAGCATATTTAACCCCTAAAGGATAAAGTGACAAAAATGGGCTTCTTGAAAGTTCGATCAGGTTCCTACGGTGTCAATTTCTAACATTCCTCTTTGAAAATTTTACTATAGAAAGACATTACCAAGACTTTAGTCAGAAAACAATTTTTACCTAAATTGGACATTTGATCAAAAAGTTTTAGGGTTTTGAATTTCAAATGGGGAGAGCGGGCAAGTCGGGCACGTCCAAAAAGTTTTGCTAGAATACTCTGTTGAATGTGAGATTTTCAGTACTCGCAAGTAATATTATTTTCCTTGATGTTGTCAAAATAAGTTCTTGTCTATAGTGATAAATAACATATCAACCTAAGTCAAACATTTTCACACAGTGTCACTCATTGTTGGGCAAGGTACTAAAAAAACTTCTTGTTTTCAAATTAAAACCTAGACATCTTTTCAATTTTCACTTTTTATTTTTTCTACAACAATATGTGGTGTAAACCTTCTTATTGACCATTTGGATTACCAATCTAAAACATATTATGTTCACAAAAATTTACAGTGTGATTTAACAAATTCCAAACTTCCACTCCTTGCACAGTTGTTTTGAATATGCTACACCCGTTCTCTACTTCTAAAAATTGGTGTACAAGGAAACAACATCATGCTTGACAAGATGGTTGTGGAATTAGACTTTGTGTAGTGCAAAAATTAGACACCAAGTAAAGTCAAAGTCTGTTGATCCACTGCACGCAGGGAAGAAAATGAACCATATGCTTCACTTCAAACACTATAATCTTTCAATCCGTCTAGTCAAAGTTTATGAAAATTTGTTTACATATTACTCAATAAATCTTAATTGAGATCCTACGGTCAAAACTAGAAATAAAAGTTTTTGTTTCCTTTTTTCTTTGTTGCAGTGAAATCCAACAATTTAGAAGTGTTTTTGGTGTAACACTATCATTGTACCTGCAAGGTTAAAGACTCCGTGCAAGGAGTTCATGTTCTAAAAATTCTTAATTTTTTCATTTCAAAGCACTTTTATCAAAAGGTCCAATATCATCATCATATTTTATACAGTAAATATGTGTTTAGAAACATATCTTTTATCAGATGAATGGTGCTTTGAAGGTTAACAATTAGTACATATATTTTAACTAATGTGCAGCCATAATGTTCCTATTTTTTCAATAGTGATAATGGAGAGCCGCACGATTCAGACTCCTTTGATACGGCCACACATCGAAAGGGACAATATGCCTTCTAATAGCTCTGTGGGGGCCCGATTAATACGAGCAACACGTGCAAGGCAAATCCAACAGAGATCTGTTGGGATCATGACTTCTGAATTGGAAAGGGCAGTAGAATTGCTTTCAGAAAGACGAGATGTGGTGGGCTTAGCAACCAGGGAGCATGCATTTAAAAGTGGCATGGAATTGAATGGGTCGAAGTTGTTCCCAATCGAGGTGGCACTACGTATCACTAGGGTAGATGATGCATTGCATTGGACCGGAGAGATTGTAGGAGAACGCCTTGGCATGTGTGTGGGCTTGATCATTCGTTGGCATCGATCTTTGCTACATGTAGTGGCTGTAGAACCTGATATCACAAGTGTCCATGGTGACATTGGATCAGAGATAGCGCCTACAGAAGTGATGGCCCCAGAATTTGATTTTCCTGAGTTCACCAACACACCGGGATCCACCCAGAGGTCTCGACGCAGTAGTCATGCTTCAAACGCCATAGATGAAAATTCGCCGTTTTCTCAATCTACTCTCTCAAATATCCAAGATTTGCCCCATGTAGATGGATTTGCTTATGTTAGACCAACACGTCGTCCATATTCAATGCAAAATAGGAGAAGGAGAGATTCAAGGGAGCCATCATTGACAGAAGCTGCACCATCTAAGGTATCGCTTAGAAGCGTGCAAATTGCAATGGCACAAGGAGGATGCAAACGCAATTGTTTGAGAGACGTTCCAGCAAGGTATCTATTGGACATGCGATATAATGCATGGGGTAACGAGTTTTCAGTACGAAGTACGTGGATGAGACAGATGTTGGTTTCTTTTTATACAAGGACGGAAGGAACTCGTCGAGACAAGTTTGTAACAAAGTTAGATGGGAAAGAAGTTTGCAATGCTTGCTACGCTCTTGGGGTTGGATATTCACAGAGGCGCTTTAAGCAATTGAAGAAGGACTGTCTAATATATGGAAGAGTGACATCGATTCACGGCAATACCCTTTCAGATCCGATTAGAGAGATCACTAGAATGTCTGCGGCAGAGGCTTGCTTTAAATCGTTTGTCGATGAAGCTGGTTGTCCCCAACCTCATCGTTGTATTCGCCGTAAGAGTGACAACGAAGTGGTGCCTCTCATTCTCTTTCCTATGAATACAGCCAAATTTGATGTATTCAATTACATGAATGAGGAGGTCAAGAGAATTTGTAATGGAGAAACTATTTCTATGAGGTCGTTCCGGAGGATGTGGTGCATCAAATATCCCCACGTTCAGGTACCTCCATTCTCGAGATTCTCAAAGTGTTATCATTGTTGGGAATATAAATGTGCCATGGAGGGAACCACCAATGCAGATGCAAGGATAAAGATAAAAGAGTTGTTTATGTTGCATCTGCTCAACCAGATGGAAGAACGTAGGCATTATTGGATATTCAAGAGGTCGTGTTATATTAGCCCTGAGTTGTACATGTGCATCATAGTGGATGGCATGGATCAAAACACGACCATGGTACCGAGGATGCGTCAGACTGTGAAGAACATTGAGCACCGGTTTGTGAAGACCCATCTGTGTGGTGCTCTTGTACATGGGATTGGTTTATATTGCGACGTGTGGATTGGGGCTCACCACAAACACGATAGCAATCAAGTCATGAGTACATTGTTGTACGTGATTGGAGATGTGCTGCGGAGGAGGGGCTTTTTGCCACCAACATTGCGAATTCAAGCCAACAACTGCATGCGTGAGAACAAAAACATTTATATGTTTGCTCTATGTGCTACATTGGTGGGATTGGGGTTTTTCAGGAAGTGGAACTATCTTTTCTTATAGTCGGCCATACCTACGAAGATATTTATCAACGTTTTAGTTGTATATCAAATACGTTGAAGAGGTCCGACGTGGACTCGTTGAAAGAAATGATTAGTCTTATAGAATGAGGAACATCTCCTACGGAGGCATTTGTTAGCGCCCGGCTGCTAGAGAATGTATGGGATTGGAAATTGTTCATAACTCATCACTTACTGACATGTTAGGATTCATTGGTGGGCATAACATTTCCGCACCACATGCGATTTTGTATGGACAATCGAGAAGGGACTCGTGAGGTTCGAGTACAACACAAGCATTATTGCAAGGATCCATGGGGACCGGAGGCAGGGACGAAAACTTTGAGGTCGTTGCCAAATAGGGATGAGCGACCACCGTTTGCGGAAGTATTTGCAGCGGACGAACGGGAGTTGAAGGCGTTGGATGACTTCATTGCATATAAACAAAGGTGCATTCAAAGGTTGCAACATGAGGACAAGAATCGTGAGACAAAAATAGAGGCTGAAAGATTGAAACTCTATTTAGCTCAATTTCCACACAAAGATCGTAGCAATGGGCATCGTACCTCACCATTTTGGCCTTCAGAGTTCTCCAACACCGGACCTACAGGGAGTGCATCTTTGGATGTAATGGATGGTGCAAGTGAAGAAAATCGCGAGGTAAATGTCGTTGAGCAGGTAGTGGCCATATTTCCAAATGCCGAGGCTCGAGGATACTTTGGTCCTCGTAGAGGAAGACCCTCTAATCAAGCAGTGCGTAGAGCACAACAAACAGAGCGCAATTATGTTGAGGAACGCGCCGAAGAAGGAGCAATGTATGAAGGTAATCGCGATCCATTTCCACCATTTAATCCACAATCTGATATCTGTTGTGGACAGTTTGTAGCCTTGAGTGTTGATCGAGCAGAGATAGAAGGCGGTGTACCATTCTATGTGGGGAAAGTGATTGAGGAAGGAAAAAACCGATGAAGACTTAAGATTAAGGTTTGTTGGTATTGGCCCATCATTCAAAGGGGGGTTGCTAATGGACATGGGTCTTCTACACAGCGGTATGCAAATTGCATGGATTCATTCTGGGAGCCATCTAGGGAGAGCCATAGTTGGGTAGAGAAAGATGCATGCATTTTTTCATGGCTAGATACATCGGAAAGAACCATGTCCGGGGCCAGCGGGTGGAGAAAGCGCAATGTATTTGGAGTGTAGGTTGAAAGCAGGATTCGCATTCTTCGATCGGCAAAGGCTCACATCTTACAATATATTGCAATGCAAACCGAAGCTATCGATGACGACCGTTTGCAAGCAACCCTAAATTCTATGGAGTAGATAGTGTGCCTTTTTGAGAGTATACTAGTTGTGTATGGTAATTGATATATAGTGTATGTATAAGAGTAGTATATTCTAAGGGTGATGTAAGACGCTATGTCATTAATCTTTTAGAGTAAATCTGTGTTTACTATTGGTGCTAAGTCCAATTGTTGAAGCATCTATATTTAGTTTCCACCATTGTATGCATTATGTACTACGTAGAATATCTTTTAATCAACTACCAACCCTTGCATAAAGTATGTTTTTTTGAATCTACGCCTGTTTGTATACTAAAATCCTTCAAATCTATCTTTGAAATATTGTGAAACTATATTAAAAACACATTTATCTAGTATTAACGAGGGGCCACCTCAAAAATAGTTGAAAATGCCAAAAAATCGCTTCCAATATGAACAACCATGATTGTACGTAATATTGTTGCAGAAGCTCAATTTTTTTCTTTTGGAAAACGTTTTTTTTCTTTGATTTTTTTTTTTTCAATTTTGCCACTTTCGTTCGCAATGGCCGCCGTTGTACCCAAGTGCACTTTTAAATGGCCAAGTGCATAATTGCTTAATTGCGTGTTTAATTTAGTGTTCAATAGATATTTAGAGTAGATAACTTGTCATACCTGTATAATACACAATTTATGACCAAGTAGATTCTTTTACATGAAACAACTCTTCATTCTACATGTAGATGTTATTGATCTTTTCGAGAAGCATTTATGTTTGGTGGCTTAGACACATGACTAAGTTCAATGAGGTGTCAAAGATATTTCGACATTTTCAATATGCCCTTCAAATTGTATCCCATAGTTACACATGTCAATAGAAGGGTGACATCCACGTCACCTTTATGTTGTAAACATGCGTATCAAATTTGAATGTCACCGTACTGTATCTTCCTTGGATATCAAAATTACAAGAAAAATAAACAGAAATGAGAACAAAATATAAACGAAGAAGAAATATCAATCAATGCTCATTGCTGAACGAAATAAGTCAAAAAAGGTAGATCGCATTCAATATCCGTCGCCTAAGAGATTCGAACTCTTGCGGGGAAACCCCATGTACTTAGCAGGCACACGCCTTAACCACTCGGCCAAAGCGACCACGTCGGAGAGTCGGAGCTCAGGGGCAGCTCGATCTCGATGTGCGACAGAGCAATCTTTTCCATAGTTAAATAATTCGGATTCCCGGAGTCCGCTACTGTACTCTTATCGCGCGGGCACACGCCTCAACCACTCAGCCAAAGCGACTATCACCCTCGATGACTGACGCCGCAACTCTACACATAAGGAGAGGTGGTTCGAGAAATTTCGGTTTCAATCCTGGACATGCACCGCCTGTTTCTGATGAACTGCAGTCAGCGCCAGTGTGCTCGACGCTTGATTGACGCACCTCACTCAGTCTGCAGGCGGCCTCAACAGACACGCTCCAGTCGTCTTCCCTGATGGTGATGTCTCAGGATGGAACACCATCTGAGATGAGTGAGTGTCACCAGCAACCATGGTTATCTTTCTGTGTACATCGCACGGCAATGCTGGCAGTCGGTCGAACGTCAGGATTCTTAGGAGTTTGGAAGGGCAATCAATGAAATGACACGTTACCTATGCTTTTTCTACCAAATGTTGCTCATGTTGGAATGTGGTATATAGCAAGTAACGCAAGGCGAAAGGTTGCAAAATCACCTGCTGCTGCTGGAGGACCTCAGAGTTCTCCTCAAGCATGCAAGTGACGCACTTCAAGGGAACAACAGAGCACATCGACATACTGGGTTCTGCTTTACTACGAGTTCTTGCTTTGGTAGCACTAAACAGTAGGAAGCTCCGAAAAGGAAAATGAGAAAGCTGCACACGTTTGTCGTTACAATCCTCAGCAGGAAAATGAGAAAGTTCACAATCAACACGCACCTGAAATAGATCCAGGAGCTTGAGTTACACCGAGACAAACATTCGGGCGCCGCAAAGTGATAAACCTTCCATTCCTTCCATGTCAAAACCAGACACCGTCACACCAAAACCAAAACCAACGCAAAGTGCGCGACACCGAGAACCCCGCATATTCTAGAGCTCAAACCACATCGCTGACGACGAAGTGGTAGTTCCAAGTTGAATGATCCAGACACACGCAACGTCACGGAGTGTGGGTGCCATGTCGGGTGATGGCTACACACGGAAGCGATACTTAGTAGGCTGTAATAAAGTGGCAAGGCTTTCCTTATCCTGACATGCGACGGCCAATGAGGCGAGAGCGGCGGGGCCCTGTTGCCCATATCGACTCAGATCTTTTGTCCAGGCTGCAAAAGCCCCCTGAAGCATTGGCCGCTCTCGCGCCGGAGGGGTCTGACCCGACCTATCACGCATACTAGACTTCCTTCGCTGCGCAAGCAAACGAAGCTGAGTTTCGTGACGACATTGCACACAGTGCCGACTCATCAGACGTTCATTGGGCACATTCATCCGCACAAACTGTGGTGACGACCACATCTCCGGTGTTGCTGTACCACCAGATATGGTAGACGAGGAAACCAGTTTCGGGAGCTCGAGGTCCGTTGTTCGTGAACCACAATTGTGGTAAAGAATTTCGCAATTTTGTTTCTATCACCTTAGTCGTTGTTAGGAAATCTACCTGGTTTCGGTTTCGGAGAACAATCATCTTTTGGGCAGTTTGAGAGTGGGTTGTTGTTCAGTGTAAGAGTTTCCGGAGCTTTTCCTTTCTCTGAGCTGGATTTTCTTTGCGAGGTTTGGTAGGCTATGTTTTTGCATTTCGCGGCATTGGTGGCGTTGGTTTCAAGCGGAAAGGTTTTGACAGAAGGGTTTGATAGAATTCGGACAACTTATCCCTTACGTTCTGTTAGTTTCTGAGGGGAGTTGTGGTTGGTGTTTCAGGTAGCCGGAACCGACGTTTCTGCTGCGGCTATGTTGGCATTGGCGCCATCCCCCGTCGTCACCGGGTTGTGATCCTACAGCGCTGGAGGATGAACGATGACCGACCTAGTTTAAGAGCTTGAGTGAAATTCGTGTGCGGCGACCATGGCCATGGTGCAGGGAATGCAGACTGTGCTCTGTAGTCGCATTCCGCAGTGGAATCCTGCACGTCAATCGATCGACTCTAGCACCAATTGGGCGTGTAGGAATAGGGTAATAATCAGGAAACAGCTACGATTCTCGCCTCAGGAAGGGGCAGCGTGGCTGTCGTATGGGCGCAGCAGGCGAGCAGGGCCCGTTGTTTATTGCCTGAAAACCAGCGAGGTGGAGCAGGTGAAGGCAGACGTCGTATCAACGGAGGAGAAACCCGTGGATTCTCCGCATGTGAAGGAGACGGAGGAGGGCTGGGCGGTGAAGAAGGGCTTGAGTGCCCTGGATGCCTACTTCGACAAACTCAATGCAACCAGGGAAACCGAAGAAACGTCATCCGGAACTGCAACATCACACTCCGAATCCAGGGTTTCAACCACAGGAAGAACCGAGTCAGTTGCGAATTCTCAAGTATCTCATACAGGAACCATCAAGCAGGATTATGTAGAAAGTAAGGAGAAAACCTCCACAGGTGGTCTTAATGCTTTAGATGCATATTTCAACAAGCTTCGGCCCAGTGAACCAGAGCAAGGTAAACCCATGCCACCCTATTTTGCAGCTGTCGACGACGATCTCATGTCGTTTATGTGTACTATGGATATGCCACATAGTTGAAGCTGTTCTTTTACCAAGAACAGGGAGGATGATTTGATGTAGTTTATGTGTACTATGGTATGCAAACGTTGAGAAACGAGAACACATATGCTCACTCTACGAATAGGTTGTTTTCTGGTCGAGATCAGGGATGATGATTTGATGCAATTTATGTGCAGTTGTTCGTGAGGATGAGGAGGTGCAGAAAGGTCCTGAAGAGAAGAAGCTGAGCGGAGGCAACGAGGAAGAAAAGAAGGTGAGCATCAAGGTTATTTCTGCGTTGCCCAGCCCTGTGGAGGAGGACGAGGAGGTGGAGTACAAGGAGTTGATGGAGGAGCTGGAGAAGGCGCTGGAGCAGCAGGCGGCGTCTGGGAGCGCGTTTGATGATACTGACAACTTCATGCCTGGTTCCTCGTGGGGCTTGCAACCTGGCAACTCCAACTCCTATCTTGTGTAAGCAAGCTTTGGAGTCACTTTCTTCTTCTCTTCGGTTGGCATCGAATTTAGGTCTTGTGGATGTGAATTGGTGGCGGTGTGAATCTTCCTGCAGGAATGGCTTGGTGGCTTTGAACATCGCAGTCTACTTGTTCGGTTTGGCGAGTCCTCTGGAGGTGCCGGGGATGGGCGACGCTTCTCTACCTTTCTTATATGGAGCCAAAGTGAACGAGCTCATTGTCAATGGAGAGTGGTGGCGTCTTGCTACCCCAACGTTTCTGGTAATCAATGCTCAGAAACTATTGCTCTTGAGTACTTACAGAGTATTCAACTCCATGATGTCTTGAAGTTCTTCGTGTTCATCTCTTTGAGGAAAACCTTTTGAAAAAAAGTGTGGAAATGCAGTTTTGCGGTTTGATCTTGTTCTTTCGCTTTAGGTCGTGGATTTTGGATGAGAGGCGGTTTAGTTGAAGGTAAAAGATGTTAATTGTAGAGACCTGTTTTTGTGGAATGCAGCATTCAGGTCTGTTGCATTTGGGTCTCAGCACCTGGGCATTGCTTGAATTCGGACCAGCGGTGGAGAGTGCGTATGGAAGTTTAGGGTTTTCAATGATCTACGTGATTGGCGGTTTGTTCGGCAACCTTTTGAGCTTCTTCCACACACCTCAAGGCACAGTTGGTGGCACTGTAAGTTGTTCATACTCCTTCATTTGCATGTCTATAATCTCATCACACCTCTATGCTGACAACCGAGAATTTTTCAAGGCTTCACGACCACTTGTCTTTCTTTCCAAGACAACTTGTCTAACAAATCATGGTGTGGTCTGTACAGGGCCCCATCTACGCTCTAATGGCTACCTGGATGGTCTACTTATTGCGCAACCGCGAGATCATTGGATTGGATGTGGCCGGTGACATGATTCGGAAAGTAGTTATCTTCACTGCCGTCACTTACGCATTGTGCAACGCTTTCCCCGTTGATGACTGGTAAGCTATCTCTCCACTTGATACGCTTCTGCAAGTTGTTTTCCTTATTGTGTTATCACGTAATGTTTCCTTGTTGTTGTGTGTCTGATTCTAGACTGTCGTTTCCAGGACCCATCTGGGAGCAGGAGTGATGGGCGTGATCTTCGGGCTCCTGACATGCCCCATGGTGCAAGTGAACGTGCACGTAGAAGAAGTGGCGGACAACAACGACGACGACGCAATGGAATCGTACCTGCTACTGAACGAGGGCCTGCATCCGTACCGGCTCTTGCTTGTGTTTGGGCTGTCCCTCGCCGTCTTTTTTGCCCTTTACAGCGTTGGAGTGCCCTACGCAACAGAATTCCACTTTCTCCACGGCGGCCTCGGGGATGAGTACTGGTAAACCTGCAAACGTTCTGTCTTGTTCATATTTCATTGTATGGGTGGAGTTCTTAGACAGCTTGAGATCTATAGACTTTGGTTCTGCTTCCAAGTCGCCAACCATCTAACTGAAGGTTGGTCAGGAAGTCAGCTTGGTTAGGCAGCGCCTGTAACGTGGAATATCTACTTACCTTTCAACACATGAGCAGTGGATATGATGAAGTGTTTACGACATAAACAAAAAGAAGCATTGAGTAACCTTGCCTTGATACTCTGTCGCCCTTCATGTCTTACAGAAGAAAGTATACTGCTCTCAAAAAGTCCCAATACACGAGCCATGGAAAGAAGCTCATTTTTTATTGCCATCCCTGATCACACACTCTGCATTCTGTCCACTTAGAAAGATATGAACGCGTTAAGGTTGGATGACCTATAACCACCAACTTAAGCTTGCTGACCTATATATAGCGTTTCTATACGTGGTAAGACAGTTTTTGGGAATTCAAAATAGGATTTCATGAATATTGCAATTGTCGTGACCATTTATTTCTTCATATTGAAATTGCTACAAATTTTCAAAGTGGATAGTAAGCCGTGACCCATTCCTCGACTTACAAAACTCTCTATTTCCACACTAAGTTGTACTAATAACCACTTCTGCATTGACTAAAAACCGGCAGCTTTGAACCAATCATGAACTAACACCCAATCATATATGACTTCCTAAAATTTCGGAAATGGGGTGGGTCTGTGGTGGTTTTAGTCCACTTTACCTTGTCCATTCTGGGGTTCGTGGTGGTTACAGGTCATCCAACCTTATTTCCTCTTGGGACGCTGATTCGGTAACTTGAAGTAGATGAATCTGGTCTTAAAATATAGAAGACTCAGAACTCAGACTCGTGTAGTCAACCATGCAGTGAACTACAGAAACCGTGCAGTCAACCGCGTAGTCAAGAGTGTAGTGAACCATGTTATCTTTCTTTTTTAATATTTTGTAATATAAAAACTACATTAAAATGGTTGGACTAATGCGTTGCAAAGCAAGCGCCAACTGCTAGTCATGCTACCAAAATCGTAATCTATGTAGAGAACCACGTAGTGATCAACCATGCAGTTAACCGTACAGTGAACTACAAAAACCATGCAGTCAACCGTGTAGTTAATTGTGCAGTCAACCGTGCCATGAAGCATATTACCTTTTTTTATAGTTTGTAATATAAAATTTACATTAAAATGGTTGAACTACTGCATTTCAAAGCGCCAATTGCTAGTTAACAACAAAACATTAATGTAAATTTGGATTTGGTGATAATTCAACTCATCATCAAAATATTATGTTAGTTTAGGTAAGCTAACTAAAACAATAAAAGTTAAAGTAAAAGTCAATGTAATAAAAGGAAACGCCAAGTGTCGCCATCTCCTATGGCGGGTATTGCCTAGGTATCACATCATACTCGTAGTGCTTTTATTATGTAGAAAGATATCAGAAAAATTTTATTTTATTTTTTGAAATTTTTATTACTTTTGTTACTGGGCCCAGAGGTGTACATTTGTAACGTAAACTGAGAAGTGATCCTTTCATGTTTGTTGTACAACGATATTTGAAGGCAGGCTTTTGGAATAGTTTTAAGAAACAAATTACTTGAATAAATTGATAGAGTAGTCAATAGTTTGCTAAGAATCAAATAACATCATACATAAGAATTAATTAATTGTTCTTATAGGTAGATTCATCATTGGCCATATCTTATGTATTTATGGTTAAGGAAGTTATTCAAAGAAACAAATCAATATTTGGTATTTTATCTTGAGATGTAATTGAATTAATAAAATTATTAAACATTGATGTCTTATTTACATGTATCTATATTTAATATAAATGAAAATACAAATTCCCCAAAATAAAGGATATCAGAATCAAAAACAACAACGGGAGGTTCGGTTACAAGGTTCCAAAAATCATCCAATTTAGGTGTTTTGTTTGCCTGCATCACTATTGAGCAACAAAAATCATCAAATGTCAAATTTTTTTGAATAGTAACATTTTGAAGATTACGTATGTAACATGATAAAATCAACAAAAATATTATAATTAAAGTCAAAATGGTCACTTAATAATCATAAATGCACATTGTAATCAATGTTTTATATTTTTAAAAGATTTTTTAATAATAAAACTATAGATGTTGAGATTATTTACACCCCCATATTTCATTAGGATCCCACACCACGAGATCTTTTAAAGTGGCTCTTAATAATTCTAAAGCAGCAGGTTGATCATCCTAATATGCATAATAAAAGTGTCATTGATTGAAGAATTTATTATCAAACTTTAATACTCACCCACTTCAATAAAGGGTTACATCAAAATATAGTTTCAAAATTAGATATTCATTTATAGTACTCATAAAATAATACAAAATAATTATTTTTGGAAGAAAAAAACCTTTTCTATATCTGTAAATATTATACCAGCTTTAAGCAAATTAATGTTGATTTCAATAATCTACTTTGAAAAAAAGAATCATGAATTTCTACATAATAGTTCATTATCAAAATAAATATAAAGATTACTTCCAAAAACATCTGAATTTTTTTATTTTAGAATTATACTTTATCCATCATATAAAGGTAAAATTAAAGCTCATGATGTAAGAATAATATATTCAATGCATAACAAATTTAAAAAGTACACATTCAACAATTTAAAATTATATATTAAAAAAATTATACACTGCATTACTTTTTGAATAACATTGAAATCTTCAAGTATTATTTCCATATAAGGTCCTTGATTTTCACTTTCAATAAATGTATTCATCCATTGAGGCCATGTCTTAAGAGGACACTACAGTAAAGTTAAATCATTCTTATAATGATGTTTGCATTTTTCAATTTTCATATAAAGAAATATTTAGTATATTATAATTTCACTTGAGCTTTAAAAATCTGCTAATAAAATAAAATTTTAATAAAATCATATTTTTGGAATAAATAATAAAAATACAGTTGGTAAATGCATTTCTTTTTTCCATTTATAATCATAGGCAAAAAATTTAGATCATTATATGCTTATGCTATGTACCCTAAAGATACATCTTTATAGCTTAAAGTTTCTATTGTGTAAAGATGGAGATTCTTCACTTTGTAAAAAGTCCATAATTAGATTATGTAGACTTCATTCTTTTTGTGAGGTTGTTATTAATTCTATTTTTGTTTCATCACTTTCCCTTTAACCATGTATTGGTGCATTAAATAAATTTCCAAAAAAACAATGACTCTAAATAATAATACAAATATGTTACACTTCTTCTTAGACACCCACTTATTCTACTAATTAAATAAGTTAAATACATTTCATGTGAAATTTAGTTGCTCATATATTTGATATAATTTTTTTCTTCTAATATGCATTTATCTCAATTGCATGAATATTTTGTATTAAATATATTTGAGTGAGCTAACCATTTCGGTAAAGGAGAGGATGCAAACTCCATCTAGAATTGGAGGTAGCTTTCCTTTGCCATGCAATGCCTTCACCATGTAAAACAACACTGGTGTTTCTGCCTATATTCATTTCTACATCATTTCCAAATGTCAAATAATATCTCCAACCATTCATTGAAACTAGTACAATAATTTCATCAGAAGCTTATGAAATTGATAGAGGTTACTATTTTAATGTGGAACTTGCAAATTTTCCAATAAATAGACCCATGTCTAATTCCTTAGTTCCTAATCCATTTGCTTGGTAGTTGATTATAGATCAAAACATTGCCAAAATGATAGCCAACGATAGGTGGATAATGTGAGTACCTCAATGGTGTACTCTACTAATAATACAAGGATTTGCTTTAATTATTTATAAGACAATTGATAAGATATAGTTGTTCAAGGGAAATTTCATACCTCAAGCAAGTGCAAGATGCACGTTGGATAGACTATGAGAAATCCTGACATGTTGAGGAGATTGCCAGCTTGCTTCAAAGTTTCTTCGTGCCATACTGCAACCACATTCTAGCTCACAACGCCACTCATGTGTTAATTGCTAAGGTATGCATGTACACGTTTAATGTATGTATGAAATAGCTTACTTTCTTACATGGAGCAAACCATTGTGTATTCTTTAGAATGTTTTATGTAATGAAGTTGTCTACAAGCTCTTAAAACTTGTGCAAACATTTGCATTCAAGTTCTTTTGAATAATTTTCAAAGCCAATTATTGTTGAACTTCCTTGAATCTTTTGTGAAGAAATTCATTATGTTTCTAGGCAAATATCGAATTTCTACGTTGAAAAGTTGCCTACATGCCTTCAAAGTTGATTCAACATTATAAAAGCAATAATTTATAGACATATCCTTTCAAGTGATTTGGATTTTCATGCACACTCTCTTTTATTTATAATTGGAGATAAAGTTGGTCTTCAACTACTCTATAATTCTATATATAGAAAAAATGTTGAAAATGATTTTAAAGTTTATAGACCTTTCTTTGAATTTGTTGAGATTCTCTTTTTGGTTAAATTTGCTTACAGGAAATGCGAGTTTTGTCAAGTTCCGGATGTTTGTCCTTTGGAATTTCGGCTGCATACAATATGCGACTTATGTTGGGTCCTCTCTACAAAAAAAACTTCCATGTCATTAAATTTGACTTTTCTACCAAAGTTTATAATGAATGGTACAAAAGTGTGTGGCATCCAAGACAAAAGGTTGAACAACTTTGAAGTGGTTAGTTACAACCTTAAGAGCAGTTGCTTCAAGGGTGGCATCTAGCAAATTTGGTCGTGGTTGCAAAATATTCATTACAATGTCGTCTATTTCAGCCGGTGTTGGCCTTACAGGGCCTTTCTCCGGGGGCTCCTTTGGTGCCATGGCAAAAAGTGATACAAATCTAGCCAAAAAAAATTACAGTTTTTAAACGTACAATGTAGAAGCATGCACAAAATTTCTTTAGAATCCACATCAATGGTCTTACTTTGAATGTAAGTAGGAGAAGAAGAAATGTTGATCAGTTACGGTTACAAACATTGAGCATCATGAATGTAGACATGCCGGTTCGATTATGAAAGGTTGTCTACTATTGTTAGTATTCATTTTCAAATTCAATTAGGAGGATCTAAGGGAACCTAGCTCTTGATAACATTGGTTTCTTCTTCCTCAAAGTTTGAGTAGGCTCTTTTACATCCATAGGGATCCACATCCATACTCAAATATCATGTGATTTCCATATTGAATTATTATAGATATGGTAGAGGAGAAAGCGTATGTTGTTGTTGTTGAATCACTGGGAGGCATTGATCATTTCTCTACATTATAGTTTTTATGCAAGTAGACCAATTGTGTCAAGGTAAGTAATTTTTCTAATAATATAATATTATCTGCCTAGAATTTCAAATCCATCATGTTTGTTTGTCGACTTGAAGCTATCAAGTGGATCTTTGTCAATCTATGTAGACAACTCTTTCTTGCCCTAAGTCTTCTAAAATTATGTCTTAGATTTGCTTCTTGTAAAGATTACACTTACTTCTTGTAAGAAAATAATGGCTAGAAAAACACACTAATACACTCCTTAATCCTTGCATGAAGTAGGCAATCCATAACATCGTTTTGAACCCCAAAAATATATTTATTTTTTTTAAAAATGAACACATTCCTACATTTTACAATTGCATTGAATGTAGTTTAGAGGCTTTTGCATCCACTTCTCTTCACCCTTCATCATTAAATTGATGATACATTGTACTTGATCTTACTAGAAGGTATAATAATCAAAAAAAGGTAAGAAATCAAGTTCCAATTTTGTCCCACATTTAAGGCAACTTGTACAACAACAATCTCAAACTATTTATAAAATGTGTTTTTTTTTAAAAGAAAAAGGTGTTTAAAACCTTTACAAATCTCTTCAGTAAATGATGGAATAAAAAATAGAGCATGCCAGTTGTCAAGATTATTTGTGCACAATTTATATCACAAAGGCATCACCATTCTCATGTTCTTAAACAACATATTCAACAAGTGAGATAATGTGCATAAAGAAAATCCCTCAATGTTTTTATTTTGATCAAATGATAATTCTTCTAAGAGATTATTTAAATTGTGACTTGTATAGTTTCTAGAATCTTAGCAAGATCACTAAATTTTTAATGGAAGTTTAGGCATCATTTCTTGAATAAATATTGAAATATTGCGAGCATCTCACACCGTTGACAATTAAATGAGCCTCATGAAGATGGTAGTCTATACCAAAACCAATTTATCATTTCCCTTCTTTCTTATCCTATAAAGATTAATGTTCTACCCATTGTATTTCAATTGCTATGGAAGTCCATTGGTTCTTCAATACTCTCAATATCTCATCCTTCAAGTTGGTTAATTTTTTTTTAATCTATCAAGTAAAATGTATTGCCATCTGCACCTCCAATGCATCCATCTTATCAAATTATTTATTTCCTTTCACATACATCTCAAAGATAGTTCTATCAGAAGAAGAACGCCGGTCTCCGGAGGAGGCCGACGTGAATAAAGTGTCTGTTCGTTCCACTACTAAGACCATGCCCATCGGACAACGGATTAATAAGCTGAAACTACTTCCCCCTTTCGAGGGTAGACACTATGTAATAAGTAACCACAAACCATAAAACCAACCAATCAAAAGAGTAGCAAGGAAGGAAAGAGGGGGGGGGAGAGAGGGGGGGAGGGAGAGGGGAGGAAAAAAGTGGGGAGGAGGGTGTGTTTTGGGGTGTCAGGGTTTTTTAGAAATGAGGTAAGGGGTAATTTTATGGGGGGTCTTGTATCAGGAAGGGCTTGGTTGTTTTCAATTTTGCGTTTATGTATACGGATTGACATAGCATGTTGTATGGCAATGATGTTAATATTCTTGAAAGTGTTTGTAATAGTATCAATAGGGATTTTGAAGGTATCTTCTAGGATTTTTATGGATGGGATAAAGGTGGTGGCACGGCAGCCGGCTGTGATTACAATAAGAAGGTCCACTTTCCATCTGAGGGCAATGATGCCATCAATAAGGGGTTGGTATTTATTGATTTTGTTTTTAATTGTTTCTAGAGAGAATCTGTCATTACAGTATGTAAATTCGTTGAATTGAATGATGTAGTCTTGGTTTATATGGTCTGGTGGGGGGCCTTTGTATGGTAGTCCTCTAACGCAGAGTATGTCTGGTTTGAGTCGAGCATTGCAGTGGCATCGTTGACTTTCGCATGTACAATACATGGGAGTAGCCATGGTGGAACCGTGTTTTCTTGTGGGTTGTTATTAAAGGTGCCGGCATACATGAGAATAAAACATCTCGATTTATAGTTCTATTATAATAACACTTCACCAAAAAATACATCATTGTTCTATCTAAATGCCATGTTTTGTTTTGAATCAATTGGTGAATGTCTTCATTGCATATGTTGCATGGATTTTACATATAATTTTCCATCTCTTGCATTGATTGGATATTTAACAAAATCTGGACAAAATCACCATTTGTGGACTGATTAGACTCTGAATTCTTATCGGCTGCCAGCCAATGCATCTTTTTGTATGAAAATTTCAAACGGTCATAACTTACTCAAATTTTGTCCAAATCAAGCTTATGAGGTGTTTTTTGACATCTACATTTTCCGTAGATGCCAAAAAACATCTCATATGCTCCATTTGAATAAAAATTGAGTGAGTTAGGCACTTTAAAAGATTATTGATAAGATGCTTTGGCACCTCTCGGCTGGCAGCCGACCACTATTTCTGGACTTTCATTTGTCCATATTTTGTAAAATATCCGTCATTGTTCTCTTTAGAAAATTGTGCTTTTCGACTTCTTTCTAATGCCATTGCAGACATGACATTGTTTGATATTTTTGGCACCATCTGGAATCCTCTCTTGAATACAAACAACTAGAAGTAGCATTGGCATTCTTCTAAGTTGGCTACCATGTTTTCCTCCTTTATCAATTACATTTGATTACACATTAAAAACTACATATACATATTTAACTTTAGAACATATTCATATATAAAATATTAAATGATAATAGTATAAGTCATTTACTTTTTCAACTTAAAAACTCACCATACCTTTTATTGGAATTATGACCATGTAATCTTTAAACTCTACAAGCAATTGAATCAAAAATAAAAATAAAATAAAATAAAGGATTTATTTTCAACTCTTGATACTAATAAAAAAGTTATACATATCTAGTAGAAGGCGACCAATTTATAGTTTACCCTTTAACGCTGGAGAGGCCCAAAATGGGCCTTTGCAATACCATCTCCGGGAATTCCATGGCGTTAAAGGGTTAAGGATACAAAGCAAGTACAACTTTTATGATGTTTTTTTAGCACAGCACTGTAAAATAAAATTAGGCCAATTCTTGCATTTGCAACATGAAATCATGAAGGAATGGCCCATTGTGGACAATAGCAACTAATCTCCATATATATACCATATTTTCTAGTTGAAAAATAACCGATAGTTTTGTAGAAGTTGACACTTGAACTTTTGCAAGTAACCAAGTATGCTGATTTTATTCACCATATCAAAAGGCAAGAGTTAAAGGTGCCACAAATAACATAAAAATCACCTCACTATAGGGTACTATCAACATGCAAGAGTTGAAAGTGCCATCAAAGTCCACTCATTCTAGGGTACAATTTAATGTAGTGGATAAAGTTATAAATTCCATCAAAGTGATTATAGCTGTAATGTAGTTATAATATTAATTCAATTAATTTTTTGAAGGAATCATGAAAGTGAACATCTGAGTCATAACTTTTTAAAAACCATTCTATACATTTGTTTTAGATTCATATAACTAATGCAAGTCACCAGACATGTTCATTTGCTACATGCAAGTCCTTAATGAACATGTCTGGTGACTTGATCCATTGCCCAGGTAGCTTGTTAGTTTCCTAGCAAATTGTGTCAATTTTTATTAACGAGCAATTAATGAAATTTAAATATACTAAATAATTCTGAGTAATATTAATCATTTAAATGTTACGTATATTAAAATTTTATGATTTCATTTAGGATTAATTTTATTAACGAAATTAAGTGAAGATAGACAATAAATTGAGAATCTAAAACATAAAATTACTCACTGATGAAAAAAAACTAAGTGATATTCTAATCTTAAAAATTGTAACTTTTACTAAAAACTTTAAGCTGAAGTATATTGATAAATTAAAAAGTATCTAGATTTAGATAAAGAAAATCAGTAAGGTATATAATAAAGAAGCATTCAAAAATGACTTTTGAATGGAAGCACTTTGAATTTAAAATAAATGAATACTGAAATGAGAAATAAAACAATAATTACAATAAACAACAACAATAATCATAAAAATAAAAGAGATTAAAAGAAAAACATACAACCTCAAAAAATTGTTCAATTAAGCTCTATAATACTACTATTCAAGTCTAGAGTACCTCCCAAGCTACCCAAAAGTTGAGCTTTTGATGTTTGAAGCATCTTCACACATTGTTAGGCAAGGCACCAAAATAACTTTTTCTTCTCCACTTAAAACTTAAAGATCTTCATATTTTTTGTTTTTTTTTAACTTTTTGACATCAATATGTGGTGTATGCCTTCTTACTATCCTTTTGGATTATCATTTTAAAGCATATTAAGTTCACCAAAAATAAAATGGGAATTGGCAAATTTTGAACCTCCACTCCTAGCATTATTGTTTTGAGTACGCTACACCTCCTTTCCTACCTCTAAAAATTGATGTACAAGAAACTAATATCATGGTCAATATGATGGTAATAATTTTAGTCCTTGAAGTGCAATAAATTGACACCAAGTGAAGTCAAAGTCTGCAAATACACTCAATATAGGGGAAAAAATGAACCGTTTTGTTCACTTCAAACACTATAATCTTTCAACCCTGCGGTCAGAGTTTATGAAATATTGTGAATATGCTACTTAAGGAGTCTTAATTGAGATCATATTGTTATGAGTGGATATAAAAGATTTTGTTTCTTTCTTCAAAGCACTAGACTAAGCAATTTTGAAGTGTAAATTCTAGGATGAAAATGCCTTGGAATTTAGGGGTTAAAGATGCTATACAACGTGTTATTTTGGGACTTGAAGTATAGACATTAAGTAGTGGAGTGTTGAAATAGTAAATTTAATGTTTGATCCAAAAACAAAATAGTTGATGAATGTACCAAGCTAGTAGTACGAAAGAAATAGTTTTAGGAAAAAAAAATTGTCTTGTAAGAAGAAGGAGAACGTTGGTCCCCGTCAGGGACCGGCGTGAATATAGTGTTTGTTCATTCTCTTCACTATGCCCATGACCACGCGACATAGGATACTCTAATATAACTACTCCCCCTTTTTTAAGGATAAACACTTTTCTACATTAAGTGCTCCCCTATACTAAATGTCTAATAGACAACCAACATGGCATCCTCTACAAGGGCTTTTTAAATACCCATACAACAAGGTCTTAGGGGCAATTTACACTACAGACCAAGAACTCGTCCCATGCACCTCTAAAAAATCTATGATTGGCTCCATCAGCTCGTCCCAGGATGACTTGGGTTTACACTACGAGGAAAAAAGAAAAGTGACCAAAGGATGTGAGGTCGTAAAAAGGCCTATAAATAGGCGTAGTGGATAATGTTGGAGGGTCCCCCACATTTTGCGGCAAGAGAGGAAAAAAGGCTTCTCTCATTGCTGAACGAACAGACCATGTGCCTGAAATGCCATTTTATTCTTTTTAAAAAAACTTAAATTTTTTAAAAGTTTTTTGGAAGGGGCCCAACGTTACCATAGATACAATGGCGGCCACTCTTTATTACCTCATACAATTACACCTTGAACTCAAAGTAGAAAAGGTCATTGCTTTCCTTGTATCATTCCCTCATTTGTCTTGTGTGCCTTGATTCTTGCTATATTTGGTCGTTTTGGCTTGTTTTTTTTCTTCAAATTTTTAGGAAAAATTGCCCTTTTTAGACATTCATTATAAAAATCAGCGCGCCCACTTTTTAGTACATGGTTATTCCTCCCAGTCCAAGTTCGGTTTTCACTTAGTGAGAGGCCCAAGGGCTTTAAAAATTATATTTTTTTGAAGTGTGACCATGAAGTGTAACCATGGAATTAATCCATTTTCCTTTGTCATGGCTCTTGGTATGTAGTGTAAACCGCCCCTTACGACCCCCCACCATAATTGGATGGACTACGGTCGTAGGCACCATGCCGGCATGGAGACTCACAACTACTTCACCAATGTGCCATGACTTAAACCACTACACCAAGGCTGTGATGCCTGTTATCCATCTTGTACATAAATTTTAAAACAAAAACAATAAGGGTTGCCAAAAACTATAATACAATGCAACCCACGTAAAAAAAATTCCCGTCTTGAGTAGTATAGTAGTAATGTGTAGCTCCTTGGTATCATATAAGGTGCAATGCAACAAAGGTTTTTATATTTGAAATACTTTAACCTTTTTCCTATAAGTGTAGAGAAAGAAATAGTCTCTGCAACTACATCCTATATTTCCATTCTAAGTGAAATTTCAATTTTTTTATTTTCATGATTGCATTATGAAAATTTTATTTATAAAAACTGCTGATATGTTGTCTTTGAGCGCCTAGAGGTGCTCTATTAAGTCATCCCAACGTTGAAATTGCTTACTGTCATCTTGAATGTTGGTCACGTCTCTTGCAAATCGACCAAAATCTGCAAGCGCTACATTGAACACGGACTATTCAAGATGGTCGAAAGGGATGAGCAAGTTCTCCGTGTTCAATGTAGCACTGATGGATTTGAAGAGGAAGTCATGGTTAAAATTGCGATCAAGGTTTTCATCCTCAATAACCATGCTGTGATGAACCACACAAGTTGTCCATATGGTCATCATGAAAGACACGCTCTATAATCTTGTAGGATTTCAAATGATTGTCCACTATGTCTATAAAACCCCAAAGGGTTGTTCGACATTCTTCCGTGCAACCTCTTCCTTCTTTGCATACCATTCCGTTTTCTCACTTTGTTGATTAGTAATGGGTTTTTGGAAGATAGTCCAATGAGGGTAGATGTCATCTGCTAGGAGGTAGTAAGAGCTGTAAGCATGTCCATTAATGGTGAGTTTTGGATGAGGTCCTACCCTATGCAAGTAATTTGCCATCAATGGGTTTCTATTGACGACATTGATGTCGTTGCTTGAACCTTGCATTCCAAAAAAAACACTCGATTACTAGAAGTTTTGAGAGGCAATTGCCTCCGTAATTAAAGATCTATCCCCACCCTTATTCAAGTATCATTCTAGCCAACAAACATGACAATTTTCCAAACCCAATGAGTGCAATTAATAAAACCAAACATGCCCAGGAACCCCCGAAGCTCATTAACCTGCAACTAATGCAATATATCTTTTGCGGTTGGGTGCTTCAAATAATGTAGCCTAAAATTAACCACTACGGCAACAAAACAACATAAGTTTATAAGCTTATAAACAATAGGAAATACACAAGAAAAACAATATAAGCTTGTACCAATAAGAAATAATATGGGGATTAATTAGGGGCTTATTTACAAGGGCAATTACAATTTTGATTACAAGGTGATGTAAACACCAGTGTGTTTATGTTTTTTTTTTTTTTTTTTTTGGCACAAACACCAGTGTGTTTATGAATTTTGTGAAGCGCACTTGTCTTTGCGGAAGTTTGACGAGGCTCAGCAATGTTGCCTTTATATTATAATATTATCCCGCCAACTCCGGCCCCGCCACGTCAGCCCCCGCCACGTCAGCCACTGAACCTCCCGCCGACTCACCCACCGCTCTTCGTGCTAATACCCTCCCGATACCCGGAAGCAAACAAGGCACCTATCTCACATCACACGCAAAATCAACCATCACACAATCTGATACCCCCGTGATACTCCGGCGATCCGATCGCCCCGATCTCAACTCCAACTTACTGGCCCTAAAGCCGTCACGAAGCCAAAACCCGCCACCTCTAAAACAAAACCTCAAATACACCAACATAATCTTTCAAAAGTGTAGATATCCCGTTTGAGGCACCCTGACGGCTTCAAGTACCTCCCTGTCCAGTGCACTTTCTCTTGGCAGGGATTCACCTGACGCCGAAACGGACGACGGCGATGCGGCGCGATCTGGAGATGGACGACGCGGATGCCGCGATGGGTGAGTGTGTGGTGAGCGCGGGAGGCAGTTGTGTGCGGTGGCTGTGATTCGCGAGGAAAGTGATCGATAAGAGAGCGCAGCGGTTGGCTGCCGGGTAACTGGATAGGGTTAGTCCGCGGAGCTTGGTGGTGGTGGCCCAGGCCGCGGGCGCGAGCGCGACGCGACGCGACGCGACGCGACACTAGCCACATTATGAGCACTGATCCCCCCTACCTTTTGGGCGTCAAAGATCCAGCTCGTTCTGGCCACGCTGCGCTCCACCAGTTCCGGTTGTGGAGCTCACGCTGGCCGCGTCGTCACTTTCTAGTTTCGGATTTTTCATATCGTAGCTCCGCGCGCTCGTTTTTGCTGATTGTGGGTTTTTGAGCGATGGCGTTGGTGGCGGAGTCGACGAGGTTGGTGCGGAGCTTGTCTCGGGGCTTGGCGGATGAGGTGAGCACTTCCTCGCGTGGCGTGGGCGGGGTGAGAGTCCCGCGCAAGGGCAGGCGGGGGGGTGTGGTGGCCTACGCGCTTCCGGGTGGGGAGTTGCGGCGCACTAGGACCGGGGAGTGGTCGCGGGGGCGGAGAGGGGTGGCGACAGCGGCGGTGAAGACGGCGGTGGAGGAGGATGTGCCTCTGTTCTTGCTGGAGGGAGCGTATGAGAAGGAGTCATTTGAGAAGGAGAGTAGCGAGAAGAGTGAGAGTCGGAAGGAGGGTCGGGGGAAGAAGGAGAAGAGCTCCGGGGCGTCCGGTGTGTTGTCCGGTGTGAAGCTGGAAAATGTTAGTAAAACCTACAAGAACTTGACGGTGTTGAAGGATGTGTCATGGGAGGTGAAGAGAGGGGAGAGAGTGGGGCTGGTTGGTATCAACGGAGCGGGGAAGACGACGCAATTGAACATCATTGCGGGCAAGGAAGAGTCGGATTCTGGTAATGTTGTGAAAGCGAGAGAGAATATGAAGATCGCGTTCTTGAGCCAGGAGTTCGAAGTTGTAGGGTCTCGCACTTTACGAGAAGAATTCATGAGTACTTTTGCTAGTGAGATGGATATTTCGGCGAGGATGGAGAAAGTGCAGGTAAAGTTGTATACTCTGATCCAAGTATGTGTTCTGGAGTCAGTTGATTAATTGTAGCTTTGTGGATGCAGAGCTGATTTCTGACAAATGGTTGCATTTGCCTTCAGGTGGCGCTCGAGAACGCAACTGACGATATGGAATTGATGTCAAGTTTATTGGACGAATTAGATACTTTGCAGAAGAAAGCGGATGCATCCGACTTGTACAACATTGATGTGAGCATCAACAAAATGATGCCAGAATTGGGGTTCACAGCTGATGATGGAGATCGTTTGGTGGCCTCGTTCAGTGGAGGCTGGCAGATGCGGATTGCTTTGGGAAAGATTCTACTTCAGGTTGGTCTTTCCTGTCCGTTACTCTTTAGGTTAGATGTCGTTTGTGCGATGTTTGTTTGTTTCTGTAACTTACTGGATTCTTGTAACAGGAACCCGATCTGCTGCTGTTGGATGAGCCTACAAATCACTTGGATTTGGACAGTATCGAGTGGCTCGAGAGGTACTTGAAGGAACAAGAGGTGCCTATGGTGATCGTGTCCCACGACAGGGCTTTCCTCGACCAATTGTGCACAAAGATTGTGGAGACGGACATGGGCGTGGCGCAGACGTTTCCGGGGAACTACAGTCAGTATGTGTTGGCCAAGGCAGCGTGGGTTGAAGCTCAACGCATGGCTTGGGAGAAGCAGCAGAAGGAGATTACACGCACTGAGGAAATGATTCAGCGGCTCAGCAGCGGTGCCAACTCTGGTCGTGCTACATCTGCTGCCAAGGTGCGTTTCATATCTTTGTTGTGGAGTTGGATAGTTGAACATGCACGAAATTCTAAATAGCTCTGAGCTAATGTAATTGAACCCTGAATTGCAGCAATTGGAAAAGATGCAAGATGAAGGGCAGATAATTGAGAAGCCATTTGAACGGAAGCCTTTGAAGTTCCGCTTTCCAGAGCTTGAGCGCAGCGGAAGAACGGTTGTAGAAATTAAGAAACTGAACTTTCGCTACGACGACAAGGTATGCATCCGCTCGTGGTACCTATGTGGGACATCTTTATGGCATCATTGTTAGTTTTTTGAAGAGTGGAACTTGCATACTTGAAACGATATATACCTTTCAGAGGTGAATTTTTTTTCATTATCTGCGTAATTATAATTTTGCGAAGGTTTTATGGTATATGAGGTTGGTGAATAACCTAATTTTTTGTCATGTAGGTTCTGTTTGAAAATGCATCGCTGCTTGTGGAGCGGGGTGAGAAGTTAGCAGTGATTGGTCCGAATGGGTGCGGGAAAAGTACTCTTCTTCGGATGTTGATGGGATCTCAAAAGGCAACTTCCGGAGAGATAGCCCTTGGCGAATATAGAGTCGTTCCGAATTACTTTGAGCAGAATCAGGTGATTGTCGCTTGCACCTCAAATGATTTGAACCTCCACGTACATCTATTCTGTGGATGAAGGGTTCTGAATTGCTGACTGAACATGACAGGCTGAGGCGTTAGACTTGAACAAAACAGTTCTTCAAACCGTGGAAGAGGCCGCTGAGGATTGGAGAATGAACGATATCAAGGCTCTCCTGGGGCGCTGTAACTTCAAGTCAGATATGCTTGACCGGAAAGTTGACTGTTTAAGTGGAGGAGAGAAGGCACGTCTGTCGCTGTGCAAGTTCATGGTCACACCCTCTACCGTACTGGTGTTGGACGAGCCCACGAACCATCTGGATATACCTTCGAAGGAAATGCTCGAGGTAAAATTTCTAAAGTACTTCATGCTTCCGTCTTCGTGAAAGATTTTTAGTCATGTGCACTACGTAGATCCTGGTGTCCGGAGTTGCGTGAGTTTGTTTATCCTAATTAACAGTTCCGGATTTGCAGGAAGCCCTGAGGGAGTACAAGGGTACCGTGATTGCTGTTTCCCACGACCGATACTTCCTGAAGCAGATCGTGAATCGTGTGGTGGAAGTGACCGATAGAAAGCTCAGAGACTACAGCGGCAATTACAATGTATGTTAATCCTCCATCTCTTGCTCTTGATAATGCTATCTGATATAATATTCTAGCCGTCCCAAGGATTCTTCTTAGAACATCTCTACTTCTTAAACAGTAGTTTTCTATCTTTCTCTGACACCGACATGTTTTTCTGTCGTTCTCTGCTCTGCAGTATTATTTGGAGCAGAATCTCGAAGCTCGACAGCGAGAACTAGACCGCGAGGAGGAACTTGAAATGAAGGGTCCAACTGTGAAGGCCAAGTCTAAGATGTCCAAGGTATGTAATCAATCTTCTTGACCTGGAGGTCTTTATGTAGATGCTAGTTGCACTAGTATGTTAGCCAGATGATATGAAGGCTTCACTAAGCGCTTCGTTGTGTCGTTTATCAGGCCGAGAAGGAGTTGCAGAAGAAGCAGAAAGCGCAAGCTTTTAGCCAGAGTAAAGCGAAGGGGAAGGTTACCAAAAATGCGAAGCGCTGGAATTGAAGAGTCGGACTAAATCAACAAGAGTTTCACTCTCAATGTTTGTTTTCGAACTCTCAAATATTTGCTGACAAACTCTCACCTCGCAAGAAATCTGGGTGACGGATTATTCTTATCCTTAGCTCTTCAATACCGATGCGAATCTGCTGGTGACCAAGTAGAACGTCCCCAACGCTTTTCTATCCAGAATATTATATCCTTTGACGCATCATGGCAACTGAAGCCGCTAGAGCTTCCTCAGCTTGTAAATCCATTTGTAGGGTATATATACATTTTTAGTTTCCCATCTTTGCTCTTGACAGCAAGGTGATGACAGTGCTAAAGATTGACCAAATTGGATAGGCAGTATGTGTAATTTTATTTTTCAGCTTCTCATGTATCTCTTAATGTTACGGAGGTAAAAGATGAGATATACTATGTACAGCTTTAACGAATTACCAATTGTGTACTGTATTTGTGAATACGAGAACCGTTGTTCAAGTTATGATTCAGTTAACTAATAGTTTTGCAATGGTAGCTCCTCGGCCTTAGATCGAATGTTTTCGAAAGTTGCTTCCGATTACAGATGTGGATAAGTACAACCTGCAAACTCTGATCACTCTAGCGGTCTCCAAAGCTTACACATAGATCATAAGCATTTTGGCTTGGACTTATCTCAAGCTCACTGTTTATTTCATTGATGCGCTTCAACAACAGCTCAGAGAGCACATATGCTAGTCCAGAGGTTCAACCACTGAAACCATCTCTCGTTCTACCCCTTCACATCTCTAACAATCTGCGTCACGTCCGTTTAGCTTCCAGGCACTCGGATCCCTGTGCAATCCACCAGGCAACACTGTCACAAGCCGGGAGAGCAATGCATTCACAACAAATATCCATTATGCATGAGAGAAAGTAAACATATTCCTCACTTCTGTAACTGCTTGATGCAGTGAATGCATGCACGAGGCTGTTACGCTCACAAGTGGAGCTAGTGATGGTGTACCTTGGCAGACGAACCCCTTGGGTACTGCAATGCGGCAACTTTGGGGGATGCCGAGGGCGATGCGGGGCACCACGCCGTTGGACTTGGCCAGGCGGTGGTTGAGCAGAGAGCACAGGCACCTGGCTCCGGCCAGCCCCTTGCCCATGTTGGCGATGTTGGTGCAGCACTGCTTGGAGGGCGCCACTCGGGCGTTCTTGCTGGCTGCCATGCATGGCACGAGCTGGAAGATGTCGCAGCCTGCCGCCTCGGAGGTGACCACCGTCTCCGACACCACGAGCAGCGCCACCAAGCACGCAACCGTCATCTGGAGCTTCATCGTGCAGCTGGAAACTAGCAGAAAGATGATATTAGAGCTGGAGGGTGCGACTCAAGTTGTGAGAGCTGGAGTGCTGGCTGAAGAATGACCACTGCGTGAGATTCTTTTATAGCATCCGTGCAGTGAACTAAAAACGAAGGAATTTGCGTGCTTATGGTCAGACACCAAATTGCATTCATTTTCCTCGAATCTCGACCAGTGCAGGTGGTGCTACCATTTGCATTGACCACCTTTGTTAGTGATTGGCTCTTTGCACTAAAAGAGTCGGATTATGATGATCCGCTGATGTTAGCAAGAGTAGAGTCTGCTTAATGTCAACTGAGCCTAATAACAACTTGATCATGTCAGAGCTTCGGTGGGCTGGGAGTCAACGTTACCGGCATTATGTTAGCTGTGGCACCGAACTCACTGCGGCGGTGGCTCAACTACTTCATTTTAATTAGTCATATGGGGCACGCGTTCTGATGCAGAAACCAACCCCTGAACCTAATTAGCTCATTCTAGACCAAATTCAGAGGCACAGTCAGGTGCAAATTGATCAAGTAAATTAAAAATTTATTCCCTAACTTAAAAACTTCAGTGGAAGCATTCTCTGGAACAAAAACTGGGGCAATACGAGAATCGAACTCTTGCACCCAGAGCGAGAAGTATACCATTGAAGTCCATTCTGGATTTTTTTTGAGAAACCAAGGCCTGAAGGCCGTCATGCCCCGCCACAAATGACGGAGCAGAGATGTCACAAAAGCGAACCATACGTTGAACCTTTGGGACCTAAATGTCGATTCCTGTCACCAGTAAGTTAAATGATACACTGCAGGGGTGGAGTCAATAGAGGATATTATACACTCGTGTTACTGTTTCTTCAAGCCAACCAAAGAGAGAATGGCTCCAATATAGTTCCCATCGAGCACACATTTGAGGAAGTTTTGTTTTTTCGTGGTGAAGGGCGGGTACCGAGCCGGGACGTCTCCCAGGGAGTTTCTGTACAGCACTGCTTTCTTGTGGCTGAAGGCGTCGAAGGAAAACTTCCCATGGTACGACCCCATTCCACTCTCACCAACACCTCCAAAGGGCAGCCCGGAGTTCAAGAACTGCAGCAAGACCACCATAATTTACCCAAGGAATGGTGTCTAGAGAACATATCATCAAGAAGAGGAGGGTATCTTAGGGCGACTTGACATATGAATCTATAACGAAGAGCTTACATGGAGGACAGTGTCGTTCACAACCATGCCACCAGATGAGATACTTGCTACCAAACGCTCCTCCGCGTCCTTGTTGCTGGTGAACGCATAAGCTGCCAACGGCTTCGCTCGATCATTAATGATGTCTATGGCCTCCTGTTCACAGTTCACCTGCTTCCCCCAGCTAGCAAGTTTAGTAAACAATACAAATCAAAGGTGCGTCAGACCATCATGCTTCTGTCTTACAACTAACAGCACCATGATGTGCGATCACTATGATTTTGTACCAGTGAATGCTCCCACCTTTATGATTGGCAAAATGGGACCAAAGATCTCTTCCAGCATCAGGGGTGCATCAAGCGGGACATCGTATACAAGCGTTGGAGCAATGTACCTGATTCACAAGACAAGCTTCGTATTAAGTGCTCTCCGGCTTAGAGGTGGCTGCAGAAGATCAATGGGGGTTATATTAGGCTTACAGCTTGCTCGGATCTCGTTCACCACCGTGAACGATCTTGGAAGATGTCCGGGGGTCGTCGAGGAGGTTGGTCAGGCGCGAGTAGTGGGAGGCGTTCACGATTCGGGACAGGTCTTTCGACAGTTTCGGATCCTTTCCATAGAATTTCTCGATCACGTCTTTCAGGACATCAACCTGCAGCAGCTCTAGTATCATGAGTAAACCAATTACATCGCAAAAAAACCAGGTTGAGCTAGCATCATCACACACCAATTCAGATGCAACGCTCTCATCGACCAAGACGTAATCCGGTGCAATGCACGCTTGTCCGTTGTTGTTGCCCCATTTGCCCTGCGCAAGTCGCCTCAACCCCACCTGAACACACTAAAGGCCATCATTTAGACCAAAACTTGAGAAAAATAATAGTCAAGGATTAGGGTCGAGAATTTGCCTTGAGATTTGCGGAGCGGTCGAAGTAAGCTGGGCACTTCCCCCCGAGCTCCAGCGTCACTGGCGTCAGATGCTTGGCAGCAGCCGCCATCACTATCCTCCCCACTTTCGCACTCCCTGCATCACAAAACAAGGCTTCCACTTATGTCCCCCCAAAAAAAACATAACGTCAATACAGCCCATGATTGCGAAGGTACAAGGTGGCTACTCCCATATCCAAGAGCTGCTTTGAAGTTATGATGCTCTGACCCTTGAATGATCACCATGGAAGAAGTTCGACAACCATTATGGCCGGTAATGTGCAAGCGGACAAAACCAGGATCTGCTTGCACATGACTTGTGATGGACCGGAACGAGTTGGCTGCAACGACACTGACCTGTGTACAAGATTTTGTCCCACTTCTGCTCCAACAACGCAGTCGTTGCTTCGACACCACCTTCCACGACGCGAACCACAGAGCCGTCCATGTACAGCGGCACGAGCTTCGCGAGCAGAGCCGAGGTGGCGGGGGCAACCTCTGACGGCTTCAGCACCACCGCACAGCCCGCAGAAATGGCTCCGATCATGGGATCCACTGACAACACTGCAACCCACGGCCACCAATGTGACGTCTACTTCAAGGATCAGCTCAGCACATTGTGTAACCCATTGCATGCGTGACGCGAACACGAGTGCTTACAGAACGGGAAGTTCCACGCCGAGATCACGAGCGTGACTCCGAGTGGCTCGGACACAATGGCCGCGGAGGACGGGAAGCTGATCACGCTCCCCGACACCTGCAGACGCTAGCTTACACCATTAGTGGATCGTAGCGTAAACTTTAGTGAAGGGGTGGTGGTGCGATCAATATACCTTCACTGGAGCCATCCACTGCTTGAGCGCCTTGATGGCGAGCTTGCACGAGGATCGCACCAGCGAAACCTGCACGAGGACAGGAGTCAATTCCAACGACTATATTAACTGAAAGACGATGGAAATCAACTCAAGGCGAATGTCCGACCGACCTCGGCGACGTACGCCTCGTGCCCGGGCTTGCCGAGGTCGGCGAACAGTGCCTTCAGAATCTCGCCCTCGCGCTCGCCCAGCAGGCGCATCACAGAGTTCAGCTGCTGGAGGCGCCACGCCGGGGTCCGGGTGCGCCCGCTCCGGAACCCGGCGCGCACCTCCGCCACCAGCTTCCCTGCGCCATGGCCCCCGAGCTCCAAATCCTGATCACCCATCGCCTCCAGATTATCCTCCCACGCTGCAGCTGCCGATTCTGGACGTGCAACTGCAGCTCGAAGTGGAGTAGTAACGTTTCTCGCTGCAGCGACTAGAGTTGGCGTCGCGATGATCCGGAGAGGCGAAGACAGTGGCCTGATTAACGACGCGACGTGAGCATACCTCGTGATCACTGACATGATGGCTCGACCTGTGAAGATGGCGAGGAGGCAAAGCGAGTTTTTTTTTCTTCTGCATCTGGGTCCATGATTGGGGCCGACTGCGAGTTCGTCGCGGTACTGACAGGCCGGGAATTGAAAGCCGCAACCGACCCGAGTTGATTTCAGGTCACGGTCGCCGCGAGAGGTTGGGGTCGCGACGTCGTCGTCGTCGTCGTCCTTACACATTCTTGTGTCATGACGCGCGCGTGACGCTCGTTCGCTGCTGCCGCTAGCGCGGGCAGCGGTAGGAAACTTTTCTCTACCCGTTTTCGTCTGCCCCCCTTTTTTCTTTTTTTCTTTTTTTTTGTGGCATGAAGGGTTGGTGCACTTACTCTTCATGTGCAATTTGTAAATTTGATTCACATTAAGTTATATGGAAAATTAGAAATTGAATGTAACATTTCCAAAAAATAATTGTAGTGACTAGAGGTTTGAATTTGTTCTGAACTCAAAACGGCTCCTTTTGTTGTTCAAGAATGAATATTATAATAATAACAATAATTAAATGCAATCAATTAGAAATCTATAGAGTGAAATTAGTCTTATGATTATTAACCCCTAAATTTCTTTGACAATTTCACACCAAAAACACTTCTAAATTGCTTGTTTTAGTGCAATGAGTAAGGACAAAACAAAGACTTTTACTTCTAGTTTTAACCGTAAGATCTCAATTAAGACTTGTTAAGTAACTTACATAAAAAAATTCATTACATTTGACCGCATGGGTTGTAATATTATAGTGTTTGAAGTAGAGAAAAGGGTCCACTTTCTTCCTTGTGTTTCATGGGTCAACGGACTTTGACTTCACTTGGTGTCAAATTTTTGCACTACACAAGGTCTAAATTCGTTTCCATCATGTTAAGCATGGTAATAGTTCCTTGTACTCCAATGTTAAGAGGTAGAGAAAGGGTGTAGCATATTCAAAAAAATCATGCAAGGAGTGGAGGTTCAAAAATTGTCCATTTGCGTTATATTTTTTTGTGAACTTAGTATGTTTTAGAATGAGAATTCTTTTGGAATATTTGAGTATGTCCCCATGGCCAATAAGAAGGTTTACACCACATGATGCTGTGGAAAAAATAAAAAGTAAAAAATATGACGATCTCAAAGTTTCATGTGAAAAAGAATAAGTTTTTTGGTACCTTGCCCGACAATGTGCGATAATGTGTGAAAATGTTTGACTTGGATTTATATGCTTCTTTTTACTAAAGACAAGAGATTTTTTGACAATGTGAAAGGAAAATATATTACTTGCAAGTATTGAAAATCTCACATTCAGTAGAGTGTTTTAGCAAAAGTTTTTGGAGTTGCCTAAGGTACCCGCTCTCCGCATTTGACCTCCAAAACCCTATAACTTTTTCATTAAATGTCGGTTTTAGGAAAAAATTGGACTCACACAAAGCTATTAGTAATGTCCATCTACTTTTAAAATATAAAAGAAAATTGTTATAAAAATACACCATAGGAACTTGCCCGAACCTTCTAGCGTCCTTCGAGGGGACTCTTGGAAATTTAGGGGTTAAGGATTAGAATTGTTTTTTTACTATTTACAAGGACTAGCAAGAAGATCAAGTTGGAATTTAGTAAATCTACCAAAATTGGTACACTAAAGATGGTCATTAGTGTAACCAGACAAATTGTTTTGGAAATGCTACAACTTTTTATTTTTGAAGATTTTTTTTACTAAGAGCACATTTATCTACACTACATACTTAAGGAGGGGATCATCGTAAACATAGTTGGTGAAAATATTCTTAAGGAGTCAAAAGTTATAACATTTATAAACAAAATAGTGTGGTTAGCACTAATGACCATCTTTAGTGTTATTAGTGGTACATCTTTAGTGTAGTGGAATTCCAATATGAGGGTTTGGATCAACTATACTGAAAGACCGAGACAAGCTTTTGGGACCGTAACAGAGGATCCTACAGTTAGGGATATTTTTGTTTGTTTTTGAGGTGAAGATTTAAATTACTGGCTATCTTTTCTAATAAAATATTGGACACCAAAATTCATTGCAGGTAACATGGCACCCAGGCTTACTGTCCCATGTTGCTCAACTAACTGCCTCACAGTGATGAGTCCCTCAAATCATGGGTGACACAGTTATTTTTACATATAGAAAGTTCTGATTTTGTTCAATGCTTCGAGTGACCAGTGTTTAGATTTCTGACATGGTAACATCATATTTTACACATCTAAATTTCAGAAATATAGAGGGAGGAAGGGAGGATCTTTCCATTTTTAAGCAAGATTTGGTGCACTCCCTCCAATTTTAGAAAATGTGGTGTTTTCAAGGAGGGATTTCACTTAAATCAAATTTTTACAAAATTATTTTCTTGAGAAATATCTCACGTTTATTTAGATGCGCTTTTAATGATGGTAATTTCAATTTCTAATTTTAGGTCAGTCAAAAGATAGGATTTGGTTTGGAGTGAGCTTTACCGTGTTGCATTGGGGATGCTCTAACGTGCGACTCCATGCTGATGTTGCCTCCGTTAAATTATTTCTGACGAAATTCAATTGTGTGAACTTCCAGAATCTCCACCACTGAGGGGGGAATTTTCATCAGTGACCCAAAATTTTCATCATTTCCCAATCCGTATACACCAAGCATGTTCACATCAATGACAAATAAGATTTGTTTCTAGTGTATGGGCAACTCATGAGCCACCATACACATACCAAATTCATCCGTTGGGTTTGGACACTTCCTGTTGAATTAATTATTTTTTTGGTTTGGACACCGTGGGTATCACCTAGGTGTTACATGAGTATTGCTAGATAGTATATGGGTATGACCTTGACATTACATGGGTATGACCTTCGACAGATCCCATATATTTTCCAATTTTTTTGGATAGTCTCCATTTTGAATTGATTACCTACAAACCCAACCAGCTTGTAGGGTAGTAGAAGGCAAAGCATTCCTCATATTCAAAACTTACTCTAATCTCTAAGTTGGAGCGATCCAAAATTGCACCCCTCCAATTCTAACCTCTAACTTGTGGCCCCCCCAAAAGAAAAAGATAAAAGAGATTGGTGCATTCGTCTGTTGTACGGTTTAAACCGTTGGTTTTTTTTATGTTTGATTTGAGGCTTTTTCAACACTTTCATACAACACTTAGTTGATGCTTGATAAGGGTCCTCAAATATAAGTATCCATTTATTATGATTTGTGTACAACAAACCACATATGTACGATTATAACTCAAAACTTTTTCTTTGTAGTACTAAAATTTTTGACATAATCTTTAACCAATTCCTCTGAAACTATTGACTCTTCGTAGTCCTCTGAGTCCTCAGAAACTTGAGAATCTGCATCCGAGTGTTCAGAAGTTGTCTCATCATCTTCATCTCCACAATCACAAAATTTTATCCATTCCATAAAGCCTTCAGATATCTTCAAAAAGAGCCTCTCAAAAAAATCTACAGTCATCTTCTCCATGACTCTGGTAAAAAAGAAACACTTATACCACAATTCAAAAGTACGGGGACAATTCAAACTCAAATATATTGAACCAAAAAATAATCAACACAACGTCTAACACCATCACTTATTTATACATTGATCAAATTTAAAGTAAAATAGATTAAAGTAAAAGCTTTGTACTAAAACTGGAACTGTCTCTTGTTCTCTGTAGCTAAGGAAAGGTTATGTAATTTTAGAACTGGAAACTACCTCTAGTTGTTTATATTTCGAAGATGAAAAAGAATACACCAAATTTGCCACATAGAGGGAGAAATTAGCTCTTAATTGTTAGAAGGTGCCACTGGTGGCCACAATATTCTACATGTATGATGTTGTATTTGAACATGATAAGGTTCAGATTGATTGGAATGACCTTCAAATAAGAGATGTTTGTTGAAGAATCTGCAATCAAGGTGTAAGTCTTGCTAAACTCTAACACATTTTCTTTGTACAACAAAGTAAAATATGTACCTGTAGATACAATTCCCATCAGACGTTTAACCCTTAAACGTCACAATGTGCCGCTGGCGGCCACAGTAATCTACAAGTATGATGTCGTATTTGAACATGATAAGGTTCACATATGAAAAATGGTAGTTGAAGAATAAAGGTGTAAGTCTTGCTAAACTTTAATACATTTTCTGTATTCTACAGAGTAATATACGGTTTCCAACTGAATTTAAGGGTCAAGGATTAAATGATCCACCTAACACCCACTTCATCCATATCCATGCAGATGATTTTCATATGACATTCATCCAAATACCATTTCAATCAACATAGATTGTGAATCTGTTCCAAGGGTTTAAGGATTAGGGTTTCGGGGTTCGATCCTCGATCGAGAGACCTCGTCTGCGTCCATCGCATCCGCGACCCTTGCAATTGCTGACACGCTCCGTCAAGAGTTTCAGAAGGCTCATTTTGTCGTCCTCTCAACAAGCTCACAACACGAGGATCGCGCCATCTCTCGCCAATTCTCGTGGACAATGGATGCTGCGGCAGAGTTTTAGGCGTCGCTGCAGAAATTCAAGTAGGAAACCTTTTCAAGTAGAAATTTCTTCAAGTAGTATTCCGTTTCCACGGAGTCCTAGTGGACATGAATTGGCTTCTTCACAAGCTCGGGAGACAAGGATTACGCTTTCTGTTGTTTGAATATCTTAGGATTTTAGGCGTTGCTGCAGAGAATTGAGCTCTGGGTTTGTGGTAGTTTTCAATCAGGTTCTTCACAAGCTTAGAATACAACTATTCTTCGTTTTTTGAGGAGTAGTGGAGAAACCAACCGAACCGGTTGAGGGTTGAGGGTTTAGGGTTTAGGGTTTTAGGCGCTGCAGCAATTTGGGTGGAGTATCCAGGTTGTTGGAGTTGAACTATCATGGCGCTGTTTATGCCCGAGGGCATGACTGCAGAGACGGATGCGGAGAAGGCGGATTGGGATGCCATTGAGGCTTTAAAGGAAAGCTCTTCGATTGAGTACAAGGTGAGAACCCATGCTTTTCCTTTTCTTGTACTACTACATCTTGCAGGTGAATGGCTCTGTAGTTTTCAGTTTGAAACCTAGGAGATTTTCGTTCCTGAACATGGATTCGGTTTTTATATAGAGGTTTAGTGGAAGCTCTAGAATTAACAGTTTGCACGTCGATTTTAAGTTTTAGTCATCTACAGTGTAAGAGAGCACATCGGCTTGTTGTATGCTTTTTGCAAGGTTATGTTACGTCCTATTTTTTGATGTCTTACACATACACACGCTTTTGTCGTTTGCAGGAAGAAGGTAATAAATTTGTTAAAATGGGGAAGAAACATTACACAGAAGCTGTAGATTGCTACTCAAAGGCCATCATCCAGAATATCTCAGACCCGCAACACAATTCGGTGTGCTACGCCAACCGGGCGCATGTCAATCTACTTCTTGGAAACAATCGGCGAGCTTATGAGGATGCCGAAGAAGCTATCAAACTCAACCAAGCCAACCTTAAGGTGTGCATACATTCCCTCTGACTTCCTATCTTCTTTTTGTCAGTGAAGCTCTGCACGTTGTTTTTAAGTATCAATATTGATAACCCAAGTCTGAGTATCAATGCCATTTTACTGAATAGTTGGAGTCTCAATGGGCATATTCTTGTGTATTTCCAAACAAGGTTATGAAGTCTCAAGGCTTTTCATTCCTGTGTTGTTTTGGTGAAATGCTTGCTGAGGTGATCCTGTATTTCTTTATTATGCAGGCCTACTTTCGCGGTGCTAAAGCTGCCTTAGCTCTGAAGTTGATTCCAGAGGCATTGGATATTGCTGAAAGAGGTTTGCAACTTGATTCCTCAAACATTGAACTTAAAAAAATCGGAGACCAAGCTAAAGCGATACAGGATGAGGAAGATGCCAAGAAAAAACGTGATCTAGAAGCGCTTGAAAGAGCCGAGGTTTGTCGAATTCTTATGCTAAGTATATTGGTTGAGAGGTATATCTTATTTACTTGTGCTAAGTTTGAATATCGATCTAATGCAGAAACTGGCCACATTGCTGGAGGGAAGAAATGTGAAAATAGGCAAGGCAACATACAACCATTTAACTGAGGGCCGAAAGCCGTGGGTAGACAAGAGTGCGATGGTGCATTGGCCAGCCCTCTTCGTTCATGCGGAGGTAATGGTTTCCGATTTCATCCAAGACTTCTTTGAGATGGACACATTTGCCGGGCACATGGACATCATATCCTTTTTCAAACCTACAAGTTCTTACTCTCCTGAAAGACTTACTCCAATGCTGTCTGTTGTTTGTACCTATCTATGGTCTGAATATTTAGAGATTATATTACCCTGTTTGCCCTTGTTCCATGTTATTGTTAGACCCATGTCCTAGTATTTGAGTGGCTTCATTGAATGTGGGGACAACACATGGGAGAGTATGGTTGTACAGATTCATTACATTCTTGTCTGTGGGCGGGTGAACTAAAAATGCTGTGGTCTCCTTAATGATGGAAACGCCTATGGTGCTGGCGCACCCAGCTTAGGTTGGGATACAAGGCATGAGTACACACGAAAACGGGTGGAGCTTTATTATCTGGTATGCCCATCTTCCGTGCTTAATTCATTGCTCCACTTTAAATTAAAAAGATAGAAAATCAACTGAAGAGGGATTCCCAAAAGGACGTTTGGGAAAAGCATGTTGCCACCAGCGTTTAAGGGTTAACAGGGATTGTGTGGTATCAAATTAGTTATGGTTACTTGGTGGTGTATTTTGTAGTCCAATGCTGGAAGACCTCTTTCAAGGAAACAAGTGGTACGCTGGCTCTTGGAGAATGATGTGGCGGGGCAATTCAAGGATACGAATAACGATGATGATGATAGTGATGGTGAGACCATTTTTTCCCCCCTTTTCTTGCTTGCAACATAATTTCCTGGTTGGTTTTTGTCCATCAGCAATTTCCAACAGATGGCTGATTTGAATCCTTTCTCTTTGATAGCGCATGGTTTTGAAAATAATCCAAATTATTTGTTCATAGATTACAAGAAGCAACGTTGGGTGAAAGTGGAGGAAAGAGCAACTCTACATTCAATTTTATCCCGTCCTGATCATATCATTTCGGGGATTCCAGGTATAGTCACTTATGCTGGAATTTTTTAGTAAGTTGTGTAGCTCCAACAAGCATGACTTGACCGTCTCACATTGTCAGAATCATTTTATCTCATGTTATGATATGCTTGGCAGTTCAGTCCCTAACATGATGTTGCTGTGTGTTTGCAGTGTTCTTTGTTGTTGCAACTGGAACCAGCTTTCATAAAACATTTCTTTCAGGCGGATGGTCCCTTCCGTGAGCACCATGGTAGGGAAGGTATGGAATAGCCCTCTTCAAAGAATTTGCCATTTACAATCTCATTTACACTTTTGATACTGTACTTGAAATGAGATTGTTTTATCCGTCGTGTGCTTGGATTGAAGTTTTGCTGTCCTGAATGACCAAGTTGTAGATGTGAGATGTTGGTTTTTTTCATTCTATTGAACTTATCGGAGTGTAGTTCATTTATATTTTTACAACTTTGTGATGATATGTTGATGATTGGCCACAGATTATGGACTTAGGATTTCTCTGCTCAGGAAATTCATGGCTATTCGCTTTTCATTGGTTGTGGACGCGCATTTTCAACACCATTTCTTATAATAGCGGTTGTGGAAATGAGGTGAGAGTGCCATGATTGCAATGTATAACTTGGTAATAACTATATAAATTTGGTAATGTATTCAAACAATGTGCTAGTAAATGAGCGTGCATGAAAAATAGAATGAAAATGTGACGTGTTGCGTGACATTGTGCATCTTTTTTTTTATAAAAGAAAACAGGTGATAATGTGAGAAGCCAAAACCTAGGCACGAGACCTTGTTAGGTGATACCCAAATATATATATTTACTTCGTTGGGGACTACCCTTGTTTGATATAATAGATTACCAGGTGATTCTTGGATATAATAGATCACCTCGGTGGTTAGTAGGAGACATGTCTGTCGAAGTTTTTGGAGATTTTTCCAGAATATCCTTTGGAAATTCTTTAGTTTATAACAGAAAATGTGATTGTAGTTGAATTGATCTTTAAACCTTGTTTTATATCACCTTAAATATTTGATATTTTACGCAATAGTTGCAAAAGGCGGCATTCTTTGTTGGAGTGGTTATGGGCTTCTTCACCTTACCCCCACTTTTGTTGACATTCTCTGGAAGCAACCAGAAGACCTGCTCTGAATGCACATGCAAGATAAACCTTGTGTTTTGGAAACACATCAGCAATGTCGGTTGCGTACAAAACTCATTCAAAATATTTGTGTAAATTTAACCTTTTAGTGCCGAGGTGGTTGTTTTTGTGTATATGTGAAGTGGGTTAAATAGTGAAATGTACTGTGTGTGTAGATGTCTTGTGAAGCCTTCTGAAGTTCATCGGCGCTAAAGGGTTACTGAGGAAGTTAACCTTTTTTTAATCACATTACAAGATGCTTAAGTTGGCATAGACGTGGTGGAGTCGAGGTTCACTTTTGATTTTAGAAATCCTCTACTACTTTCACCAAAAATTCTTCAAAACTACCCATTTTAGTGTAAAGAGTGGAAAAGGCCAAAGGATATTCTTGTTATCGTACCCGCCCATGAGATCTCAACCCTTAAAAGTCTAAAGAGCCACATTTGGGTTGCAACATGATGTCTCATGTGTATTTGATATACAAGGTGTGAGAATTGATGTATACAATAGTTACAAAAGTTTGTATTTGTATTCAATGACACGTGGGAGTTCAAATTTAGATCGTCAATGCACCTACTAGTACATGTTTGAGAAGTTGTCAAATGGTCATGTATTCTACATGTATGATGTTGTATTTGAACACGAAAAGGTTCAAATATCAAAATGACTTCCAAATAAAGATGCTAGCATTCAAATGTCAAAATGACTCTTCATTTTCAAGGTGTATTCAACAAAAAGAGTCTTCAATTCCAAAAATGAGTCTTCATTTTCAAGGTGTATCTCTTGCTAAATTTTAATATATTTTTTGTATTCTAAAAGTAAAATACATAATAATATATATGGTCTTCCACAAACCTTTAACCCCTAAAGGTCCAAAAACCTTTGGAGACGTTTTTCATTTTGGGTAGGTTCCTAAAATTCAAAAAAAAAAACTTTTTTTTTTAAGAGCTTATATACTAGAATGTCCCTAGTAAGAGCTTTGTGGAATTTTTATTATATTTGGGATTCATAATATGAAGGCTATTAACCTTCAAAGTCAAATTGGAGACTTTAGGGAGCTCCAATCATTTAGCTAGAAGTTTCAATTTTTCATACACATAGTGAATATTACTTTCTTTGAAGGTGTCAGAAAAATTCTTGTCTTTAGTGTAAATAAACATTTCAACCCAAGTCAAACATTTTCACACATTGTTGGGCAAGGTACCAAAAAACTTCTTCTTTTCTACATAAAATCTTCTCTTCATAAAATCTAGAGATCTTTATATTTTTCACTTTTTATTTTTTTGAAAACAAAATGTGGTGGAAATCTTCTCATTGACCACTTTGATTGTCATTTTTTAACATATTCAGTTTGCAAAAAAATAAAACGGGAATTGGTAATTTCTGAACCATCCTTGCTTGTATACTTGTTTTGAATATGCACGCCCTTTCTCTATCTCTAAGAATTAGTTTGTAAGGAACTAATTTCATGCTTAACCCCTAAATTTCCAAGAGTCCCCTCGGGGGACTCTAGAAGGTTCCGGCAGGTTCCTGTGGTGTCAATTTAAAACGTTTTTCTTTGAAATTTTTACTGAAGATGATTATCAAAAGCTTTGTGTGAGTCCAATTTTTCCTCAATCCAACATTTAATGAAAATTTTAGAGGGTTTTGAAGTTCAAATGGGGAAAGCGGGCACGTCGGGCAACTCCAAAACTTTTGCTAGGACACTCTATTGAACGTGAGATTTTCAGTTCTAGAAAATAATAATATTTCCGTTCATATTGTCAAAAAATAATCTCTTGTCTTCAGTGGAAAAAGAAGGCATATAAATCCAAGTCAAAAAAATTCACACATTGTCACACATTGTCGGGCAAGGTACCAAAAAACTTTATCTATTCCACATTAAACTTCGAGATCTTCTTATTTTTCACTTTTTATTTTTTCCATAGCATTATGTGGTGTGAACCTTTGCATTGACCATTTGGATTCTCATTCTAAAACATACTAAGTTCACAAAAAAATACAACATGAATTGACATTATTTTGAACCTCCACTACTTGCACAATTTTTTTGAATACGCTACACCCCACCTCTACCTCTAAAAGTTGGTGTACAAGGAATTAGTATCATCTTTATCATGATGTAAATGAATTTAGACCTTGTGTAGTGCAAATATTTGACACCAAGTGAAGTCAAAGTATGTTGATCCACTAAACCCAGGGAAGAAAATGAACCTTTTTTCTACTTCAAACACTATAATCTTACAATCCGTGCGGTCAAAGATTATGAAATTTTGTGAGTATGTTGTTTAGTAAGTCTTTATTGAGATCCTACCGCTAAAATTAGAAACAAATGTTTTATGTTCCTTCCTCACTCATTACACTAAAACTAGCAATTTTGAAGTGCATTTGGTGCAAAATTGTCAAAGAAATTTAGGGGCTAATACAATGGTATAGGATTTAGACCTTTTGTAGTGCAAAAATTTGACACGAATTGAAATCAAAGTATGTTGTTTTACTCGACGCAGGGAAGAAAGTATACCATTTTGTTAACTTCAAACACTATTATCATCATATTTGTGTTCTGGATTGCAGCCAAAACAATATGGTAATTATATACAGAAGTTTGTTTCAAGATCTTATGGTTGAAAGCCCAAAGTCTTACTTCAAAATTATATTTTCTTACAACTTTTTGATAGTGGCAGTTTTGATGTGTTTCTTGATGGGAAAAATGCCCAGACCTTTAAGGATTAAGGATTAATCCAAGTTAGTATCTAGGGACTTTCCTACATTGTCAATACTTAATTTGATTTTTCCCTTTTAAGTTGCTTTTGATGGACATAGAATGTCCAATCGATATAATCTTGCATGAAAATTCATACTTTAAATGAACAAGGTTCAAAAAAAGTGGTCATATGGACTAAAGGTCTAATCCATACTACAATGAATACATGCTTGCAATTTTCCATATCATCTAATCACACTGATTAGAAGATTATATTGTTTGAATTAATGAAGAAAAAAATCTCCATGCATTAAGAGAATCAACAAAATTTGACTTCACTTATCGTTAGCTATTGGCATTTCAAACGTTTAAAACAATATACCATTATGATACATATGATGTTAATTCCTTCTGCACCAATTTTTAACCCCTAAAGGACCATTTGTACCTATGGGGTACAAATCAATTTTGGGCAGGTTCCTAAAATTCATTTTTGAAGATAACTTCTTGAAAGTTTTAGTGAGAATAGAAATATGGGTTATGTTTGCAGAAAATTAGTTCTTCCTTTTTTGGACTTTCAGGGGAAAAATTATCATTCTTTAAATAATAAAAGCATGTTCTTTTTGGCAGCTAGGCAAGGTACTATAGAGATGAATAGCACTACTATAGAATTGACAATTGCGCTTTTTTTAGGCAGCTAGTAGGGTGAAGGAAAGTTCTTGACAACCTTCATTGTTTTCGCTTAAAAACGCATAAAAATTAAGGATCTTACTTTCTTTGAAGAAAATTATATCGTTAGAATAAATCATGATAATTCTATTCACTGTTTGGATTTTAGATCCAGCAATTATTTCTCTAATAAATAACTAAAATTTCTTTCCAAAGTAAAGGGCCACTTTTAGTACCCCTAGTCATTGCACGTCCATTTTTCTTATCATATATACCTCCATTACTTGTAATTTCTGGCGTGCGATGACTTAACACAAGGTTGAACATAGAACCGTTGAGCTTATGCAATGTGTAGTGGAAAAATATGCCATTATATTGAGCTAAAGTACGTTGGACCTATTCGGGCACAGTGGAAAAAAACAATTTTGCACTCTTCAAATGCATGTATCTTACAATCCGCACGGTCAACTCATACGAAATTTTATTGGTGTCTTCTTTTAGTAGCTAACTTGAAGATCCTACGGTTGGAAATAGTAAAATGATGTTTCAAATAGTCTAATAATATCTCATGTCAAAGTGGCAGTTTTGGGGTGGTTTTGGTGAAGCACAAGGCTTGGCCCTTTAGAGGTTAAGTGAAGCATTTTCAAATATATATATCTAAATGTGGTAAATCTATGAAAAGGCGAAAACACATTTTAATTTTCTCATGGGTTTATTTTCACATAAACTAAAAATCCAAACATTCAAAACAAAGGTTTAAACTTCAAGTTCTTGAAGGTTGAAAAAATAAAGAAAATTAAAAAGTCACTACTAGTTATGTAGAAGTGAAAAGGTTTTTCTTGCACCTTGCTAACGTCAAAATACCTTAAACCGACACTCAACCCTGAAGCGACACTGCAGACCTCGTCAAAACCGGATTTCTTCCTCTCGTTTTTTGTCATAATTTCTGTCAGAAACATTCCAAGTCTATTCCAAGCCCACCAATGAATGCAAGGATGGAGTTGGATGGAGCTGGCGGTTTGGTGGGATAGAGGTGACGGTTTAATGTGCTTTTAAGGTTTGATTTTGTCACTAAACCTGGTCGCTTTAGGGTTGATTGGAGGAAACCCACTTTCTTTCTTTTTTCTCACAATCTACAACGTTGTTTTCAAAAAAAAATTCTCCCACAAATCAGAACCTTATTTCTCTACCCAAGCATATTTTTTTTGCAATTAAATCTCAACTTTTGAAACACAGAATCACTAAAGTGTCGGTTTAAGGTATTTTGACGTTAAGAATAAAAGTTTTCCACTATAAAAGGGTCTTTTTTTAAAAACCTAAAATCAAACCATATTATGTGCTTCTCTAATCAAATTCACATCTAGTAGAAGGGCATAGCCAAAAAACAAACTAGGAACTTTGACAAAAAGCACTTCAGATGCCATTACTTTATTTTACAGGTCCACCAAAATAGAAACAATATTCCCACAGAGCTCTCACCTTCCTACATCCTCATAAAAAAATTGCAAAAATTCAGAACAAAATTTGTAATCATGTGAATCTGCTCGGGACTTGCTAAAGCCCATTTTGAGATTACTCTTTACCGTAAATGGCCACAACCAATAGCAGTAATGATTGTTGGAAAAGGTGGAAGTACGACAAGTTTACTCGATGGACAATTGTACAAGCAAGGGCTTCTTCACAGTGTCCCATCTGCTTTGTCAAAACCTATTGTCATATCTATAGGGCCACCGAAAATCCACATGTCGCATTCCACGAGTTGCAATCACAAGTGCCGTCATGATGTGTAAGTCATTGTAAATGAGTCGGTTGTGGTTGTCCTTCCATCAATCTAGGTGCCCCTTCAATATGATTTTGTAAAAGAGCATGTACGACTCTCATATTTATTGTGGATGGCATATTTGCCATTTTGGGTGGGTTCCTATGATGTTACTTTTGATCACAAATTTCTCAAATATTCAATGAATATGTGACACAGTACTAGCTTCATTAGAATGTGACCATTAGAAATTGAAATGTGTTGTTCCAAGTGCAAATCGTTGGAAATTATTTCTTCTTCCTCGTGTAGCTCTAATACTTTTGCTACTACACCGTTCCCTGAATATAGTGTAGACTAGACTATTTGAAATTTCCTACAGTAATTTCATTAAACGCAAATTAAAGTGGTCCACTTCAATTTTCCATCCACATCAAATCATGTCCTTTAGAAATAGTGTGGCTTGTTTCAAAATAAAACACACGGGAATTGATGTGGATAAGTTTTTACAAGTTGTACTCAAAACCAAAATTATAATATAATAACATAATAATAACACAATAACATAATAAAATAATAACATAATAATATAATATTATAATAATATAATAACATAATAAAATAATATAACATAAGAATATAACATAAGAATGTTAACATAATATTATAATATAATATAACATAATATAATATTAACATAATGATATAATAATAACATAAAAATAACATATAATAATAACATAATAACATATAATAATAACATAATAACATATAATAATAACATAATAACATATAATAATAACATAATAACATATATTATAATATTAATACTATATATAATAATAACATATATAATAATAACATATTACTACTATATTAATAACCAAAATTGATGTGGACCACATCAATTTTGGTTATTAATATAGTAGTAATATGTTATTATTATATATGTTATTATTATATATAGTATTAATATTATAATATATGTTATTATGTTATTATTATATGTTATTATGTTATTATTATATGTTATTATGTTATTATTATATGTTATTATGTTATTATTATATGTTATTTTTATGTTATTATTATATCATTATGTTAATATTATATTATGTTATATTATATTATAATATTATGTTAACATTCTTATGTTATATTCTTATGTTATATTATTTTATTATGTTATTATATTATTATAATATTATATTATTATGTTATTATTTTATTATGTTATTGTGTTATTATTATGTTATTATATTATAATTTTGGTTTTGAGTACAACTTGTAAAAACTTATCCACATCAATTCCCGTGTGTTTTATTTTGAAACAAGCCACACTATTTCTAATGGACATGATTTGATGTGGATGGAAAATTGAAGTGGACCACTTTAATTTGCGTTTAATGAAATTACTGTAGGAAATTTCAAATAGTCTAGTCTACACTATATTCAGTGAACGGTGTACTAAAAAGATGATATTAGATGACTATCGAGTATATCAAAAAATGACAAGTTAAACCAAAGCTAGCCATTGTTTGGTACACTAGTTGTTTGTCTCATACCATCTTTCTAGTACATAGACTATGGTATCAATACTAAAATTACTAGATACAAACACAAGCTGTAAATGTCAACAATTTTTTGCATTTGGCTAATAATAAACTGTAAGTTTTCTCCAACCTCCTAACTTAACTTGACATGTATCAATATTTACCTCATTGTTTAACCTCTAAATTTCCTTGACAATTTCACACCAAAAACACTTCAAAACTACCTCTTTAATATGCAACATTACAAGATTGGTTGAAACAATTTTAACTCTAGGATCTTCAATTCAACTACTACAAGGTGACACTAAAAAAAATTCATAAACTTTGATCATATGGAATGAAAGATACATACATTTGAAAAGTGCAATGTGGTTTTTTTCTTCCTTGCACGGACAGGGTCATCGTACTTTGACTCAAGATATTCGCAGACTTTTCCACTACACATTGCATAAATTTTATAAACCTATGTTCTACCTTGTGTTCGGTCATTGCACGCAAAAAATCACAAGTAACGAAGGTGTTAGGAAATGAAAAGAAAACTTGCAATGACAAGGGATATATAAAGTAGCCATTTACTTACGAAAGAAATTTTATTTTTTAAACAGAAAAATATTGTTTGGATCTAAAATCCGAACGGTGGATAGAACTATCATGCCTTTCTATTAATAGAAATAATATTTTTCAAAAGACGAAATTCTTAATTTCTCTACGTTTTAAAGTAAAAATAATGCAGGTTGCCAAGAACTTTCCTTCATTGCTACCCACCACAAAAAATGCACTATTCAACTCTATAGTGGCACTATTCAAGCTCTAGAGTAGTAATATTTAGCTCTAGAGTAGTAATATTTAGCTCTAGAATACCTCGCCCGCCCTGCTCGCACTCCCTGTTTCAAACTTTGAACCTCAATAACTTAAGTTTCGTGAATTTGTTTCAGAAAAAGAATTCCCCACAAAGCTATTACACATACACATCTATGATAATTTTTATGATCTAAATTGACACTGGTGTAAGCTACCCGAAATCACTAGAAGCCCACCTTGGGTCTTTTTGCATTCAGGGGTGAACACACTAAATTTAAACTCTTGAATATTTAAGTGAGTTATATGGTGATGTAAGTACCAATAAATGTCAAGCCACACCATATAGGATCATGTTAGTTTGAGAACATGAGCTTTTCAGGGAGAATACTTGCGGCTATTTTTACCACATGTAGGAGGGGGTCCTTTGAGAGTAAATTGGAGGTGCAAGCTCCAAATTTGACATAAAGTTTACAATAGAAACTCCTAGACTCTCCAAAATAAGAGGCCTAGAAAAATGACTTCATGCCATTGAGACAAGGGCATGTCCTCCAAAATAAGCTCGTGACACTGAAATGCCAAGGTCCCACCACAGTCAGTGTCCTCACCAAACTCCTTCAAAGTGTAGGTTGTAGCATTTGTGCCAATTTTCAGAAATTGATTCGGGAATTGGTGACAGGGGCTGAACGTTTGAATAATAAAATGGCAAAGAATATTTTATTCTTTATTTTTTAAATTTTTGGCACAAAAACAAACAGAGTTTGAATTGCAGGAAAAAGGTAGAGAATTTCAGCTACTGTACTGCTAAACATCACTTTTTTGTAGAAATGCTACTGGTTGAATTACCAGAGTACCACACACATAAGCCAAACCAACAATTGCTCCATGAACAGCTAAGGACAAATGTACAAGTCAAGCTTTTGAGATTCCACTACAGTCCAACCTTGATGATATCACACCCTCCATTTGGCTAAAAAGTGTGATATAAACAAGGTGTGACATATTTGATTATATCGCATTTGGAGGGTTGATGCATGATGTGATATTATCCACAAAAAAGGGGAAGAAACAAAAATAAAAATAACAAGCTCTCACTCTTAGATATTTTGCAGGTCATTTTTGTCCACTAGACTACACTAAACACTGAATGTAGTGTAGAGGGATTATTGATGTAGATCACCCACACTAATTTCCATCAAAGCATGTGCATGCCAAGTTCTAATTGGGTATTTGTTCTCAAGCAAAAGTGTGTCAGTCAACAATAGCATGTAAATTTTCAATTAGTGTAGGAAATTTCAAATAGTTTGGTCTACACTATATTCACGGAACCGTGTAGTTGAGAAGGATAATTTTCTTGTTTTTTTTTTAAGAGGAGAAATCTCTTGCAAACGGTCTACAAAGTTTTTGCAGTAACCCAAATGACCAAATTTAAAATATGGACTACCAGGAGGCATTCTTTGAATTCTCCGTGCAAAAGTAAATTATACTAACGCACTAGAATTTATTATGCAAGACCAATCCTTGTTTTTGTTATTTGAGATGTAGATTCCTTTCAACACAACCTGAAAAATTGAAAATGAATCAAGATGTTATCATAGTATTGAAGGGCTAATATTCTAATGCATTAAAACTTAGTAATAGAAACTAACTTACAATAAAATTGAACTCACCAGCATAAAACATGACTTTGAGTCATCACCATCAATGACTTTTGTGGTGATACCATTTGCAAACTCGGTGGTAATAACTTTTGTGAACTATGTGGTGACTTATTTCATGTAGCTCTATAGTGCACCAAATAGTGTTACACACTTAATATGCACCATCTTTGTCATATGTGTCACCTCCGTCATCAATTCGGTCATTTATTCATCCATCCATTTTGTTATTGTCACACCTACACTACACTGTCAAGGGTGATAGGGATATTAACAAGGGAGTTTTGAACTAGAAAATTGGTTCCAAGGTTTTGGGTGATAATATCAAAGTGTTCTATTAACAAGGTGATATTACCAAGGTTATATTGTAACGAACTCCAACATATGAAATGACCTTTTCCTGCATGCATTAACATGCATGTCCAATGCTATATTTAAAAGTCTATACTTACCCATAAAGGACCAAGACTATGTTTCACCAAAATCATTCCAAATTTACCTCTCTAAGATGAGACGTTGCAAGTCTAAATAAAACATTTTTCACTATTTTCAACCCTAGGATCTTCAAATTCACTATAGCAAGGAAATACTACTTTTTTTTTGGTAAACTTTGACGGCACAAATTGTAAGATTATGTCATTTAATGTAAGATGAATTACTTGTAAGATAATGTCTTAGTGCAAAATGACCTTAGTGAATTATTTGTAAATACATTCTTTGTAAATACATTCTAGTAGATCATCATATGTAAGATGAAAGATGAAAGATAATCATAAATCATGCGTAAATGTCTACTTCACGTATTGTATGTCATTGTGAAGCTTTCAACCTAGTGTACATCCAAATGAATCTTCTGACAAGTTTCTATTGATATATAAAGTAGTGGACCTTATCCTAAACATCTCCATTACTTGTGATTTTTTCGCGTGAAATGATTTAATACAAGGTTGAAAATGAATCCATAAAAGTTATGCAATGTGTAGTTAGAAAATATGACATTATCTTACAAGTAATGGAAGTGCAAAATGACCTGCAAAATATCTAAGGGCCGCTTCACACTATGGTGGAGAACTCCACCGGTCAAGAATTCAAGGGAAATGGAGCAATATGATTGGAGAAAAAATTGTTCTTCACCGGATTGGGTTTACACTACGGCCAAGACTTGACCGGTGGAGAACTTCAAGCATGGATGAAAAAATGACATGGCCGCCTATGTGGCAAAACTTTTTTGAAGAGTTCTTCTCCGGTGGGCTTGTTTCTTGTCCGGCCTCAAACCCCCGGACAAGAAACCAACCCACTGGAGAAGAGCAACTTCTTCATGCATTACTTTATTCTTTTTTTGTCTTGTCCAACATCCACCGCTCACCTCAAATAACCATGTCTTGGCCGAGACTTCTTGACCGGCCGGTGGAGTTCTCCACCATAGTGTAAAACCCCCCTAAGTGTGAGAGTTGATAATGCTAAGATATACTTGACCTGCAAAATGACACTTAAAAGTTTTATATAAAGGGTGGATTATTGATACTTCTACCACATCAGAAATTGTGCATCCAACATTTCACACAAATTCTTTTGTCAGCAGCCCAAGTATGCACCTGAGGGGTTGGTTCAGCAAAAAAATAAAATAATAATAATAATAGATGCAACAAAGTTTGGATTTTTTTCAAAAATATTTAAGAAACTGACTCGCTGAAAATACAAATTTAGAAGAATATTTGTCTTTCCAGAGTTCTATTTTTGAAAATTAATAATTAGTGCCAAATTTGATTCTTGCGTACGGTATGTGCAAAGGATTTGCTCTTAAATTTGTGCATGTTGTAACTTACTACCACAATATTCTAGAAGTATATATGGAGAAGATAGTAGCTTCGTAAGTTAAGTAATTTGAAATTACAAGATTTATTTTTAAAATTATTTTCGGGATTATTTAGTTTCAGTCACAATTCAATTATATTAACCCTTGAAGCTCCTTAACCCTTTTAGGACTGACAAAATATTTGTATGCTGCTACACCTTTCTTTGAGAGCGTTGATGATCCAATGGGGGATATCTCTCGTGGGTTGCAAAGAGTTGTCTACTCATACCGCATGCAGTTGGCCCACATGTAGAAGTCAACAAACACAAATTGGGAGAGCGCTTTCCAAGTAGAAATACAGTGGAAATACCACTATGCCTACAACAAATCTCCTTCATGCAAATTCGCCAGACTGCAACTTAGTGTCTCACTACATTTGTCAAAAGTGAACATATCCACGCATTTTATTGCAATTTGTAAATCATGTATCAATGAATTATTGATAAAACTATTTGCAGATTACTTCACCTATGGGCTTGTTGTCCTTAAAGGGGTAATAGCCAAAACCGCTTTTTATAGTTTTTGTTGTTTTGCATGAACTTGTTTTATTCTTTAACTCCTACGAGGCCCTGACACCGTCGGTTTTTGTGATTTTGGTGTTGTAACTTTTACTATTGTTGTCATCGTGGTACTAAAAATGCGCTTGGAGCTTCGAGAGAGCTTTGCAACACATCTCTCTAATCTCCGATAGATGCAGGCATTGATGAACTACAATGATTTCCGTGAAATGGGGTCACAATGAAAAGTACCTGCTGTCTAAGTGATGTTATGCATAATCTATTATCTTCGTAGATTCTCCCAATGTCTCATGGTCCACTTAGGTGTTAAAGGATTAAAACTTTGGTTATGTCCTCATTTAATGATCTCACATATACATTGAGGTCCTATCTCTACCACCCACTTTAAAAGCATGAATGAGATACATCCCATAATCGACCAACTCTGCACCATGATCTACCATGTTTTGTCCATCTTTTGAAGGTAATTTTATGACTTCTATTATGATGGTATTAAATATTGTGGTTTTAACCAATCAATAAGGATATGACCAATTTTACTTTATTGGGGTTGTAGGATCACATTACTCTAGAGCCGGTGATATATTTATTTTGGCCACTCATACACTTGGTTGGTGGAATTTTTGATATTGATCATAAGGAGTGGTGTGGTCAATACCTCGAGAATTTGTAGTGGATATAGGGCAAACCCTATGGAAAAAATGGGTCATTGCTTAATTTACACTTTGAAAATTTGAACTATTTGAATTTTGGGAATTTAAATTTTGGAAATTTTATAAAAACCATAGAGTTCTATCTTGATTGCCAAAATTAAAATTAAAAATATTATAAAATTAAAAATTGTCATAGACCACTGCTATAATATATCATGGAGCTTAATTGGTGGTTATAGGACATCTAACCTTAATTATACTAGAAGTGATTAGCAAGGTAATACCATTGGAAGTGTTGAAAATTATTAAAAAATTCTTTTAAAGTATTTACATTTGAAGGGGTATTTTTTGGCAGTTTGGGAGTTTTGAACTCAAGAAAATACAAGGAATTTTAAGAATTAATCCTTCAACCTTAGTTAGGAACCATATATATGGGGACGTATTTTACTCTGTAAAACACAAAGAATGTATTGAAGTTTAACAAGACTTAAGGTAGAGGCACTCAATTTTGATCGGCCACCCAGTTCCGATCAATAGAGTATGCATGGCATGGTGCATGAAAATGGCAAATGTTGGAAATGGTGCACAAAGTGACCCAAAACCGATAACTCAAAATTTGAAAACACCAGTCATTATCGGCATTGGATCATGATGTGTGCAATTTTGGGTTGCTCCCCCTCAATTGAGCTATCATTGGTGGCATTGCCTTGAAAGTTGAACAAGGCCGACCAGTATGGGGTACACTCCATGAGTTGGTTATCTGTGGCATGTCTTCTCTCTTTTACTCACTCTCACTTGTTGGCAGTGGGTGAAGGAGGGCACCAAATCTCATCTACCGTAGGTGAACGTCTAGTTCGGCTAAAAATAATTAGAGAAGTCTATGCCGACTTAAGTGGATTTTTTTTGTTTGAAAATGCCGAATTTATTGGAAATGTATATTTATAGATTTTGTCGCACTGAGAGACATCAAAGGGGATTAAGGCTTGGAAAGGTCTTCATTCATGGCCTCTCATTCATGGACTCTTGGATTTGGAATCCCAAGGTCTTGAGTTCAATCCCCATCCTTGACATCAAAGTAGGTAAAATACAGTAGTCTATGACTTCTTGCCAAAAATTACTTTATTATTATTTTGAATGCCGAATGTCATTTTTTCACTTTAATTAATTATTCACCATTAAGGTGCAAAACAAAGGTTCACCTACGGTACTCTAGAGTTTAATTATGGGCTCCAATGGTTTTTGGGCTTTTAAATTCTATATCAATTCCAAATCTTTGTGATTAAATTTGAAAATATATTTGTTGAGTTTCATTCCTAATTCCGCATCCTTCCACATAAATGTTTTTGACATACAATGACATTTGAGTCCCGAACTGGCTTAAGGTGCCACATGTTAATATAGGACCCATACATGTGGCACCTTTTGACATTTAACCTCTAAGTGATCACTCAAACTGTGTCAGAAGATTATCACTAAATTTAAGTTGGGCCACATGCAACACTACGTCTTTTCAGGGTTTAAACCAAATACATCACCATGCTTAAGTTGTATCGCTTTAAAGTTTATATACAACCCAAATGCGGCTGCCATATCACTTAGAGGTTAACTCTTGAACGTCACAAGGTGCCACTCGTGGCCACAATATTCTGCATGTATGGTGTAGTATGTGAACATGATAAGGTTCAACTATTGAAATGACCTCCAAATGAAAGATGTTAGTTGAAGAATCTTCAATTCAAACGCATAAGTCTTACTAAACTTTAGTATACTTTTGTATTGAACATAGTAAAATATGTGCCTCTGTATACAATTCCTGGCTGTCGTTTAAGGGTTAAATGCACATTGGTGTGTAATCCTGTTACACTTTCATCATATTATGTCATCCACAATATTTTATCCATGCTCACAAAGACTATTGCATTGTTAAAGGGTTTTGTAAGTTTTTGCCAACCATTGAGGGTTGCCATAGCTCTGGTTCATTTCTAGTATATATGAATTTCAATGACAAAATCAGCCAACATTGACCCTGAGCAGAGATATTCTTTTTATACTTATTTCAATTTCATTTGGATGTCTTAGCGCGGTCATAGGTCATGTGTCTCACTCGTATTTGGGATCCCCACTCATGACTTGATCATTCAATCCATTTGTTTGGACTACATATCAAAAAAGCACATGTCCAACTTCGTGGAAAAGATTGCATTCGGGCACATTTGGGGGTTGCATTCTGACAAACTTCCAACTACCGCCCACAAATCCATTCTGTTCATTGGAAGGATCCTCTTAACATCAGATGCTCTACAGTGTGCGTACATTAAACATCATTTTCAGCATTGTGGCAGCCGTGTGTGGCCCCTTCAAAGGAGGGCTTTTGGGGTACAAGCATGGGTGTAAGTTTGCTCAAGAATTAAATACAGTCATCTCCCTTTACTACAACATATGTTAGAACAACCGTTTCATCATAAGAGTTAGATGAGGCAGGAACTTTCCATTCATATGGTAGATACAAGGGGTAAACTTGATAGATTATAGTATAGACTGAGGGGATGAGGCAATAGCTATCCGGCCAGGGAGAATTGACCCCCTCGCTCGTCATTACCCAAGGTGGGCCCCATCTTAATTGCATGGGGTCATTTTTTTGGCCCACTTATTTTGGGGGTTCCAGAGGCTTTTTTTGGATTTTTGGGGACAGATTTGGGGCCTATGGCTATTGTTTACCCTAGAGGACCCTCTCTTGCTATAAATAGGGCACCACCCAAAAAAAAAAGGGGCGAGGTTTGGCCCCACCACCTGGAGGCCCCCTCAGGTAAGGACAAGCGAGGGGGTCAGTTCACCCTAGCCCAACTATCCATTCTTATGGTAGATACAAGGGGTAAACTCGATAGATTATAGTAAAGACTCACGGGGGCTCTTCCAAATGCCCAAGGCGAATTGACCCGCGTTGGTACTTAACCAAAGTGGGCCCCGTCTTAATTGTATGGGGTCATTTTTCTGGCCTTCTTATCTTGGGGGGTCCAGAGGCTTTTTTGGATTTTTTTTGGACAAATTTGGGGCCTACGGTCATTGTTTACCCCTCTTGCTATAAATAGGTCCCCATCCAAGAAATATTAGGGGCCAGATTTGGCCCCAACACCTCATGGCCCCCTCAGGTAACACCAATAAGGGGTCAATTCGCCCTGGGCCTTGCAGAGGGAGCTGACTGTATTTGTACAGTAGAGGCAGAGCGGGGCATAAAGTCACACACCCTGTCCTTCGGCTCAAGTGGTAGCAAAAGGGAAGTCAGTAGCACATTGAAGAATTTGGCTGTACTGAGGCAGGCCGGGGTCCAGTAGAAGAGGACGGATGACGAATGGGGTTGCTGTAGCAGCAGCATCATGATTCATGCAGGCAGGCAGGCAGGCGGCGGCAGTGGGCACAGCTGCTCTTGCTCTGCAAGCGAGCAAATGGGGCTGCCTGGATAAAGTCATGACTCATGACAAATGTGATGGAGCATCAGGCAAATCATCTGCCACTTGAGTGGGGGGGGGCTTTGAGCAAAGAAACATTCTTTCTCCTCTCTGCAATTGCAATAATAATAATAAAAATAGTAGTTATTGTATTATTATTATTTTGATTCTAATACAAAGGGGTCATCCTCTACTTTATGGTTTTATGTTTGTAATCGTAAGCACAGGGATTGGGTGACTTGGCTTGGGAAAGATGTGGGGAACTATTGGTTGATTATTTGTGAACTTAATTCCAAAAGAGCCACCGCCAATTTTGCTCGGAAACTAGTTCAAAACTGTCATTGTTAGAAGGAGGCATGAAAATCACATTTCAAAGTGAAATTTTGGACTTTAACCATAAGATCTTAAAATAGACTTCTATAGGAACGCACCAATTTTTTTTGGTTGCAATCCACCGCATGGATATGAAGATTACAATGTTTTAACGTTTGAAATACAAAAAACATTTTTTCTTCAGAATTTCATTATTCAAATTGAGACCGTTGAAACCCGCCCAAAATGGAAAACGTCCCCCAAGGTAGAAATGGTCCTTTAAGGGTTAAGGTATTATGGAGGGCCTTTAGCTTGTATTAAGTAGGGCCCAAGCTAGAAAAATGGAGTTGTCGGGAAAAAGAAGATTGCTGAATACAACAGATTAGGAGTCACAACCAACATCAATTAAACAAAAAACATAGACAAACACAACTATGTTCACACATCCCCAAGAATAATGTAGAAAATCACAAATAGAGTCAACTGTCTCGCATTCCACAAGGAAAGAATCCACGAGTGCAAATCTAGAGTATGAGATACGACTTCTTTATCAATGAAATAACATCACTTACAAGTAAAGACAATCACTGTCACTCTCTAAATTCACTCTCAAAGCTTGAATTGACAAAGACGTGAAGTCAAGTGTGTACGCGCCGCTTTACGCACACATGCAAAACCTTAACAAATAAAATACTTCCATTGGATAGATGTGGTGTTGCGGATGTACGTCTTTAACAAACGTAGATTGGAACGAACTAATCTATGCTAACACTATACGATGTGGTGCAGTCCTCGACGCCACATCATGTGACAGCTGTTGTGTAAAGGAAGATTGTTAAATACCAGAGATGGAGAGTCACAATCAAAATCAAATAAACAAAAAACATAAACAAATAAAACTATGTTCTACACAACCTCAAGTGCCCCTCCTAGCGGATAAAAAGCCCCTCTAACCAGCTAGACCAACAACACTAAGAAGACTATTGCCAGATTGGTGTCGCTGCAACAACTGTACTCATCCAATTGAAGATGTTGTTCGTCGCCGGATCATTAAGCGGATGGAGAAGTAACTAAAAGAGGGTTGGCCGGGTGAAATGTGAGCGCCATCCTTATTTGCCTTAGGCAGCTCTGTTGACAACCCCTTGGTCAACCCCCACGTTGCCTATCCTTGAAAGTAAACTAAGAACTACAACTGGATGGCAAGGCAGCATACCAGTGATATGTCCACAAGAAATTCAAGCCGTTGCATTGGGTGAAACGTGGCTAAAAGATCGTTTACAACAAGGGCAAGTCCAATCCCCAAACGGAAGAATAAAAAGAGGCGGCGTCAAGCAAGCCATATGCCATCCACGTTAGCAATTGTCACATAACAACATGGTAGTTGCGCCCTTTTTCACACCACACAAAAAACACAAAAGGCCGTCTAGCACAACGATCAACTTGGAATGAACAGAACCATCAATGGATAAATGACACGGAGCACAATTCTTAGAGCCCTACCAACACTCTCGGCCATCCTTGCCTTTTAGCAAGAAGATACCACTGACAATACATCCTTCATGCAAAGAATAGTTTGTCCAACTTCGATGTCCAACGTGATAGGCGCCTCACATTGCAGATAAATGTAATCCTTCGTGGAAAAATGCCGCAATTGAGGTCGACGAGCACACTTGGAATACGAGTTTACCAGAATGTGTCATGGTTCTCAACGATGGATAAGTTCTCCATGGCCATTGATATGGCTCGCTTGAAGAACTCCGCGCGATCACGTAGACACTAGGCCCATACTTCTAGACCGTCCTAATCCACAATCAAAGCCAATTTTTCTCGTACAAAAGTCACTAGAATTCGCTCTTGCCCATACAACAACTGATACGGAAAAAAATAGCTAGTGAAGCCTGTCGCCTAAACCTATATTCCATAGCGATCTATGGTATCACGAAATCCCAATTACAGTGACCACCTTGAAGTAATCCACACGTCAGCAAGCCATTTGTGGCAGTCTGAACCACACGCACCGCCAAACCGTCCGCTTTCGGATGATCTACAAAAGTGATTTGGTGGTCAATTAAAATTTTGATATACAAAGCTTCAAAAGCCCCAAGGAACTCACGACCCTGGTTAGTCAACACCTCAGCTACAGCTCCTATATGAGCCAACTGACAATCGAGGAATGCCATGGCTGTCAACTCCAAAGAATTCTTGTATTGGGCCATAAGCTTTATCCACTAGCTGAAATGCTCTACCATCACCAATTCGTACTTGGCTCCATGCACGGTGACAACAAGCACTCCGACAAAATCAAAGGATCAACAATAGCTCAATTCGATAGTAGCAAAGGCTGCAATTGCGGTAACAACGTGTTGAACCTAGATCACATCCGATTACGCACTTTATACCAAGAAACATACATAGCAACGTGCTAATACATATCCCACCACGAGTACTATGTGCGCAACATCAAATGAGTCCGTCGCATACCAAAATGTCCTAGGTCTTTGTCTACTTGCTATATTAACGAAGCCTTATGATCTGGCCTGGGAACTATGCGTCTAGCTTTATTGGACAACACTTGAAAAAGAAGGCTATTCTCCCAACAAAACCTTGTTATTCGATGTTCGACTTGATCACGCTCCATGGCAGAAAGAGCTGGGGGAAATGTCCCATGTAGTAGCTTGTGCAAGATTGGAAAGTATTTTCACACATTGCCGATAACTTGGGCCTTGTTTGGTTCTTCATCGATTGCCTAATCCAACAATGTAGATGCTGAATTAGAGATCAAAGTGACGTAAGTCGCTCCATGCCACCCCAAGATTGAATCCCTCTCACAATACCAATGCCATCTCACACTAGCCAAGTCCCCCAATGGACTTGGATTGCAAAGAAAGCCATTCGCATCCAAGTTCATAATGCCGACCTGATCTACAACCTCAAAGTGATACTCTTGAAGCAACAAAACGCACTTGGCAAACTTGCCAGTAAGCTTGTCAGACTCTATGAGCCTCTTCAAAGGCTAATGGTCGCTCACCAACATAAACTGTTGTCCATATAATAGGGCCTAAAACGAGCAATGGCCCGAACCGCCCCCTAAACCTCCTCTTCATTGGATGATTAGTTGGACTCCGCGTTGTTGGTGCTCCTAGAAGCAAAAGCAACAACGAACTCCCGTCTTTTGTGCCAACACCGCTCCCAATCCGATCGCATTCCAATCTGTGTGCAGATGGAACAATTGTGTAGCATCCGGACGCCGCAACACAAGTGCTCAACCGAGCTTTAGCTTCAAGGTAACAAACGCTTGCTACTGCTTCCGTTCTCAAGTCCACGGCTCATCCTTTCCCGTGAGAATAGTCAATGGCTTCGCAATCAAGCTAAACTTCTGATCAAATTGGCGATAGTAATTTGTCAAGCCAAGAAAAACTTGAAGTTGTGACACGTTGGCTGGCGTCAAAATATTTTGCAGCACATCTACCTTCGTCTGCTGCACACCAAGACCCTTTAATATAATTATATGTTCCAAATATTGCAAACAATCGTGGAAGAATTTGCACTTGCCATGGTGCAAGTGCAATCCCTACTAACAAAACTTCTTGAACGTCGCCTGAAATTGCCATACATGCTCCTATGGGCTGCTACTAAAAATGATAACATCATCAATGTAGCATCGGGAAAATGCTAAACGAGTCAACACCTGGTCCATCACCCTCTGAAACTCAACCTGTGCGTTCTTGAGGCCAAATAGAAGAAACTTCCAATGGTAAAGTTGATCTCTCCCATCTCGATCAATTGCCAGGAATGTAGTCTTCACCCAATCTTCTACCATCAACGGTAACTAGTGATAATCAAACCGCAAATCTAGAGTACTAAATACTCTAGCTTGTCCCACCGCATCAAATAGTTCCTCTAACGTGGGCACATGATATTCGCATGACTTGGTCTTGCGATTGACCGGCCTATAATCTCCACGCATCCGCTTCTCCGTCCAATTGCCAAAGATGTACTTTGATGGCATAACTGAAGTACAAATGTACTCGTTGTTGAAGAGCTCAATCAAGCTGGTGGCCAGCAACTCCTGACAATAAGCCTGAAGTTTTGAACCCCAACTTTCTCTAAAAGATTGAGCTTATATGGTCGTTGGCTGATTGGGTGGTCGTCTTCCAATTGGATCTGGATTGGTTTGCCCTCAGTGTAGCCCTCCAAATCATAGAGGCTAAAGGCAAAACATCTACAATACGAACATATGAACAATTGTACCTTTTATACCTCAACACCCGTAAGATGTGGTCAAATCCAAAGTCTGGTCATCAAACTCTATCATCTCTTTCTCCACTATTGGAGAACAATTGTGTATCGGCACAACCGGTGATTTTCTACTTGGTAGCAAAGAAGGCATTCATGCCTCCAAACTCCTTAGTAACGGGTTCCACAGAAAATCCCATATTATGATGATAAAATTGGAAAAGATATCTGAGGGATTCTCTCGACCAAAGTCGTTGGCCAAAGTGGCAAAGACACACTGAGTTTGAAATGCCTCTGTTGCGTGCCTCTTAGAACAAGTAGCTCTACTTTTTCAACCTCTATGAGATGTGACAGCCCTTCTCGTGACCATTAGAGGTTACTGCAGTAGGCGGGGATGGTCTTGCAAGCAACGCTGAACGGTGAAACAAAGGCCACAAACCAGAGTTGCCATAGTGGGCGGATTAGGATCATGAGACAAGATGAATAGACGGGCAGACCGGTTGGATAGGTGGGATGTCCGGACGGATTGCATATAGTACGCCCAATAATTGTTTCGAAATTAGAAAAATTGACTGTAAAAGATACGTCACATTGAGATGGATCACACCACGCTGAAACTAGGGTGTCAACGTCCACAACCGGGCAGAGACGCCCTCGGACAGTAGTGGAGACGTCCCCACCCCTTCTCGCCCAAGCAGGGACGTCCTCCAGGTAGAGGCGAGGACGTCCCCCCCCCACCCAATTTTTTTATCACCAATCTTTGGATGGCCATAACTTACTTATAAATAATCCAAATCGATGATATGAGGTAAATACATCGAAAAACACCTCAAATGCTTAATTTGGACTATTTTTCAGTGAGTTATGGCCATCCAAAGATTGGTGATAAAAAAATTGGGCGGGGCGGGGACGTCAGGGCGGGAAAGTCAATGCAGGGACGTCATCACGGTCATATGTGAGGCAGGGACGTCATCACGGGACTATTGAGGAAGCGAAGACGTTGTAGAGGAAGACATTGACATCATCTTGGAGTAGTGTGACGTCTCGACCCCACCAAAACATCCTCGTCTAACATTCTGCATGGCAGTTAGGTGATGCCAACATGGGAGCCGGGTGGACCTTAGGGTTATCAACGTTGCCAATTTTTTTATCTTACAAATAAGTCAACCTTATGATTTGTGTCGACTGTCTGAGATCTCTATCGAACGGACGAACCGGACGTCGCCCAGTATGACAAACTTGGGACAAGCCCAAATTAGAGTGTTGAGGTCAATGGCTTGAACCAACAAGAAACGACAGCGACCTTCAAAGAGTTTCAGTGCGGCGGTGGTGCTTGTCAAAAGCCCATTGCCCGCTCACGCTCATCGGCAAAAGGCTCTTTGAATGATTGGGAAGCAAAATCCCAAATCATGCTTGGACCGCATGTCCAAAAAGTAAAGGACCTCTGGTAAGGATTTGCCTATTGACCCCGGTCAAGCGTTGAGTTGAGCCACATGCTCGGGAAGGCTTGGGAGGGGTGGAACAAAACCTGCCCCTATTTTTGTGTTGGAGTGGGCCCTATTTGATCCAAGGAGAGTTTCTGGAGGGTAATATGGGGCCGTAGGCATGAATTTTGGCCGAAAAAAATCCAAAAAAGCCTCTAGAATCCTGAAACGGACAGGACCAGAAAAATGGATCCACCTGAGGCTGAGGTTTGGTGCAACGCTCGACTAGGGTCAATAAGGAGATCCCTCCGATAACACATCAATGTACAAACTGACCCCGAGTAAAGTCCTTGCCATTCACTACGGCCTAGGGCGGCTCATCATCCTTGATTTCGTCCATGGACACACAATGATCATCTAAAATGTCATCAATCTCACGGCAAGTAGGTCACTCCACCGACGCAAGTGTTGAGGTGAGTATTGCTAAAGAAGCTAGGTTGGTCCACATCCAACGTGGCCAATGGGCATGGGAGCCCAATGCGGCGACATTCATAAAAGTGGGAGGACAATGAAGGTGATAGATATTTGCACCACCCTTACACACTTTAGTCCAAGTATTGCCCAATGGGAGTAAATTCTCAAAGATATACCCGGGCGGCCTTGATTGGTGGGTAATCTACCATTGAATGAATTTGAGCAAATTTGCAAAGTGATTCGACCGAGGGTCATCCAATCCTCAAACCTACGTGACTCAACCGTCAGAGATGATCCTTACTAATTAGCGTCACATCATGTGGCAACTTGCCAAAACAACCGCGAATCACAAAAAGCGATAGCTACTCCAGGTATAATATCAACAGATCTTAAATGTGATGGTGAGAGGCACGGTTGGCTGCAAATCCATTATCTACTTGGATAAATCGCCGTACCTTGAGTCCAACCTTCAAGACAGCCGACAACTCCGTATCCATACCGGCAAAGAGCTCTATAAGGGTAATACCCCAATTTGGTGATCGCCTCTCAATAGTGCGGGCTAACAATGGAGTGGAAGATTCCATTGAGGGTTGTGGAACATCAAAAGTGTCTACAATTTCTGGAATGCAACATCTAAGCTTTAACTAAGTGCCTCATGGTGGAAACAAATCCTTGCAATGACGTCTATGGTGCTCTATTGGTGCGTACTGACAAGATTCCGCTACCCTCGACATAAATGTATATGTCTCCTTCAAAAGCATAGAATCACATGCAAATCTGATGCTAAAGCAGTGTACCGACACATAGCATGCGCGGCCAAAGTCACTACACTAGCTGCAAAGACAACAAAAATGAGCTCATTTTTGCCATCACTGGCAAACCACCCATTCCAAATCTATGCCTCTTTTATCTAGTTATCCACCTTGGAATCAAATGGATAAAGTGTTTGCTGAGCTACCAGAATGTCATAGTTGGTAGCACCACCCAGAGCGCACCGAGAAGAGTACAATGGACCAAATCCTACGACGAACATCAATTGCAAGGGATGTTGGATATAATCCATGGCCTACTCCGTGCCCCCATTAATGTGACAATTGTAAAGAGCAAGGATCCGGAATTGGAAGCACCTAAACCCAAATCTTGGCCTGGTTGCTTGCCAATCATCACTAGCTGAGATCCGCAGTCCAACAAAATATGCAGTGGGAGCTCCAATGGAGGTGCCCTTCGTATGGCCAACTACCATCACTATGTCATCATTCACCAACCATATGAGCCCTAGACGCAAATTGTGTTGCTCCCGCGTTGGCCAAGCCACAACATCGGACAAGTAAGCGGCTCCAGGAATGAATGATTGATCCCCAAATGGTTGTCTTGTAGGTGTAAGTGTCGCATTGACCTCAAATGCGAAAATTGCCTCTGCCGCCAATTTTTGTCCGCATCGCCAGCAAATTTTTCTTGGTCGGTGGAGCCGACACTGCGTGCAATACCTCTAATGATGGCATGCCCTCCAACATACTTCACACCAAGTGAAACACACTAGATGGTCGGAAATTTGTTGTCAGAAAGTCCACACCAGCAAACACAGGCAAGCACAAGATCTTATAGAACAAGGAGTGTGGGGCGTCCCCTTAAATGATAGAAAATGGTAGGGGGTAAAAGTCTACCAAGGTTACTCATTTTTGGGCCAAAAAAATGCTCCGTAGCATATTTAATTTGTAGCCCTTTTGAGAATCCTTGTTGAATATAAATGGTCCATTGAAAAAATCTAAAGAAATGGTGGCCATCAAATTGTTAGGTGAACAAAAGATATCTTGGATAAGGTGCTAATTTTTTGGACTTGTGTTGTCATAACACATGTCATTCTATAGGTGGCCCAACCCTTTCCCAAGATGAGTACATTACATATTGCATAGGCTGAAAATATACCAAAATATACTACGCATTTATATGTTGGATCAGGGCACCAAAAATTAGGCTTTGAAGAAAATAATGAAAAAGATTTTTTTTTTCTAAACATTTTATGTGTCAAGATAGATTCTTATATGTTGTAGAAGTTGTAATAAGAAATTGGAGCAAAAATCAGCATCAATTTCTAATGTAGGCTTCATGAAAAATTAGCAAGTTTTCACTAATAAAAGTCATATTAAGTTTCCAATCTAAAATTTCAAATCACAATATATGAACACATTATGATATAGATGTGTGCCAAAATTTTCAAAGTATTTTGTCTCCAGAAGCTCTTAGTACATTATATTTGTCCAATTTTAAATACATGTGACAAGTATATAGTATTGAAAGATATACTTCTACTAGCCTAATTATAAACTAGAACTCTAAATTTGTTGAATTGTTGTATTGTTATTGAAGTTACTAATCACGTAACACATTTTGTTACAAGATTTCCAAAATCAATCTTGTATTGGCACCAAAAAGGAAGAGAAGGTTCGTGATTCTTTCCTACACCCTCTGTGACAGGTTTTTCATACTAGCTTAGTTGACTTTGGACCTAGGGCTAGGGTCAAAGTGGGAGGAGCTTTAGAATTAGGCGCATCCGCAATGTTGAAGAGTAGGGGTAGTTTAGTCTAATCAATGTGATTCGGCAAACCCACGTGGCGTAGATAACCAATACTATCTGTCAAAGGGAAGAAGGTTCGACTACTTGTGCGGTAGCTCAAGCACGAGTAGCAACGACTGCTACAACCTGCTGGGAGGTGTCATACAAGAAGGCATCCATGGATGAAGATAAGCTTTGATCCCTCATTGAAGCCCGTGTGTCTACCACTTGCCTCAAAGAGGTCATTGTGCTCATTTGCTTCTTCAACTCCACAATTTCGACCTGAAGTATCTTCACAACATCTTATCCGGCAGCTGGAGATCCTAGGCGCTTCTTCGGATGAAGAACAAAGCAATTCTTGTCATTGTGGCCAGACTTGCTACAGAAAGAACATGTTGCAGGCTTCATCTCCTTTGCTCCAGTTTTCTTGCTAGGCTTGGCCATCTCGGTCTTGGATTTAGCCTTGACCGCATTGGCCCCTTTCTTCTTGGGGCAATTGGGATCCTTTCGGTGTGACTGGATTCTCCATAAGCCCAACAATGCACAACCCTTTTAAATAGTGTCTCCGCCAAGCTATCGATTGTGGTAGCCAAGTACTTGGGCTTGGGAGCGTCTATCATAGACGTGACCAAGTTTGTGGCCTCACTCATGGCAATCGCCCTCTCAAGCGCTTCCACCTCAGCAGAGGAATGTGCCAAGGTTGCATTGTTGTTGTACAAGGAGAGGAGATGCATGTTGATTATTTCTATCATCCACTTGTCTACATTGGAGATTCTCTCCGTGTGGATTTTCTAGATGCTATTTATAGTTACTTTCCCATATTGCGGACTTTTGTTGCTGGAGTTTACTAGTGGCCCCGTTGCTCATTGTCATTAGTTTGTGATAGGCGTATCGTAGCATCAAAGCTAGGGTGATGACCGGCATGACCATTATGTGGAGTAGTCATTGGGGTTGTGATTGCCAGAGGTGATGACTGGTCAATTGCATAGCTTGGTGATTTTGCAGGTGTAGGTGGCTCAATTTATTCATATCTTTTAGATAGTTGTCGTAATTAATTTCCCGGAGGGTTTTGTTTATGGTCAATATTAGGAGTTCGTACTACCGCCCCCTCACCAGACCACCCAAAAAGTACATCCACTGCAGATCTTGAGCCAAAGTCGAATACTTTCAAGGCTTTTCAGCCTATTTCGGCATTGAATATCAATCATTAGCTTCGGTTTGGGCTGTAAGCAGGTTTGACGATATGGACAACGATCCGCTCCCCCTAATGCGGGATTTTTTTTCTATTTGATTGTAGATTTAGATTCCAGACATAAATGAAGGAGAAGAGCTAATGAAGACCGTGGTTTAACAATTGGTACGCATTTCAGTTACTGCCACGACACTTGGAGCTCAATGCTCTTCAGACCTACGGGAAGTGGATCACACAGCACGATGCGGAGTTGCGGCCACTAGAGGATTATTGGCACGACCCTGTAGAGTTGGTGATTGCATTCATCAAACGTATTGTTGCCCGTGTTTCGGCTACCGCTAACCATCCACAGCATGAAAAAAATTCTTCTAGTACGTACTCAAAGAAAAAATGAATTGTCCTTTTGATAAGGGGCCTGACATGGAGGCTATGTCCTGTTTGGCCTAGGCCATGCAAGCGATATTGGCGGCGGGTCACCCTTCGCCAACCTTTGATCCCGTAGAGCACTTTCTTGACCATTTGGGAGGTAGAATATGCAAGGTTTCAGCATGATCATATGCAACGTTGTCGTGGAGAGAGAATTTGCCGTGGGAAAACGATGGGTTCTTGGCTGCTACCAGTTTCAGTCAATAGAAAAGGAAGATGCTACAAATATGAATTCCATTAATCTACAATGATGACCAAAGTCTTGATCTACATAGAAAGTCGAGTTTTTGGTTCATCTTGACAAACCCTTGCAAGTAGTCAAACATGAAGTTGTATAAACATGGGCAGCTGAAACCCTTCCCACTAAATCGGGCTCTTTTACTTCTAAACTAACTATATAAATACATGCAATAGCTTTTTGAAAAGCTAATACAGTAAGGTTTCTATATCCAAAGTTTCAACACAAAAAGATCTTTACAACTATTTCTATGAAGAATCAAAGTTACTGCTCTAATTTAATGAAGGCAGCCGACCCCTTCCCATTCAAACTAGCATAACTCTTAAAATATAGTTTGGAAATAAACATGTAATAGCTTTTTGAAAAGCTAACAGTAAGATGAACAAGTGACAAAAGTTTCAACTCTACTGGCTCCAATCATAATGAACTATGATTACTCAAAGTCTCTGCTTTAAACTTGTGGAATGAAAACCGCTCCTCCGAGAACACCCCTTCAATAATTCAAGTGCCATGGCTCCATAACAACTCGGATTTGAGCTTGTGATAGCTCATTAAAAAGCTAATACAATCACCACTATACGTTCAAAGATTCACTATCTCACTCTCTGTATACAAGTTTTTACATGGAATCAAAGTTACTGCTCTCAAAAATTCATGGCAGCAGTACCCTCTTTTATTCAAATCCACACCACAGCTTTTACATAACTCTGATTGGAGCGTGTGATAGCTTGTTAGAAAGCTATAAACAAGTTCTACATCACTCTAAAAACTGACATCAAAACTCACAAAACTGTACCTCTCCCACTCGAAAACCCGAGCGTCTTTTATACTAAATGGAGGAGGCTTTGGCCGAGGGAGGAGGGAAGAAAAGTCAATGGCCTAAATCAGCCCATGCTTCTCTAGCCTTCCTTTTTACTCACCCTTGGACACCAAAGTCTATTTACCTCCAAATCTTATCCAAATCTTCCCACATAAGCCTAGCTTGACTTTTATTTCCTAACCTATAACTCTACTACAAGTTGGCACTATATTTCTCCCCTTAAACTAACCCCCAAACCAAACATTTCTTATTTCTACTACAAACTATAATACCATAACACTCTGTTTAAGTTTTTTTTATCTCAGAAGAGTTAGAGAATAGCTTAAATATCATTAGAGCCCACGTACTGCCATCGACCGCGGCTTAGTTCGGCTGGCTAAGCTTTTCGTTGCACCTCGCCGGTCCGGGTTCGATTCCTTGGCTTGTCAGAGCGGCTGGCGCTCGCGCGGTCAAGGGACTGCCGGAATCAGCAGCAAATCCAGCTGGTAGACGCTCCTAAGCCCTGAGCTAGTGACAAGATGCAATAAAGATCCTCTAAGATAAGCTTCTGGCCTGGTAGGGTAATTGAGGAAAAAACCATTTATTCTCCACAATTACCTTAACCAGCTAAATTCCCCATTTTTCTTCTTAATCTTTTTTTTTATATCATGAACTATATTGCATCACGACAACGTATTCAAGATTTCCGCTATGAGAAAGAGGATATTCTCCCCACCATGTATATCCGGTTAGCACAGTTGGCAGTGGAGGCCGGAAATATGTTCACAGAATGTCAGTTGGATTATCACATTCCACAAGGAGAGTATCCACAAGTGCAAATATAGAGTAGGAGGTATGACGTCTTTACCAATGAAATATCATCACTTACAAGACAATCACTCTCTAAATTCACTCACAAAGCTTGATTTGACAAAGACTTAAGTTAGGGGCGTACGCGTCCCTACACGCACACACGCAAAACCCTAACGGATGAAATACATCCATTGGACAGATGTGGTGTGGCACATATACGTCCCTAACAAACGTAGATTACAATTAACTAATCTACACTGACACTATGCAAAGCGGTGCGGTCCTCGACGCCACATCCCGTGACAAAGAATGAAATCTCTCATACTTTCTTACTTTCTGTATTTAAATCTCACAGTGTCTATTGCATTTCTTTCCACTTCGGAAAAAACTTCTTGGAAAACTTCACTATCATGTTATTTTTATCGTTATTTTTATATATAATTTTGTTAATTATTGATGATAGTATACAATTCCATTTTCAATTATACATACAATCCCACTTTTAATAATTTACCGTACTCACCAAAGTTCTTGTTTTACTACCTTGGTTTCTTGGAGTAATAAAAGCTGAATTTGTTTTACCTCAGGCAGTCTGACATAAAACAGGTACATTATGCTACTGCCATCAAACTTTCATTCCTTTCCAAATCCATGTTAAATTATGGCTCAGAGAGAATGTTGTCACATGAAGTGGATGTATGGTTGGTTACTGTGAAACCCCCATGTGACATTAAACCGTATTATGTACAATCCTCTGTATTTAAACTCTTTAGTACTTAGGGGCGTGTTAATGCAAAACCAAGATTTGTGCTGATTTTTTACTTTAATGGGAAGTAATGCTTCATTTTAGTAACTGACTTTACAAAATCATTACGTAAATCTTGCACAACATCCTCGGGTTGATGGAATACACTATAGTGCTTAAAGTTTTGGACATAGACTTAGTGTTGGAATGAACAAACACATTATTTATGCCGGATTCCTTAGGAGACCGGAATTCTTCTTCTATTTAATGTCATCATACATTGGTAGTGAAAATTGTGGATTTTGGAGGGTGTACTACTCTATCAATCGATGGAATCTTACAAGAAATTCATACTTTGAATGAAAGAGGTTCAAATTTGCATAAGGTAGATAACTTAGCATTGACATATCATTGTGAAGTAAACATTTTTGCATGATCACTAAATAACTTTTTTTTATTTACATTCACTTGATTTCATACAAAAATGTTCCAAAACTTATACAAATCAAAACGGACGTTTTATATGCAATGAGAGAGAGAAGAATAATCACAAAACAATGAAGAGTCTCTTCGAGACAAATTTCAATCAAAGTTTCAGATCAAAATCATTTTCCATGTTTATGAGATACAACATAGTATGTGGCATGATATTTGTAGATATTCATTATATTTGAGCTTATTTTATGTATTTTTAGCTTTCCCATGAGTTCTAAAACTCCAAATTGTCATTTGATTTTTGGAAAGTGTGCCTATATTGTGTGCACAAATCTAAACATAAAATCTCACAACCAAATTTCTCACGGACTTCATGCAAATTGAGCTTTTACACATCAAGGGACCACATTCGGGTCCCTTGAGCAGTTCAGGCTACAGGAACGAGTCGGAGATGATCCCATCCATCTCCGTCCATTCCCTTGGGTCTCATTTATAAACAAATTAGTGTGGTGAACAGTAAATATCATCTTTAGTGTAGCCATAAACTCTAAAGTGGACACTGAAAATTGTGATGTCAGTTGTGGTAAAATACTATTCATTAATCCTATGTTAGGGGAATTTCTGAAGTGGCAGGTGGGAACAGGGTGTTCAGACCTCAAAGTGTGTGAACTTGGCAGTGTGCAGTGCAGTAGTTTGTCAAGGGTGCAGTACCTTGTCAACCAATAAGAGAGAAAAGTCTGCAGAGCCCCTATATCTCCTCCCTGCACACCACCTAGGAATCCTGCCCTGGATTATTCATGGGCCCCAAACTCTATATACAATAATATAGTAGTAAATAAATAAATAATGATAATGATAAGATTACTTTATTAGAAAACACGCCTTTGTACCCGCAAAATGACTACATTGCCAAAATTGTCATCTATTTAACCCCTAAAGGACCAAGTGTCCAAAATGGGTTTTTTGAAAGTTTGGTCAGGTTCTTATGGTGACAATTTCCGACATTCCTCTTTGAAATTTTTAGTATAGAAAGGCATTACCAAGACCTTAGTGGGAAAACAACTTTTTCCTAAATTAGTCATTTGATGAAAAAGTTATAGGGTTTTGAATTTCTAATGGGGAGAGCGGGCACCTCGGGCACCTCCAAAAACTTTTGCTAGGACACTCTATTGAATGTGAGATTTTCAATACTCGTAAGTATTATTGTTTCCCTTTAGAATGTCAAAAAAAAGTTCTTGTCTTTAGTGGAATATAGCATACCAACTCAAGTCAAACATTTTCACACATTGTCAGGTAAGGTACCAAAAAAACATATTCTTTTCCACATAAAAACTAGATATCTTTATATTTCTCACTTTTTATTTTTTCCACAACAATATGTGGTGTAAACCTTCTTATTGACCATTTGGATCATCAGTCTAAAACCTATTAAGTTCACAAAAAATAAAAGTGTGAATTGGCAAATTTTGAACCTCCACTCCTTGCACAGTTGTTTTGAATATGCTACACATGTCCTCTACCTCTAAAAATTGGTGTATAAGGAACTAACATCATGCTTAACAAGATGGTAATGGATTTAGACCTTGTGTAGTGCAAAAAATTTGACACCAAGTAATGTCAACGTCTGTTGATCCACTAAACGCAAGGAAGAAAATGAACCATTTGCTTTACTTCAAACACTATAATCTTTCAATCTCTGTGGTCAAAGTTTATGAAATTTTGTGAATATATTACTTAATAAGTATTAATTGAGATCCTATGGTCAGAACTAGAAATCAAAGTTTTGGTTTCCTTCTTTGTTCATTGCACTAGAATCCAACAATTTTAAAGTGTTTTTGGTGTAAAATTGTCAGGGTACCTCATGGGTTAATAAAAATCACCATATTTTATCTTATTCTAAAGTAGCTCGAGTGAAGATCATAAAAGCTATCACCCAATTCCCAACGGAGGATTTTGAAAATCATTTTCAAAATATTGTAATAAAAACCCATTCAAAATTAGTGCCATGAATTTGAACAAGTTGTAAGAGAATTTTAACCCCTAAATTACCATGACATTTAAGCACCCAAACTCACTTAAAACTACCACTTTCTTTGCATTCAACACAAAATGCAAATAAACACAATTTTTACATATCTAACCGCATGATCTTATACTATGATCGTACGAATGTGTGTGATAAAAAAAATTGTTCAGTTTGACAACACAGATTGAAAGATATTGGCCTTTGAAGTGAAACATAAACTCTTCTTGAGGTCATATCAAACACCTTCAACAAACTTTGACCACCTTCTATGGCAAATTTTTGCACTACGGGTCGTGATTTCTAATTTTAACTTCCAAAGGATCATTTTAGGCACATGTGCACCAAATTTTAGAAGTAGAAGAGGGGTAGAAGATGTCTTTAAAAATCTTGCAATGCAACTATGTGCTGAGAATTAACAGTACACTAACAAATTTTGCATATACCATATCCTTCTCATATTTTTGAAATTCAAAAATCTGTATGGTAGATGCAATGATTTCCATTCCCTTTCTAAGAGAATTTAAAAAAAGTAAATGGACAAGAACTCAAATTTCTATTGAATTTAGAATTATTTGAAGTTTTGCTACTCTGTTTGTTATATGTCACACCAAACTGCTGCACTATATGTATATGTTATTGATTTTTTTTTTGTAATTTTTGAACCGTAAGTCAGATTTCTACCAAAAAAAAATTATGCCAAAGGAAAGCTATTAAAAATTTGCCCATTCAATAAATAAATATCAAAAAATTATGCCAAAATTTGAGATTGCGAGACTCAATTGAAATTCAAAGTGTCCCCTAAGGAGACTCCGATCCTTTAAGGGTTAAAGAGGTTAAGATAACAATGAAGAACTATACTAACCGATTTTAAAAGGTTATGACTTCTTACCAAGGCTGTCTTATGTTGGTATCAGTAATCTCTACAGGGCCATTTCCATTTTGGCAAGTTGATGTCGTCTCAATTTTGATAATGAATCTCTCAAATTTTTAAGGAAGATGTGACATTGTAGTAGCTTTGTGGGAATATAATTTTGCACAACTCTAATGCGTACATTATAACATTCTCCAAGCTTTTGCTACTCTTGCCAAGCTCAAACACACTTTTGTAATGTCAGCAAACTTTGCAACATTTGCTTCTTGTCCTCCTCACAATTTTTTTTGTCTTTCCATACTCTTACAGCATCTGACATGTTGGCATCCACATCAACTTGGTCACATACCATGGTCGTCATTACCAAGATACAATGTTGAAAAGAAACCATTCTATTTGGCCTCCCTTAAGTTAAATGATTTTAAACTAAGAACATATGGTTTTGTTTTTGGCTTTTTACTTCAATGCTAGCACGGAGTTCTTTGCTACACCGTTCCGTGAATACAGTGTAGACTAGACTATTTGAAATTTCCTACACTAATTGAAAATTTACATGCAATTGTTGACTGACACACACTCGCTTGAGAACAAATACCCAATCAGAACTTGGCATGCACATGCTTTTATGGAAATTAGTGTGAGTGATCTACATCAATAATCCCTCTACACTTTATTCAGTGTTTAGTGTAGTTTAGATAGCCACTGTAGGTCTCTAAACTGTTGAACTGTTGAGTGATTGTTGGCAAAGTTGTAAGACCATGAAGTAGGGACACCACTTAACCCTTAAACAACGGAGCCTATGACCGTGGCATCAATCTAAATTTCCAATCAACTGTATGCTCTAGTTTCTCATCACATACAAGTGGAATTTTTTTACTTTATTTATTAGAGATGAGATTACATGTCTTGATTATGTTACAAAAATCAGAGATTTTTTTGGTGAAGATTTGAAATTATTGTGATTTTCTAAAGAAAAAGTGAAGAAAACTCAAAATAAATACAAATTATGCTAAAAATTTATGAAAATTTCATCAAAGGTAGACATTATAGTGCCAAAACTTGTGGTGTAAATGAAAGTTCTATGTTCAGCTAAAATTGGAACCACAAATATAGGTCCATGTTCAAATTGTAATAACTTATTCAGTTTTACCTATTTTTGAAATCTTCAAAATGGTATGGAAACAAGACATCATTAGCTTCATTTCAATAATTGGACTCAAATTCAAAAAATATCCTTTTGATGGATCAAATTCAGATCTAGTGCTGAAGCTAGAAGTTTCTCAAATTCACTGTATTGAGATCCATGTCAAAAATTCTTCTTTAGGTAAAACATGATCACATCAATGAGGCCAGTTTCATCATCATCTAATGCTTATACATTCAATGAACTCTCCCAAAAAATAGTGGATGAAAAATGGTGTTTTACATCGATTATCATCCAGCAATGTCATCCAAGAAGCCAATTTCTGGCGGCTTTGGCGTTTAACCCCTAAGAGACCAAGTGTACATGGGGCGTCGTTTTGGATTTTAGGCACATTCCCACCATTCAAAAAAAACTTTTTATCAAACTCTTATACTAGATTGTCCCTAATAAGAGCTCCATGGAGATATTTTTATTATTTTTTTTCGATTCATGGTTTGAAAGTTAGTACCACTCAAAGTTAGAAATGGAGACTCCGAGCAGCTCCAAAATTTTGCTAGAAGTCTCTATTGACATTGAGAGTTTCCATACATGTAGAGAATATTACGTTCTTTGAAGATGTTAAAAAAAATTCTTGTCTTTAGTGTAAAAAATCATTTTTACACATTTTTACACATTTCGGGCAAGTGGAGAAAAAACTTCATCATTTTTACATAAAACTTAGAGATCTTCATATTTTTCATTTTTTATTGTTTCTACAACAATATGTGGTGTAAACCTTCTTATTGACCGTTTAGATTATCATTCTAAAACATATTCAATTCTCAAAAAAATAAATCGTGAATTGACAATTTTTGAACCTCCACTCCTTGCACACTTGTTTTGAATATGCTACACCCCTTCTCTACCTCTAAAAACTCTTGCATACGGAACTAACATCATGCTCAACACAATGTTAAAAGATTTAGACCTTGTGTAGTGCAAAAATTAAATATCAAGTGAAGTCAAAGTCTGCTGATCCACTCAACCCAGGGAAGAAAATGAACCATCTTCTTGACTTCAATCACTATAATCTTTCAATCCGTGCGGTCAAAGTGTATGAAATTTTATGAGTATGTTACTCAGTAAGTCTCTATAGAGATCCTACGGTCAAAAGGATAAATATAAGGTTTTGTTTCCTTCCTTACTCATTGCTCTAGAATCAACAATTTTGAAGTGTTTTTTTTGCTGTAAAATCGTCACGGGCTTTTGGAAGTTAAGTTAATGGGTCATGTTGGCCCAAACAATGTGTGGGCCAGAATGCTTCTTGTTCTTTGGTCTGGCAGCCATGTGACAAAGTCCAAACTTGCTGAACAACAACGTCACACCCGCAGAACCAATAATATCTGATTACATCAACTTAATCAAGAAAGACACCCAGACACTCTCAAACACATGGGACTGTGGAACATACTTCCTCTCACTTAATGCAATTAAATTTTGTTTCTGGCGAAACAAACAGAGTTTGGTTGCAAAAAAGGCAAACCAAAAACACAGAAAGCTACTCCCTCTCGTTTCAAAATAAAACTGATTAATAATTATGAGACATGCCAGTTTTCTAAAATAGAATACCATGCATGCCCCAACTAAGGGCCGCTTCACACTACAATGGAGAGCTCCATTGGCCGGTCAAAAGGTTTCAGCCTAGACATGGTTATTTGAGGCAAGCGGTGGATGTTGGACAAGATAAAAAGACAATAAAATAATGCATGAAGCAGTCTTGACCCGTTTGTAGTGTAAATACCATCCGGTGAAATCCACCGGCCAACTTCACCACTAGGAAAGTTTAGGCTAGTCAATAAGAACCACAATCCCTAATGGTCCAGATGGACATATAATGTACGTTTCTGGGCTGCACTCAACTTTGAAAATCTATAACTTTTGCATCAAGTGTTCAAATCAAATCAAAATTGTCGGAAAAAAATGGGCCTACTTGTCAAGTTTGCGTGGTAAAATTTTCAATTCAATTCAATATACAATGTAATTTTGGGTCTTATATTAGTACACATGGTTTAATTCTACTTCTTGTATGGAAAACATAGTCAAGGATGGAGAAGAGATATCCAACATTCATTGTATGAAAAATCACTCATCTCCACTATGTAGTACATGTTCTCTTCTTGTTCCTCCTCTCCAATTTTCCTCTCTTTTATATTGGTCTAGCATCATGGATGGTAGGCGGGAAAAAATCTTACTTGCTCTTGCAATTCTTATGGTTATTAAGCATGTTATTGTTTCAACTATGGTAGTTCAAAAATTCATCATACATCAACACAATGCTTAAATTTTGATGATGGCCTTCTTTATATTTGGGAGCAAAGTGTCTAAGAAAATATGGGTGTTTGATCGGCCAGGTGGATATGTTTCACAATTTCTTCTTGGATCATATAGAGCAAAGATGTTCAAGAATCATACTAGGGTGAGTAGACCTACATTTTCATACTTGTGCAATTTGCTTTTACCCATTTATAGCAAGAAAGATACACGATGAAGACGTTGCATTTCAATAGAAGATATAATTTCTTTGACCTTGCATCGATTGGGTTTTGGTGATGCTATGCAAACACTTGTCGATTTATATAGAATGTCAACACCAATTGCTTCGAACATTGTTAGAGAATCAAAAGTGTTCTAAGACCGTTGGTTTTCTAGAGACCTATATTACCTCGGATGAAGCAAAGTTGTGCAAAATTTGAGAGTTTGCATGGAATTCCTTACATTCTTGGGGCAGTAGATGGTAGCCACATTCCAATTATTGCTCCAAGCGTAGATCTTGCTTCATACTATTATAGAAAGAGATTTTATTCTGTATTATTGCAAGGTGTGGTTGATTATGAGTGCAAATTTTTGGATTATGATTTTGGTTGGGCTAGAAATATACATGATTGGACATTATTTCAAAAATCAGAGATCGGAAAGAAAACCATACTCGGAGTTTTTTTACCATATAAATTGATTGGAGATGTTGCATATCCAATGCACCCATGGTTCTATTCACATTTCAAGGGAGAAAATATAGGTTTATCAAGAGAAAAGGCGCATTGGAATTTTATATAATTTAGTACTAGAATGGCCATTGAACGTGCTTTTGGCATATTAAAGGGAAGATGGAGGATATTATTGAAGAGGATTGATAGGCCGCTTAGAATCATTCCAGATAGTGTTACAACTTGCTTATATCTCCACAGTTGATGCATTATACATGGAGAGGAATTTGATTTGGATTGAGCAAAGACTATTGAAGAAGATATGAGAAAGGCCTGAATAGAAGCATTTGGTGTATTGAAGAATGCAAATATGTTCCATGCACTTGAAATAAGCATACTTGAAATGAGAAGCATCCAAAAAGAAGTAGTGCAAGTAGAATTCAACGATCCTGTCGAAAATGATACAACAAACTTTGAAGACATAGATATTGGAGATAAAATAAAACTACGCCGTGAAGAGACGGTCAAAGCCATGTTACAGGAAGCTACTCAAACTCTCAAAAATCTCACTACCCACATATTCTTCTCCTTTGTTGCAAGTGAACAAAAGTTGCAAGAAACTAGCTATTGTTAGGGAGAAAAAGTAACAAGTATTGAACTTCTTTGTGAAACACAAGCTCCACAATCATGTTATTTACAATTCAAAAACAATTTGAAACTCAATGGCAATACATCTATCTATGCAAAAAAATGAAGTAGAATCATTTGCAAAAAAATGAAGTAGAATCATTTGCAAAAAAATGAAGTAGAATCCTATGGCAAAAAATGAAGTGAAATCACCTGCAAAATGAAGTGAAATCCAATGCAAAACACATTTAGACTATAGAAACATTCAACCTCTCAAGCACAACAAGTACCATGCAAGAACCTCAATGGTAAGAAAAGTTGCAAGAAATCTATCTAAGGCTGAACCTCTTTGTACTGAAATGCAAGTTTGGCACTCAAAACCTATTGAATTGGTTTGAAATTTAGACCACAAAAACTAGACAAAATAATGCATCTACTTCTACAAAAATCATTGAAAATGGACCTTGCATGAGGAAGATACAAGACGCCAAAGTTGCAACCTTCAAAAGTTAACCTAAACCATCTATGGCTGAACCTCCTTGTACTAAAATGCAAGTCCGTCTCTCAAACGTATAAAATTGATTTGAAAGTTGAATTACAAAAACTAGACAAAAATGCGCAACTATCCCAACAAAAATCGTTGAAAATGGACCTTGCATGAGGAAGATATAAGTTGCAGAAGTTGCAGCCTTCAAAAGTTACCTTGAAACAACTATCATGGTTGAAAAAGTAATATTTTAATGAAAGTTGTTCTTCTTCGGTGGCCAGTTTCTTGTCCGGGGAGTTCAGGCCGGACAAGAAACTAAACCACTGGAGAAGAACTCTTCTAAAAAGTGCTACCATATTGGCGGCCATGTCATTTTTTCATCCACGCTTGAAGTTCTTTACTAGTCAAGTCTTGGCCGTAGTGTAAACCCAATTTAGTGAAGAACAAAACTTTCTTCAATCATATTGCTCCATTTCCCTTGAATTCTTGACTAATGAACTTCTCCACCGTATTGTAAAGCGGCCCTTAGGACATGCCATCAAGTCACCGAGATTGTATATAGTACACCAAATACTGATATAGTGTGGACCAAAGTAGTTCAAGTTTCTATACTAATTGAAAATTTACATCCTATCGGCAACTTGCACACACTTGTGTGGAAACAAATTGTCAATCAAATTTTGACATGCATGTGCTTGATGCAAATTAGTGTGGGCAATCCACATCAATTATAAATCCACACTAAAATCAGTGTTTAGTGTAGTCTCATTCAACCACAAGGCTTTCCATAAACTTACCTAAAGGTTTAACACTGTATGTGTCTTTTATTTGGAATATAGGTAATTGTTTCAATTTTGAATATCTATTCATTATGTAGAGTTTGGTGAATTATCCTTGTTGAGTATGGAAGATAATGGAAGATTACAGTGTTTGAAGTAAAGAAAAACGTTCTTTACTTTCCTACATGAAGAGGATCAATAGACTTTGTAGTGTCAAGGTTTTGATATATATTTTGTACCATCAGATTGTATATAATGTTAGTTTCTTGTACACCAATTTTCAGAGGCGGAATTGAGATGAAGTATGTTACAAAAATTTGTGCACAGAGCAAAGGTGTAAAATTGCCGATATACCTTTTTTTTTTGTAGAATGAAAATCCAAATGGTAGTTGAGAAGATCTATACCACATCTTCTAGCAAGAAGAATTTAAATAAAAATCTTTAAAACTCTAAATTTTGTGTGGAAAAGAAGTTGTATTTTTTGTACCTTGCTTGACAATGTATGAAAATGTTTTGACTTGTGTTGAACTTGAAGTTGTTATATTAAAGATAAGGATTTAGTTTTGACAATCTTAGAGTATATGATATCTAAATCTTAGTATAAAAAATTTGAAATAGTGTAAAATGATTGGATCTTGCAAATAATATTGGCTATGGCCAATAGAGTTTGCCTTTAGAACCTTCACTCCATGACCAACCAAAAATCATATTTAGTCCACTTTTACATATTTGTCCTCTTGCCCTATTTCAACTGGATTTATCCAAGGTCGACACAACTTCACAGCCACAATGTAAAGAGGTTCTAATGTTTGGTAACCTAAAAGACTATGCCATGTAACCGAGAGCTTCATTTATGCCCTGAAAATGAAGGGGGTTTGTACACATCACAATGAATAGAGTCACCTTGAAAATAAAAGGGGTCACCTTGCATGTTACCCCCTACTTTGTAATCTTATATTAATCCCTAAAGGCCCAAGACTCCCCTCAGAGGACTCTTCAGGGTCTGGGCAAGTTCTTATGGTATCAATTTATAACATTCTTCTTTTAAATATCTGGTGTAGATGGACATTACTAAGAGCTGTGTGTGGGTACAATTTTTCCTATATCTGACATTTGATTAAAAAGTCATAGGGTTTTGGAATTTTAAATGGGGAGAGCGGACAAGTCGAGCAACTCGATGAACTTTTGCCAGAACACTCTATCAAATGCAAGATTTTCAATAGTAGCAAATAGTGTTTTTCCTTTTTTACTGTCAAAAAAGGGTTCTTATATTTAGTGAAAAATAGTACATTAACCCCAAGTCAAACATTTTCACACAATGTCACACATTGTCGGGCAAGGTACCAAAAAACTTCTTCTTTTCCACATAAAACTTAGAGATCTTCAATATTTTTACATTTTATTTTTTTTGCTACAAGATGTGGTGTAAAACTTCTTATCAAATACTTGGATTTTTATTCTAAAACATATTTAGTTCACAAAAAAATAAAACGTGAATTGGCAAATTTTGAACCTCCACTCCTTGCAAAATTGTTTTAATTATGCTGCACCCCTTTTCTACCTCTAAAAATTGGTGTATCACATAATAACATCATGTTTAACACAGTGGTAATAGATTTAGACCTTGTGTAGCACAAAAATCTCACACCAAGTGAAGTCAAAGTTTGTTGATCCACTCAATGTAAGGAAGAAAACAAACCACTTGCTTGACTTCAAACACTATAATCTTTTGATATGTGTGGTCAAAGTTTATGAAGTTTTGTGGGGAATTTTTTCAATAATCTTAATTGAGATATTACAATTAGATGTAGAAATGAAAGTTTTGGTATTCCTCCTCATTCATTGCACTAGAATGAACAATTTTGAAGTGTTTTTGGTGTGAAAATCCCTTGGGCCTTTAGGAGTTAAGGTACCCCCCAATAACCAATCAAATGCCATAACCAATGCCTACAAATTGAGGTATATCCAACCCATTTCAATCCAATTACTACCTATTTAGCTCCAAATGGAGGTTTTCTATGAGTCAGGGACCCTTGCTTTTGGTTGTTGCTTGTAGAGGATACCTATTGGTGGCCACCTACTAAACATGGCAACACACTTTGAAAAAAAAGAAAAAGTACGAGGAATGTCATGCTCTTTTTTTGTACGTTGATGAAATGCATGGCAATCAATGCTCTTTCGGCCCTATGCAATGTAAGCCAAAGCTCCTCCATAGAATCCTAAGATTTCAAAGACTTGATCAATAACTGCCCCACACCTTGCCCAAGCCACATCACCATGTCCACGTGGTTCCAGCTACCACGGTAACCCCCCCCATAAATGACAAGTTAAGCAATGTGCATATTAGGAGAGAGTAAATCAAAATGAATCCATTTTCTAGTGATAGCCAATAGAATTGCAATTTCAACCCAAGTGATTTTATATTTTTCCGATGAAAATTGAATTAGTTATGAAGTTTTTTGCACAAGGAAACCGAAACATGATTGCAGAAGAAAGAACCCAAACAAAAACAAAACAAACGCGCCAGAGCCGGCCACAAGGAAGACACCAAGACCCCACCGCAACTCTCTAACCCAAACCAGGTTGTCTCTTACACACCACCCCGTAACGACCCAAAATGGCTTCAAAATGAGCCCTAGCTCTTTGCTATTCCAAGGTGACAATCATAGGCCCGCGCTAGATCACGTCTTGTTTCAGCGGGGCCCTGCCTCTTCCACGCCTGGTCTCCCTTCCCGCACTTGCATTTGAACTCCCTTAGGTGGGAACCCATCCCCGAATTGAAGTTGGCTACCAAAGATTCATAGAAGATCATTTATGAATTTGCGGGGCCCAGCTGAAACAAGATGTGATCTAGCCTGGGCCACCATGATACAGTACTCTCATTCTTTCGGGATAGAAATCTCAGCGGCCCTTTTCCATGTCTTTCCTCTTTGAGGCAGGAAAACCCTAATGTCAGGCAGGAAGTGGTTTCACGGCAACCACCAACAGCAACTGCGGTGGAGTCAGCAGCCAACGTGGCTCTGACAAACCACTCCCTGGAGATCAACACTTTTGCTGTAGTGGAAAAAAGCGGCGATAGGGCCCAGAAAGGAAAGTGCACTTAGGCCGCCCCACATTCCGTCCGTTGTCCGATCTGTCACACCCAACCAAAGCATGGGCTGCCCTGCCGCTAAACTAGTGAGGAGGAGTACCTGCTCCCCCGGTCGCCCCTCCGTCGGCCGACTCTGGACGAACGGAGCGCTCCGTCGTCGTCCCAGTCTCCTCAGACCAGACCAGCTGAGTGCGCAGCCCGGAGCAATAAACCTTGCGATCAGCGACCTCGAGGGAGTGAGAGAAGGGCAGCGAGGTCGGGTCGGCGATGGCGATGGAGCTGGTGGAAGCGCTCATGAGGTTTCTGCGCGTGCTGAAACCGCCTGAGATTTAGCGGTGGGTGGGAATTGGGGCCATTTTGATGGCGGATCGTAACGGTTTGGGTTGTCATTGGAACGGTTGAGGTTTTGTGTGTGGGAGCGATGATGGGGTTTGGTGTGGCGAGGCGGGAGGAGAGGGTGGGGAAGAGTGTGATGCGGTATGAGAGGAGGAGTGGTAGTAGTGGGGGTGGGGTGGGGCGGGGGAGTAGCGGCGTGCCGCAGTACCGGAGGTATGAGGGGCCGTCGCGCGGGGGTTTGGTGACATTTGGGGAGGCGGCGGCGGCGGCGAAGCAGGTGGTGGTGAAGGAGGTGGAGCAGGAGGCGGCGATGCCGGTGTGGACGTCGCTGCCGAAGGATTTGGTGGAGAAGGTGTTTGCGTTTTTGCCGTTGCACAGTTTGTTCCAGGCGCGCTGCGTGTGCAAGTGCTGGGAGAGCGTGGGGCTGTCGAACAACCTGGTGAAGCTGCGCGCGGAGGCGCCGGCGTCCGCGCCTTACTTCCCCGTGTTCTTGTCCCAGGAGGAGGATCGGCGGTGGTGCGCGTACGATCACGTGGAGCGCAAGTGGCTGTACCTGCCGCCGCTGACTTTCTTGCCGCCGGAGGCGCGGCATGTTCTGGCCGGCGACGGGGGGCTGCTGTGCGCGAGCGAGTCGCCGTCGTCTGCGTCGACGTTGGTGTGCAATCCCGTGACGCGGAGCGTGAAGGCGTTGCCGCCGCTGTCGCAGGAGTACGAGCCCGGGATCACGCACATGGTGGTGCTGCGCAACAACCAGGGCTTTCAGATGATCGTCACGCTCACGCATTACATGGAGAGCACGCACGTGTTCGAGTCGCGGCAGAATTCGTGGCACGCCACCAGCTGCCTGCCGCCGCAGTTCCTGCTCTGGGGCCGCCGCAGCTCCGCGTTCTGCAACGGCTTGCTCTACTGCGTGGCGCTCGAGATCGGCGGCCGGAACATGGAGGGCCTCATCGCCTACGACGTGCAGTCCGGCGTGTGGACCGACGTGCACGAACTCCCGCGCGGCATGCGCGACGACCCCTACGTGCTGTCCTGCGGAGGCCGCGTCGTCGTCGTGGCCGCGCACAAGAACGCCAACGGCCGCCTCACCAGCATCCGCATCGTGGAATTCGACCCCGCGTCCAAGCGCTTCCTCGAGGTCACCGAAATGCCGCAGAACGTCATGCTCGACGTCTTCAAGTGCCGCGGGGGCTGGAAGCCCGTCGCCTTCGGCGACCGCATCTGCCTGGCCTCCAAGAAGACGCTCTCCGTCGCCGTCTACGACATGGCGCGCCGCTCCTGGCACGAGCTCCCGCGCTGCCCCCTCCCCCTCGACACCAAAGTCGATGTGGCCACCTTCTGCTACGGCCCTAGTTTGCAACCCCTCCAGTGAGCCCCCTTTTTTCCCCCCCTTCTCCTCTTGTAAGTAAAATGCCGGAACGCTACCTCCAATTCTTTGTACATCCTCCTCATGGTTGTGTGTGTTTCCATGGCATTGCTATCTGGTCTTCTTCATGGCTTGGAGTATTTTAGGTTTTTATAGGTAGACCTATACCATGAGATCATCTTTTCCTGGCATTGCTCTCTGATCCTTTTCATGGTTTATCATGTTGTTTTCTGGCATTGCTGTCTGATCTTTTCCATATCTTGGATGGATGTAACGTTTGCTAGGGCCGGGGAATTATAATCCAAGAGCTTCTGATTGAGATGAGAGTAGTGTACTATGGTATGATGATGTGACTCCTCCCTGATCTGGTATTTTGTTTTGAGAGTGGGAGTGGGTTTATGACCCTCGAGTCTATTGGAATGAGGCATCACTCAGCGTTTTATTATGTTTTTTTCTTTCTGGCATTGCTGCTCTTCATAGCAGAGAACCATAATCCAAGAGCTTCTGATTGACATGAGAGTATTATACTATGGTATGATGTGGCTCCTCCTGGATCTGGCAGTTTCTATATTTTGTTTTGACGTGGGAGTGGGTTTATGACCCTCGAGTCTATTGGAATGGGGCATCACTCCGTGTTTTATTATGTTCTTTTCTCTGGCATTGCTGTCTTTTCCATACCAGGGAACCATTCCCCAAGAGCTTCTGATTGAAATGAGAGTATTATACGATGGTATGATGTGACTCCTCCTGGATCAGGTAGTTTCTATATTTTGTTTTGAGAGTGAGTGGGTTTATGACCCTCGAGTCTACTGGAATAGGGTGTCATTCAGCGTTTTATAATGTTTTTTTTCTTCTGGCAGTGCCGTCTTTTCCATACCAAGGAATCATTCCCCAAGAGCTTCTGATTGAAATGAGAGTATTATGCGATGGTATGATGCGATTCCTCCTGGATCGGGTAGAGTTTTCCCATCTTATGGGAATGGAATAGAGATGGTTTTATGACTCTTGAGTCTGGTGGAATGGGGCATCATTCAGCGTTTCCTGGGGAGGAGTGATGCTGTAATACTTTGTCCACTGGGGGGTGTTTCATCTGAATAAGCAAATGGGGGTTAGCTGGACTGGTGCCACTGCTAGGTCGGTGAGAGGCCCATTGTTTTCGCAACCACTCTTTGCATGTGTCTTGGATTTGCTGTGCTATGTGGTCCCTGATTCCAGACATCAAAGCAACAGTTGTGTCTGAGTCATTTTCTTGCTCCCATGTGGTAATATGGACCTCCTTCATATGCTGGTTTGTCTTCATCTTTTTGTGATATTTGTACTGATATTAATGATATTCGAGTTAGGAGTTTTTTCAATGTACTTCCAGGAGTGCCCTTTTGGGGCCCATCCATGGATAGGGTATGTTGGGCATCTGACTCGCGAGCAGTACAATATGGCAACACATCAGCCGGTCGTGGTCTTGTGTCTGAATCATTTGGACTGTAGAAGCATGTAGTACCCCTAAAAGTGGGGCTATGGGCTTAGTGGATTGCACGTATGGACATTGCGGATCTGAGATACGATTGACAGCAACAATTGGGCCGGCTCCACATGAGGAAAGAGGGGCTCCTTTGAGGCTCTGGACTGGCTCCACATGAGGTAACAGTGGGAGGGGGCTCCTCCGGTCAGGCTTGCATTGGTCCTTGCAGTGACAAGTAGACCCACTTGGTGACATTAAAATAAGCAAAAGCGGGTGGATCAAAATCCTAAGTGTATCAATAAAGAGAGACATAACTGGTTTGCGCATGATGCTATAATCCCTAGTGCCAGATTATTGATACATGAGCTGTATAAAATCAGATCCTGCACGACAGTACAGGCTAATTAGTGTCAAAAGTGTACAAATCCCAACTCCTTGAACGCCCATCCCCCCACTCTTGTCCACAGTACACTCATTCTCTGTCAGCCCAGCCACCTCCATGGGGACCACCCTCCTTGCAGTGGCAATGCTTGGGGAGTTGGGACATGAAACCCAATGTGCATCTGATGAACTACACTAAGTAACTTAGTTGTCATGATTCTGGTAAACCAGATTCTGGCAAATCAGGCTCTGTGACAAACAATATGGTCCAGGAATGCAGCACTGCTGCTATTACACATAGTCTGATTACTGACAGAGTCCATGATTTGAAGGAAACATAAGATACTCTATCATAACCCATGGCCATCATCAATCATAAAATATACAAGGGGGTTAATCTGGTAATTATGTCTTGCAGGGCCAAACTTCACCTTAACCCGTACAGCACCGCGACTATGTTTCACCAAAACCACCACAGAACTGCTCATTTTAGTGTAAAGAGTGGAAATGAAAACTAAAGTTCTAATTTCAGCCATAAGATCTCAATCTACACTAAGAAAATCATATGCTCACAAATTTTGATAATCTTTGAACAAATGGATTAAATGATTACAAATTTTAGAGTGAAGAAGAAGAAAAATCTTCTTCTCTGCATTTCAAGGATTAAGGTAGAGGCACCCAATTCCGATCGGCCACCCAATTACAATTAGTAGAGTATGCATGGCATGGTGCATGAAAATGGCAAATGTTGGAAATGGTGCATGAAGTGACCCAAAACCGATAACTCAAAATCTGAAAACACCAGGCATTATCGGCATTGGGTCATGATGCGTGCAATTTTGGGTTGCTCCACCTCAATTGAGCTCTCATTGGTGGCATTGCCTCGAAAGTCGAACAAGGCCGATCGGTAATGGGTACACTCCATGAGTTGGTTATCCATGGCATGTCTTCTCTCTTTTACTCACTCTCACTTGTTGGCATTGGGTGAAGGAGGGCACCAAATCTCATCTACTGTAGGTGAACCTTTAGTTCGGCTAAAAATTATTAGAAAAGTCCATGCCAAATTAAGTGGAATTATTTTGTTTGAAAATGCCAAATTTATTGGAAATGTATATTTATAGATTTTGTCGCAGTAAGAGACATAAATGGGGATTAAGGCTCGGAAAGGTCTTCATTCATGGCCTCTCATGCATGGACTCTTGGGTTTGGAATCCGAAGGTCTTGAGTTCAATCCCCATCCATGACATCAAAGTAGGTAAAATACAGTAGTCTATGACTTCTTGCCAAAAATTACATTATTATTATTTTGAATGCCGAATGTCATTTTTTCACTTTAATTAATTATTCAGCATTAAGGTGCCGTACCAAAGGTTCACCTACCGTACTCTAGAGTTTAATTATGGGCTCCGATGGTTTTTGGGCTTTTAAATTCTGTATCAATTCCAAATCTTTGAGATTAAATTTGAGTCCCAAACAAGCTTATTAAGTGATCGGAATTGGGTGCCTCTACCTTAGTTCACTTTGACTTCACTTAGTGTTTGACCTCCGCAATTATTTTTGAAAGATGACATGACTTTTATTTTTCTTCTTCTGAAGGTCCATTTAGAATAAAAATTATATTCCCATGTAGCTTTTATGTTCTTGTATCTTTGTATAAAATTTAGAGTAATGGAAATGCAAATGACAATCATGGAAACATGCCCAACATTCACCAAAACCCACCTCCGGACTTTTGCTCTTTCCGGGTTAACCTTGTCAGTAGAATGCAATAATACACCACTTGTTCCCATTAATCCGAGATGCAATAATTGTTTTTATAATCATGGTTGTAGTTCTTCATGGAAGGCGAACATTTTTACCATGTGTGCTTCTCCTACATAATGAGTACTAATATCTTTAATCTTGGCAAATTTATTTTTCTTTAAATAATTAGTATGGCTCAAACTAACGGGGAGAACTGGTATGGCAGCTGTGCACCTGCCACATCCAAATGTCAACCATGTAGCCGAGAAATCAAGCTTGGATTCTCACGTTGCGTTTGATGAGATGCTACTCCAACTTACAAGATGAGACAGCAAGTAACTCTATTGATTTGGCTTGAGCACCTCATTTTCTCCTCATTCGTATCTCTGGATCATTGCAAGATATGGTCATCAAATGCCTCAATGATGTTTCCAGGATTCTTGCTTTGAGGGTGTTGTGCACTTTCAGCTCTTCCAAGAGTTCTTGTACACTTGGCTTTTGGAACATGAATTCTTGTCACATCATTGAGTGGCCCTATTGTGTCCCGTCCAATATGTCTGATGAGTAACTCCAGGCGGGGATTTGTCCCCATTTCAGGCTACTCACCGAGATACTGAATGTAAGATGCCAACTTGGTAAAATACTCATAAGTTAGCAGAGTCTTTTCAAATGACTAAGAGCATCTCCACTGGGGCATTGGGCCCCGGCAAAATGCCATGTATGGTGGGTTGAGTGGGTGGAGCCGCCTCAGGGCTTGCCATCCCGGCCAGAGTGGCAGCTCTAGGCTCGTGTTGGCCCCAAAAAAGTCAGGATTATGGCGGGTGAGCACCATATTTTGGCGGGCACTTCCACCACTCATGTGCCATCATGTGGCAACACGGGAGTGGTCGTCCATTTGCATAACTATGAGTAGACTTCAACCACTACACTAAATATCACTGTTAGTATAGCGCCCACTAAATGACTTGTAAATGCTATAAGTTTTTACTTTAAGTGAATATTTTTACCAACTATGTTTATAATGATCCTTTTATTTGAATACTATAGAGAGTTGTGCTCTTGGTAAAAATTGGCATCAAGAGTAAAAACTTATTGCATTTACAAGTCATTTACTGGGCACTACACTAAAAGTGATATTTAGTGTAACATTCTCTGCGATGTTGGGGGACTCGTGCAGACAACTTGCCTGTGGAACTCATTGCAAATTCTAGAACTCGGGTTGGAACTTGGAACCATTAGCGGCCTCCCGTGGGCTTTTGGCATCGGTGCAGACAAAACCCTCCAGCTAAGTTCCGGGGCGGGAAAGGAGGGGGTGTCCCCGGCCAAAGGTGGCTGGGTCGGCATTTCCCGGGTGGAGATGCTCTAAGGTAGAAGAACCCAAAACCGACCGGCAACCCAATACTGCTCCTTTCTATACCCTTCCTAGGGAATGTAGCCTATTTTTACATGACTTATGCATTGACTTGGAATGCATTGATAAGTGATGTGATGATTAGTTACATTTCCTTCCTTAAATGTAGAAAGGGTATAGAAGGGCGTGGTATTGGGTAGCCGATTGATTTTGTGTTGTCTTCCTTTGCTTAAAGATGAAAGATTCTGTAAACTCATGGGAGATAAAAGAACAAAAAAAAAAGAGCATGAGTAATTATCATGTTTTCATTTCTGCTGCGTGCACCAATGAAATGCATGAGTAGAAATAGCAAAAAAAATTCCTAGACCCTACCCTATGTAAACTGAAATTCCCCCATAGTATCGTACATAATGGTCACTTTTGGCACCTACTTGATGAAGTAATTATTTTTCCAAATTGTAGTGGTTTTGACACAATGGACATCACTAGATCTAATTGAAATCCATCCAATCTATCTAAAATCTACCTAAAATCTAAGATTCAAGAAGTAAAGGTTTTTGGCTATGTCCAAGTGCTTGGTCCATGTCCAATCTGCACATTCGGGGTCGAGAAAGAGCAGTTGAAGAATTTCACTACAAAAAGGAGCATAAAACCTCCCTTTCAAAACTCCTTACACAATTGTTTGAATATGCTACACCTCTTCTTTACCTCTAAAAATTGGTATATAAGGATCTAATATCCTGTTGAACATGATGGTAACGCATTTAGACCTTGTGTGGTGCAAACATTTGACATCAAGTGAAGTCAAAGTCTGGTGATCCACCAAACATAGGGAAGAAAATGAACCATTTTCTCAACTTCAAACACTACAATCTTTCATACTATGTGGTCAAAATTTATGAAAATTTGTGAGTATGTTATTGAACAAGTCTTGATTGAGATCCTATGAATGAAAGTGGACAAAAAAGTCTTTGTTTCCTTCCTTACTCACTACACTAGATTCTAGAATCAACAGTTTAAAGTGTTTTTGGTGTAAAACTGTTAAGGGTTTTTTGGAGTTCATAAAAATAAGAATTATTTTGGCACTTGGAAGCCAAAACTGATCTGCACATATAGTAGATTTGAAAACATTCACATAACTACCTCCAAATCAACAACATGCAACATTCAACCATGCTTGAAAAAACATCTTAATTTATATATATATATATATTTGTATGATATGACTTACAGAAGTGATAAAATGTTTTGAAAGTAAATTTCATTCAATTTGTTTTGGAAACAAAATTTCAATGTTAAAAGTTGATATTTGATTTTAAATATAGTATGTCACATGTGATACAAATCAGGGAGAATAAATTAATCTAGAGTGATTTTATTTTCATCTGAGAAGAGAATACGACTCCAATTGTCTACAATCCAATCTTCATACACTCTAGTAAACCATGAGTGTGCATGTACATGTTTGGAGGAAAGATGTGGCTTCTTCACCTTCTGAATGTAAACCACAGCTGCAGCAGCTCTAGATCTGGCCGCCCTTTCATTAAGAGATTCTACCAAACAATGTTGTTTTTGAAACCTACATAGCATCCTTGGCATCCCTCCACACCAGCATTATGCATTAGGAAAATGTGCATAACAAAGGTTATGGACAGTTCGAAGGCTTACATACAAAGTATTCACCATCCCTTTGAAAGACTTACAAAATTTTAGGAGTACTAGGGAAGATTCATCAAAATTTAATGAGCTTTAACTCACATTTTCTAATGCTCATGGTTGGACAGTATATGTGCCATCCATTTGTATGCTTGAATGATGTAATACATGTTCAATTTGGTTTCACAGAATCTCACAGAATAGGTGCTGATTAGACTTTGATTTGAGTCATGTGTGCAACTTGTTGAGTTGGAGATTCAACGAATCAGATTCAAGTTACAGACACGTATGACCAGAAAACATCTACGTAACAACCAGCAAATCAACTGCATGCAGTCACCATGCAGTCACGTACCATCAGAACACGTCTACGTAACAATACTCTAGAAACTAATAGCACCACGCAGTCATGTGGAAGCCTGATCTAGACACATAAAGCCTGATCTAGTCACAGCTTGAAGTCTGATCTAGACACATAAAGACGTATGATCTAGTCACAGCTTGAAGTCTGATCTAGACACAGCTTGAAGTCTGATCTAGACACATAAAGTCTGATCTAGACACATAACGTCTGATCTAGTCACAGCTTGAAGTCTGATCTAGACACATAAAGTCTGATCTAGTCACATGAAGTCTGATCTAGACACAGCTGGAAGTCTGATCTAGACACATGATTGGTTCTAGACGTTGCCGAACTTGGCCCTGAACTGGTCCTTTGAGCGACTTCACCGTCATCTCACTGAAGCCGAACCCCTTGGTGAGCACCTTATCGCCGATGTTGGCGCTCCCGAACAGCGTCTGTGGAATGAACTGCGCTCCAGGGTTCTCACTGTTGAAGAAGGCCACACCGTACGCCGGGCCGTCGCCCACGTTCACGGAGAAGTGCAGCAGCCCGCGGGGAATGACGGGCCGCATGGCCCTCCTCCAGAACGCCATCGTTGAATTTATTGTCAGTTCCCACGAACCCCGTGTACACAGTGCCCTTGACGACGTACAGCATCTCGGTGGAGCGCGGGTGCGTCGCCATCCCTGTGTAGGTGAGACCGCGGCGGTCACGTTCATGCGCTTGCAGGGCTTGTACGGGTACGCCACGCACAAGTCCAGGAGCGGGTCAGGATCCGACGCCATCGCTACTGTTGCTGTTTACGCCACGACCACGAGAAAGTGCAGAAAGGTGGCCTTGAATTGCGCCATCGAGATCAAGAGAGCACCCAGTATACACTCAGCTGGTACTGCAGTGATACTCTAGACTGTTATCCACTGATACTGCAGCGGATGTCTGAGAGATATGTAGAAATTTACTACGTTGGGTCGAGTTTGCGGCGCCTCTGAGGTTTAGGTAGTGAGACCATCGAAGTGATACTGTAAAAGTACTACGGTGATACTACGGCGCATATCTGCAGAAATCAGAGAAGATTACTACAAACTCGAGTTTGCGGAGGCTTTGTGAGATTATACCCTAGTGATACTATGACACTCCTATGATATTATCGTGGGTATCTAGACGAGATCGCTACGCTCTTTGACTGCTCAGGGTGCAGACAGAAGCTGGATGGTGTGTTTGAGGTGCGAGAGGCTTTCTATACTTGCTCCGGGCCGGCTGCATCGCTCCAGCGGAAGCTTCCTCATGAATTAGGAGGTCGAGCAAGGTTCATGCCCACCATCTCACCAGGAATCCCACAGTTGAATGCCATCCTCAGATCACATGTCATGAGCCTACTAGATAGTGCGTGTGTCTGTGTGTGATTGCTAGGCCAGTGGGATCGATCCAGTGTAGATCGATCAGTGGTGACCAGCTCCTGATGAGTGGAAAGCTCGATCGGGCGAAGTAGCGATCAAGCTCGTCGTCATCGCCGCCTTTCGACATGATTTCTAGACAGTTGAGAGTCGACGTTCGTTGGAATCACGAACGTCATTGTTTGACTCAAGGAAACGATCGCTGTGCATAGCTGATGTCGATACCTGATCGATATGTCGACATTGGCATGGTTAGAAACTCAACTACTTATACATAATTCAGACAGAGATCATGTGCTGGGAACCTTTGTGTGTAGTTGTGTATAGCACGGTTCACGTACACTATCTGGAGATCGAGGTGTAAGTATTTCAGGCAGTATTTTTTATTCTATGGTTGTTGACGTTGTTGTCAGCCGAAGTTTGTGGAATAGCACCGAAATTGTGGATATTTCACTCCTTGCACAGTTTTTTTTTAATATTCTACACCCCTTCTCTACCTCTATACATTGGTGTACAAGGAAACAACATCATGATTAACCCCTAAAGGACCAAGTGTCTAGAAATGGCAATTTGAAAGTTAGGTTCCTCTGTGATGTCAATTTCTAACATTCCTCTTTGAAATTTTTACTGTAGAAGGGTATTACAAAAACCTCGATGGGAGAACAATTTTTTTTTTTCAAAATCCGACATTTAATGAAAAAGTTATGGGGAGAACAAGAAATTTTGCTAGGACACTCTATTGAATGTGAGGTTTTCAATACTAGCAAATAATATTATTTAATTTCATGCTATAAAAAAAAAATCTTGTCTTTAGTGAAAAATAACATACTAATTCAAGTCAAACGTTTTCACGCATCATCTGGCAAGGGGAAAAAAAAAAATTCTTGCACATCAAACGCTATAATCTTCAAGTCCACGCGGTGGATTGCAACAAAAATAACTATCGTATGTTCATACAGGAGTCTATTTTAAGACTTTATTGCTAAAAGTGAAAAAATTTACTCAAAAATGTGATTTACATGCCTCTTTATGGTAGTGGCAGTTTTGGATTCGTTTTTCCCTCTAAAATGCCTTGGTCCTTTAGGGATTAACATTCAGATGGTAATGAATTTACACCTTGTGTAGTGCAAAAACTTGACACCAACTAAAGTCAAAGTCTGCTAATCCACTCTACGTAAGGAAGAAACAAACCGTTTTCTCTACTTCAAACAATATAATCATTCAATCCGTGCGGTCAAAGTTTATGAAATTTTGTAGGGTCTCAATTGAGACCCTACAATTAGATGTGGAAATCAAAGATCGATATTCCCTTCTTACTCATTGCTCTAAAACAAACAATTTTGGAGTGTTTTTTGTGTGAACATGCCTTGGGCCTTTAGAGGTTGATGGTATCCTCGTTTTTCTGGTCCTCTCGTTTTAGGGGGTCTAGAGGTTTTTAAAAGTTTTTTTTGGAAAATTTGGGGCTTGCGGCCCCAAATTACTTGTGAAGGCCCCCATTTATTTTAAAAGGGTCCTCCATCCAAAAATAAAGTAGGGCTAGGTTTTACCCCACTCCACCCCCCAGAAGCTCTTACCACCAAAATACAAAGATCCCATAACTTCTACTATATGGGATATAACTGGCTTTTTTTTTTCTAAAATTTTATCCTCTTATGTGGCCATTTGTAGTTGAAGTTGAATACAAGGAGGAAGGATAAATTAGCAAAATCAAAGGAGGTGATTTGATGGTTGTCTCTAGAGAGTTTGTCAAGGGACGTGGCATCGAGGCGCCTCTCCGCATTGTAGTGTTTTAGCGTAGATTAGTTTGTTACTAATCTATAGGTTTACGGACGTACGGCGGCACACCGCATTCATCCAATTAGGGTTGTGTGTGCATATAGGGCCGCACACATCCTTCACATGATGTCTTTGTCAAGTGAAGCTTTGTAAGTGAGTTAGAGGGTGTTTAGTGATTACCTTTGCTTGTAAGTGATTGTTTATCATTAGTAAAGGCTCTGCATTCTCTTATACTACTTACACTCGTTGATCTGTCTTTGTGGAGTGCAAGACACTTGACTACTCTTATGATTTAGTAGTTATTCCTTGAGGGTGTACTACATATACTTGTTTTAGTGTATATTTTTTTGTTTATTTGATGTTGGTTAGGATTCTCGATCTGTTGGGGTTATTGATCTTTCTTACACAACAAATTGGCTTGGGCTCGGTGAATAGATCCTTTTTATTGGTACAAACATTACAATTCTTGCCGAGATTTCTCATTAGTGTCAAGCCACTACACACCATTGTACTGCTCAAACATTTCTACACAACTTCAAACTCTAACTCCATCTCAACCAACAGCTTTGCATTCATGCCTTTTACCCTTTAGTGTCGAGCATGACACATGAGATCTAGGATATTCTATGACTGTGCTAGATTGTGCGAAACATCACGTACACATTGGATACATACTACTATGATACTAATATATGGAAATCATTTTTGTGGGGGTTGTATCGGTGAGATTTGGCATTTGAAAGTTGCATGTGATCCCAAATTTCAAGGCGCACCTCTATTTGAAAATAGGCAATGCCCACAAGTGGGTGGATTTGCCCAAAATAGTGCATAGAGACCCTGTTTGGGCCTCCTCGATACTAAAAGGTTAACTCTTAAATGCCATTCGAGAACCATATATACAGGCACGTATTCTCTTTTGTAGAATTCAAAAAATGTATTAAAGTTCAACAAGACTTACACCTTTAATTTAAGGATACTTCCACTAACATCAAAATTTATTTGGAGGTCATTTCAATATCTGAATCCTATTATGTTCAAATTCAATACAATACATATAGTATATTGTAGCCACTAGTGACATCTTATAACATATAAGGGTTCTAACAGTTACAACACCTAAATGTGCTCACTTTTTGGTCTACATACTAGTTTTACTTGGTAACTTTTACACTTTGACATATCTCTACTATCGAGAGGATTCAAGGAAGGATTCAAGGTAGTATGCACTACATATCTATTTTATATTATAAAAGAGCAAGGCCCAGACTCGGTGGTGGAGACCTCCGATATCTAAGTGATACCCACTTCTCTAGGAAGTCAATATGTGACATTTACTTTAATACTTTTAATTGAAATACCTAGGCAACCTGGGTATCTAAAGTAAATAGCGGGCATGTGTTTACATTATAAGAGATTGTCCTTGACCCTCTGGGGACAACATGGAGACAATTTGTATGTGATAAAAGGCAAACAATCCTCTTATAACAATATTTCAAACAAAAATCTATCTAATTATAGATATTGTATCTGTCAAACCTCACTCTAAACTCTGATATTGACCAAGAGTGATCAAAACAAAATTCTATGCTGCTACTTAAATTTAGAAAGAAAAATGTTACAATTTTTTTAAAAATAATCAATTTGAGATATTTGTAGTGAAGTACACGTTCTCATCAAATATGTCAAACATTGTTTGAAACTTTTAAAATGACCCAATTGTAGAAACGGCTTTTATACAAATTCATAATATTTAAAGTATGAGAGCATAATCTTTGAGAAAAATATACAAAAAGAAATAATTTATTCGTTAAAAACATTAATGCAATTTCCACACTTCAAATAAATATTTAGCTATATAGTAGCACATTAATCATGCTTTAATTAAATGTACTTATAAAGCTGTTAACTTCAACCATATATACTCCTCATCAAATCATTCTCACTTATGGTTAATCTTTTATTTTTAATTAATGTGGTTGCGATTATTTCAACTATTCTAAATTTAGAAAGTGCATCATTCAATATTAAATTTATTTAACCTTGAAAAGCTTGGAATTTCAGGATTTACAATGTTTCATAGACTAATATCCAACTTGATGCAAATCAAATTATTAGCCTAAACAATTTTGATCTTCCATTTCACATCATCTTCTATTCTCTTTAGGTTATATATTTTTTTAATATTTTCAACATTGAAAAGTAAAGTCTTCAAAATATCAAGTAGAGATGTTGTTTTCTTGTTCATGACCATGTTATATCACCAAATTATGTAAAGAGTATGAATTCATTAGTGTGAGAGTAACACAAAGGTATAACCTTAATTCCTTATCTGGTGGGCATGGTCGTAGTGGTGGAACGAATAGACACTTTATTTACGCCTGCGCCTTTGGGGACCGGCGTTCTTCTACTTCTTAGGTCTAACCTAAAAAGTAATTCATTGTGGAGCTCTTCATCATGCACTTTCACAGGTTGCCTTCACATGTACACGGCGTTGTTTTCTAGTACGTGAATGCTCCAATGTCAGACCAACATCACACCAACATCACACCAATATCACACCAACATCACACCAATATCACACCAACATCACACCAATATCACACCAACATCACACCAATATCACACCAACATCACACCAATATCACACCAACATCACACCAACATCAAATTGTTGTTACACCAACATCATACCAACATCAAATTGCTATTACACCAACATCAAACTCCTATCACATTGAACATGACTCCAACATTCAAAGGGTATTGCTAGACTATCACATAGGTATCAATCAAGAAGTCACCCGCCGTGGAGCTCTTTGTCATCCACACCGTCCACAAACCCGACCGACGACGTGGGTGCAATCCAGGCACTCATCCCACCAAAGCGCAAGTTGCAACCAACGCCAAGCAGGCTCCCGCCCACTCTGCCGCCAACCTCATAACAACTCGGAGCCCTTGACCAACAATCTATCAATGACAAAAAAAAATCAGTTTTTTACCAAAAAGAAAGCCCTCGTGTGGATGCTCTTAGGGCCGGTTTACATTAGGCCTGGGGTCGGATGGAAGGCCGGCCGGATTTGCCTTCAATCCGGCCTTCAATCCGGCCCCAATTCTTCCATCCGGCCCCAAACTATGTAAAGCATTGAGGCCGGATTTCAAATTCATCATCTTGGCCCTAGTCAATGTAAAGTGTTGGGGCCGGATTCTAGGGCTAAGTTTCCAATTTTAAAGTGTCTTCAAATTCTTAAATTTTCATAAGGCTCAACTAAAAATTATAGAAGCACATAAGTCAAGCTTTTGTCTTTGTTTCTTTCCTAGTTTAAAGAAAAATAGGTTTCGTATATTTACTTTATGTGTTTTCTTTCCTTACTACATTTTTTTAGATATAAATAAGAGTGTTTTTCTATTTTCATAAATTTTTCCCCTTTTCTCTTATTTTATAAAGGTCAAAAATAAAAGAGAGCTTTTTTTTCATATATATGCAACTTCTAATTCCTCTTCCTATTTTTACTATTGGAAAAAAGAGTTTGTTTACTTTGTTTGACCAAGTCCCTTTTTTCGGGGTGCATATCCAAAAGGAAGGAGTATTTCTACTTTTTCAAAAAAATAAAAAATAAAAATCGATAAAAAAAATTATTAAAAGAATTAATTAAAATATTTCAATTTTTTATTTTTATTTTTTCGAAATAAAAAATTATTTTTTTGAAAAAAAAAATCATTTTTTCAAAATAAAAACTAAAAAATAAATTTTTTATTATTAATTGACGGTAGGGATTTGAAGGATCCAAGAGAGGAACCGAATCCGGCCCTAGATGGGAGTTTGGGCCACCCCAAACCTCGTCCCAATTGCTCCCTTGGGGCCGAATGGTTTGGCGCCAAAACCATGCCACCTTAGACGACACGTAGGATGAAATGTGGATCCGGCCGGCCCCAAATATAAAGCTCTTGGGTTGGATTTTGAGAGATTGAAAGACCCTATTGGTTGAAACTTGGAGAGTTCCGGCCGGCCCTCAATCCGGCCCCAAGTATAAACCAGGCCTTACACAGGCTCACCACTCGTTATCATGAACATGACCCGCCTCAGTATCACTCCAGTATCAAGAGGGTAGTACCTCAATTCACTACAGCATCACAAGGATATCAGCAAAGTATGTCCAAATATCACATAGGTGTCAATCGAGACGCAACATGGTGACATGAGCATGACCCGCCTTAGTATCACCCCAGTATCAAGAGGGTAGTACCTCAATTCACCACAGTATCACAATGATATCAGCATAGAATGTCCTGATATCACATAGGTGTCAATCGAGACGTAACATGGTGAAAAGAGCATGACCCGCCTCAGTATCACCACAGTATCAAGAGGGTAGTACCTAAGTCTCACCATAGTATTACAAGGGTATCAGCGCAGTATGCCTTGCTAGAGTGCTTGTGTCCGCTTGGTTTCGGGCGAGTTTCTGGTAGTTTTGGCAGCAGAGCTTGAGCGGTGGAGAGCAGCAGCAGCAGCGATGGGGGCGACGACGGGTGCGGTGAAGGAGGTGGGCGGAGCGGAGCAGGTGGTGGAGTCGGGCCACCAGGACGTGGTGCACGACGTCGCCGTCGACTACTACGGCAAGCGACTGGCGACGTGCTCGTCCGATCGCCTCATCAAGGTGTTCGCCGTTGGCGCCGGGGAGGTTCCCGCCGCGGCGCTGGCCTCCCTGTCCGGCCACGAGGGCCCCGTGTGGCAGGTCGCGTGGGCCAGCCCCAAGTTCGGCAGCGTCCTGGCGTCGTGCTCGTACGACCGCCGCGTTATCGTCTGGCGAGAGGGCGCTGAGAACGAGTGGCAGCAGGAGCAGGTCAGTTAGGGTTTGGTGCTGCGAGTGCTCAGGCGAGGTGCATTGGTCGGATTCGGTGTGTCTCGGATGGATGCATTGAGGAGAGGCTTGTTGGTCGATCTGGATGAGGATTAGGGTTTTGCTTTTCTGTCTGTTATGTGCACTTTCCGCGTGAACCGTCAGCTTCAAGGTTTTTAGGTGTATGATAATTACTTGCGTTTTCAGATGGCGTTGTGTGGGATGATGTCTTTCTTGCATTTTCATTGAGGAGACGTTTATTGGTCGATCTGGATGAGGATTAGGGTTCTGCTTTCCTCTCTGTGATGATGTCTGTTATGTGCATTTGCCTCATGAACCGTTGGCTCCAAGGTTTTTAGGTGTGTGACAAATACTTGCTTTGTCAGATGGCGTTGTGTGGGATGATGTCTTGCATTGTTTGGCATCGGTCACATGCACTCGGCCTCAAGGTGTTTAGGGGTTTATGAACTAGTTGCGTTTTTAGATGTCAGTATGTGAAGATTCTCCGGGCTCACAGGTATCTACGGGTTCGCTTTCAGACGTGTGTTGCGGCAGCTGTCACGACGCTGTAGTGTTTTAATCCTCAAGTAGCGATTCTTGAAGGTGTTTGGAGAGGGATATGTTTAGGTGCAGTATGACTGAGAAAGCGTTTTTGCAATGGCCGCAGGTATTCCAAGAACACGAGTCTTCCGTGAATAGTATCTGCTGGGCACCTCCGGAATTTGGGCTGTGTCTGGCGTGTGGATCATCAGACGGGACAATTTCGGTTCTTACGCAGAAAGCTGACGGTTCATGGGAGAAGAATAAGATTGAGCAGGCTCATCCTGTTGGAGTGACTTCGGTGTCATGGGCACCTGCAAGCGCTCCTGGGTCTCTCATTGGAACGGATCCTGGGCCTGTTCAGAAGCTGGTTTCTGGTGGATGTGACAACACCGTGAAGGTGTGGAAGCACATCAACAACAGCTGGAAAATGGATTGCTTCCCCCCTCTTTCTAAGCATTCTGACTGGGTGCGTGATGTTGCATGGGCCCCTAATCTTGGGCTTGTAAGATCTACCATCGCTAGCGCATCTCAAGATGGAACAGTTGTCATCTGGACTCAGGTACTGCGTTTGCACTGCCCTAACCGCGTGCTTTCTCGTTTTAGGTGCTTTGAATGAGGGTGAAGAATGTCTGGTGCTCGTAATTGTGTGGTTCATTTGTGCCATGATCCTGCATAAATAATGTTTCTCTCTTCCTGCTGTTTCTTCTCTTGCTTGTATGCGGGTATCTTCCACTGACTGAGTAAATTGAATCGCAGGCGAAAGACGGGGACCAGTGGCAACCACTGGTTCTGAACGATTTCAAGACTCCTGTATGGCGGGTGAGCTGGTCTCTAACAGGAAACATATTAGCCGTGTCAGACTCCAACAACAAGGTGACGCTATGGAAAGAAGATGTCGATGGAGAGTGGTCGCAGGTTACAAATGTGCAATGAGCTTTGATGTCGACATCCAGCTTGAGAATCGATCTTTACTTCGGCCGACTTCGACACTCAGGAGTTGATGCTCCACTCGGCCCTGCGGTTGGAAGATGGCATGCGTGTTTTTGTGAGGACCCTGGGCCGAAAGCAAATCACCTCTGTCACAATCGACAACAACGTGAAGACGAAGATCCAGTCACAATTCCTCTCGACCAGCAGAAATGGATCTTCAAAGGGAATCAGTCCACATCCACGATATCCAAAATTCTACCCTTCACTTGGTGTTTCGTCTGGGGGTTGTCATGTGAAGATCTCAACCGGAAAGGTAGGCGAAGTTAAGAGCTCCGATACGAGATTAATTTGGTTCTCCTCGCAGTTGGAAGACGGGCATCGAACATTCAAGAGGATTCTCCTCTGACTTGGCGCTGCGACTTCGAGGTAGTCTGTAGGTTAGAGGAGGTTAATATAATATTTAGGTTGTGTTCTAGCTTTATTCGGGACTGAATAAACTTGTTTCTCCAGTTATCATTCTTGTGTTTCTTGGCATGCCATGTCTTTCCAGGAGGTGGCAAACTTCAAGCGCATCATTTCCTCAAGCTGCGAAGTAGTATTAAAGTTAGTGAAATGATGCACTTCTCGCATGCCCACTCAGGGGTAATGGATGTGTATCGGACAGACAGAGGGCTAATCGCCCACAGCCGTATAGCTGTCAAGACAACCCTGGCTAAAAGAGAACTAGTAGAGAGGCCAGTGCGAGAAGTGTAGCGCGGGATCGCAGTGGTGTAGGTCCAAATTGAGGCGGCCGAGGAAGTTTTGCGTCAAGGATCCGATGTAGAGGTGGTTGTCGTGCACCACGGCGCCGGTAGCGAACGAGAGGCCGGCGCCGCGGGGGTCCTGGTACCTCGCCACCACGCGGCCGGACGCGGCATCCAGTGCCAACAACTCCGCCCGCACGAAGTCGAATGGCTTCACACGGTGCCAATACCGCGAGAACAAGTGCTTCAGAAACAATGTCCGGTGCGTGAGGTCTACCAGCCATGACCGCCCCTACAACACCTTCAAGTTCTCAGTCATATATGCTAGAGAGATCCTAACAGTCATTAAAGAAAGCGCAAACTAGGGGTCTCTTTACATATGTTCTAGAACCAAGCACAAGAAATCTTATGTTTGTTTCTATGAGTAGTGATGGTGAGATTCATTCTTGGGCTCTTTCCAATGTAGGTTAAAGTTTCCCATAGTTCCCCAAGTTTTTTTTTGAGAGTTGAACATGAGTTATTCCTCCACACCTCTTCCAAATGAAGTCACCTTGTTCTTGTTATTCTACTTACTAACCAATGAACATAAAGTAGGGGATGATACACCCTACTCATGGATCAAATTCAGATTAAATAATTAAAATGGAACTTTTCTAAATTTCTTCGAAGTATCATGAAAAATGTTAAAATTATTTAGAAGGATTAGAATTATCAAAGATCAATTTTCTTTCTTGCTTTCTTTCTTTCTTATTGTTTTTTAAAAAAAATTATAACGTTTTTATGGTGCTTAGGTCTCATAGTGAGGGTCATATGTTTATATGTTGAATTCACTAAAATAAAAAAATGGTTGTTGAATGAAGAATCTTGATTGAAAATTGATTATTTGGCAGATGAGTATGACCCTATTGGACAATGTAGTGTCACCCCTAACAACTTTTAGAATATCTCTAGTGAATAATAAACAAAAGAGTTATTTGAATTATGTTTAGACTCAGAACTAATAGTGTCATAAAATTGCCTTCAAATTATATAAACCTATTACAATAGCTTTTAGTAGATAAATAAACTCCCTTGTTTCTTGGACATTATGTTATTTTTATTTGGAGAATAAGAAATCCTACTCAGTATGGCTAGCAAACAATGTACCCCGACGACGCCGAGCCAAAAGATTTGTGAGGGAGCGTGGAGGTGGATGTTATCGGGTAAGCCCGGTAGATTGTCTACAAAGACGTCGGAAGTGCCTTTCAATTTGCCCTCCAACCAATAACGCATACACCTATATCTGGAGACATGACAAAAAGTAAGCAACCATCCGATGACTCGGCTTGCATGAACTGTATGAATGTACATTGAAGAGTTGTAAGCAAAGTGGCAGAGAGAATTAATAAGTTACTTCCAGCTTTCGCAAACGACGAGGAAGTCTTGTTGCAACGAGAGTGCGACGCCATTGGCGAAGGCAAGGTCGCGCATGAGGACGTTGGTACGCCCCGAGATGGGGTCAAACTGGAGCAAGCGCCCATGAGGTCGCGCCTCCAACACGTCTAAATGCCAGGTGTGCATTCCATACTTACTCGATGCATCTGTGAAGTAGATCTGCCCATTTCTTGCCACCGTAACGCTATCCAAGAACCTACACACATCCACCAATAACCAATGAATCCGCACTATGTGAACTAATCTCACCTTGAACGTGCTCACATAGAACAATCATTAAAGAACCATTAATTGCTTAAGTAGGCATAATTTTGTTTTTTTATGGATTGGGTGTAATAAAAATCATATTCCTATCATGGAAATGTGCCCTGGATTTGCAAAAGCCCATCATGGAACTAATCGCTTTTAAGGATTGATGTATTAGCCCTCTTGTTGTCACCAACGCGAGTGCGTGATGTGAATAGTTGTCTCTTTAAATAATACTAGGAGCTCCCACTTTCACCACTATTATGCAACACAGATTGTACTTTCTGAATGGGCATTATGATTATTAGTGAAAACATCCTTTATGACATTTTCATATATCGAGTAACGTTGTCACCAATATTGAGTTCATACTTCATTTTTATTTTCTCACATCTACCCTGATTATGATGTTTATTGTAAATGACACTATTTGATTCTGTATATGCTATAAATTTGTACTCTTGATGAATATTTATACCAACTATGTTTACAATGATTCCCTCTTTGAATAGTATAGATAATTGTGCTCTCACCAAAAACCATCATCAAAGGTTCCCATCAATTACAATAGTGTGGTTACACTAAACATGAGTATTAGTGAAGTCTTAAATCATAGTCCTTAGAGAAAACAACTACATTCAAAATGATGTTCAATGTAGTGCGACAAATAGTGTTGTAATCCTACTACAGTATTTGAAAAGAGGTTAATGAGTAGTTTTAGTCCCCACAACCACCACTGCTAGTGTATGTAGCACATACTACAATACATGTACAATCAACAATATCCTATAGCAGACGTCAACAAATAATTTTTTTAATGTCGTCAACTCCTTCTACAACAACCCTATATGTTACAACATCTATTACAACAACCCTAATGTAGAGGGAGCTGGCTATTGTAACATATGCTTTTGTAAAGGGAGCTGACTGTACAATCAACTCACTTTACAACAACATTTGTTACAACAACCACTTTCATTATAATAGTCGGCTTGCCAAGTTCAATTTCATATTTCCAATCCAAAACTCCCTCTCTTTATAGTAGGCTGAACAAATTGGGTTGACGTGGAGAGAGTTGAGTGCATCCTATAATATAGTTGAGACTGATAACTAATATTGTTGGAGTTGACATTTGGTGTAGAATATTGTAGACATAATTCACACATTTAGTATTAAGTTCATATTTAGTGTTAGGTTCATATTTGGTGTTGCATAGGCTAAACATCATTTGTAGTGTGGTAGAATTGTGGCTCACGTGAGAGGCGCGCCGTCAGCTTGGTTGGTGACGACGCGCACTTGGTGGTCGGCGTCGGTGACGTTGAGCAGGCCGCGCACGGGGTCCGCGACGAGCACCTCGCCGTGCACGCCCACCGCCACGCCGCACGGGAACCCGCCTACGCGGCGCCACTCGTGCACGCTGCCGTTCCGCGGCCACACCTTCTTCACCCACCCGTTGCGCGTCGTCACCACCAGGCTGCCGTCCGCCGCCACCGCCACGTCCTCGGGGCCCAAAACCTGCCCCTCGCCCACCTTCTCCGCGCACTCCAGCAGCCGGTTCTCCCCCTCCCCCTCCGCTGCGCCGCGGTACGGGGGCAGCACCAGCGCCGCCGGGTCGATGGGCGAGGTCGCCACTACAATCGCTGCGAACGCAGCCGCCAGTACCGCTGCCGCGCCCGCCGCGCTCAACACCCACCTCATCCTCGACTCACTCTGCACACACACACACTCACACAAGTTGATTGCTGGTTATGGTTTGCCACCAAAACATTGTCATTGACGTGATGAACTCTCGCCCCACCTCATCCTCACCATTGACTAAACATACACACTCATAATCGAAAAGGCTCTGATCACGACATGCCATCCTTAAACCATCCCACAAGTACTAAGGAATTCTCTACCACCTCAAGAACTAGCACCTCAATCTGCTAGCACATCGAATCACTTCACCATGTGCACCAATGGACGGACCGTCTAACAATACAGACATCTCTTGAACATGATCATGAGTGAAAATGAGTTGTTCGACTCCCAAAGCTGTAGCCATCTTACATATTAACACAGTTAATACTGAAGTTAACTACACATGCAACAACGAACAAGTCCTCTGGAACATGATCGAAGTTGCGTAGTACCATTCAGATTATGGATCCAAGTTGGAACATTTCTGCTGGTACCTCATCACCTCTTCAATCACCGTACATTGCATGCGACTAGAAACACAGTTCTAGGCATCAATCAGCCTCGTCCACAGGCGATGTATGTCCACGACTGCCAGAGTATCACCCTAGTATCACACCAATATTACCTGAGTATCACGTAGATATCAGCTGATCAGGGGATCTGCTGGGATTTAGTCTCCGAGAGCTTGGTCTTCTATCAATCTTTTTCTTCCCGGGATCCTGCCTTGAATGATCCAAGGAGTTCTTCCTTGGAAGAGGCATATTCCACTTGGCTGTCTGTTCCTTTCGAGGAATTAGCTTCTGGAAGTTGGACCACGGATGTCATGGAAAAGAAACTACCAGTATTTCTGAGTTCAGATTTACCGAGAGAACAGCAACTTTCCTTCTCATTCTATTGTGGTGAACAACTCGTTAGAATTTTCCGGGAAGTTCTTCTTGAAGTGGAAAGAAATGAAAAAGGCAGGGTGAGATTTAAATAGAATGGGAAGAAAGAGAGCCCGTGGGATTTCAGTTTTGATGAGGACTAGAATTGGTTTAACCCTTAAACGTCGGTTGGGAATCGTATGTACAGGGATGTATTTGACTTTGTAGAATACCAAAAAAGTATTCCAGACTTACACCTTCGGATTGAAAATTCTTCCACTAACATCTTTTGTTTGGGGGTTATTTCAATATCTAAATCTTATCATGTTCAAATACGACATTATATGTGTAGAATACTGTGGCCACCAACGGCACCTGGTGACGTTTGAGGGTTAACCCTTTAGCCCCCAGGGATGTTTCTGGAAAAACCAAGAATTATGCTGATTTTTTTCTTTGAACCAGAATTCATGGAAATACAATGACTAATATTAATATCTAACCTTACAAAATTGAACTTAACCCATGATCTCAACTTTGGGGAAATTTTGCACAACATCCAACCGTTGATAAAATAGATTATAGTGTTTAAAGTTACCGCATATTGGTAGTGAAAACTGTGGAATTTGGAGGGTGTTCTACTTTAACTATCAATAGAGTCTCGCAAGAATTTTTTTACTTTGAATTAGAGCGGTTCACATGTGCACTAGGTTGATAGCTTCGCATTGACATATTATATGTGAAGAAAATATTTATACATGAAGAAAATTAATATTATATGTGAAGAAAATAATTATTGGTGATTTTTTTTCTTTTTTCTACTTGGTTGTATACAAAAATGTTCCAACCTTATATGAATCAAAACGGAAGTTTTGTATGTGAGGAGAGAGATCGACAATCACAAAACAATGAAGAATGTCTTAAAGATCAAGTTCAATCAAAATTTAAGACCAAAATCAATGTGCATGTGCGTGAAATACAACATAGTATGTGGCATAGTATTCACTGTATTCACTGTATTCACTGTATTTGAGTGTATTTGGTGTATTTTGTGTTGTATTCCTAGCTTTTCCAAGAGTTCTATAAACCCAAATCATGATCTGATTGTTGGAGAGTGTTCGTGTAATGAGTGCACAAATCTGAACCTCGTATCTCAAAGCCTAGTTCCTCATGGATTTCATGCAAATTGAGTTTGAGCACCTCCGGAGTCCCATTTCGGGCTTCCTGGGCGCTAAAGGGTTAAGGCGGTTTAAAGTAGAGTGGGTGATGACGTCAAGTGAGTTAGAGAGTTCCATTAGTGGGTGGTCCTTCATTCGCTGCGTGGTTGGTCCTGGCGCCTGGTTTTTCTATTGTTCTCCCTTTTCTTTGCAATCTATTTGTGCCAAAATAGTAGGAAATAATGATCTGGAGATTTGTCTCCAAATCATAGTTCCAGAACATAGCATTCTGTGTATTTTCTGTTTAGCTATAGAGGAAATAGTAGGAATCATAGGAATTTGGAAAAAGTATGAAAAGGAGATGAGAATGTTTTTAGAAAGCCACAAAGATACCCTATGTATGAATTGCAATTTTATTACTCATTGAAATTAATTACAATAGAAGTTAACATATGGTTGAGCCCCCTTGCTCAAGATTGGTTGAGATCAGGCGTCTTCATATAGTTGCTGTACATTTTTTAATCTAACAATTTGAGCAGTGGATTCATTTTGGTTCTAGTGCACATATTTGTTTCCAAGATTACTACCTATTTCAACGGTTATTTATGGAATGCAAGACATTTAATAACTTTTCTTCCAATACCAAAAAATTAGGTTTTTGAAGTACTCCAAGACTCAGTCATAATTATTCAATAGGCCCTCTTTTGTCCAACATACGAGGTATTAGTATTTGTTCATGACTATATAGCATCCTAAAGCTATAACTAATGTTCTATGAAATATTTTCAATATTTGAATACCATTGGTAGGTTGCGTCCATGTGAATAGTGAATCATTCTTGGAATTAGGTCAGGTTAGGGGTGATTGTATCATGAGCCTATTCATCGTTGTGGGGGCATTAATTGCTTTAAGGTTCTTCTATCATATATATGCAAAGAAGAAATCATGTCACTAGAATTTTAAAATGCACTTGGAGTCCAATTGCAAGGTTTGTGCGCATTTGATGGTTTGGAAGCACTTCCATTAGTATTCAAGATAGAGGAATGCTCAAGTGACAGGGTTCCATTTTATTGGGGTGATGTGGAAGAGGTTAGAAATCACGGGACGAGCAAAGAATATGTTTCTATTCCACCGCTCACTCCAGACTTTAATTGTCATGGTGGAGGGGAATGCGACCAATCTAAAGAAGGCCGAGATGTGGGATTTCCTACGCATGGTATGGCCAACGTATTTCGAGGACGAGGACAATGTTGTGTAGTTCATCAGGAACTTCAGGCACGGGAGCCAATCCAAGTTCTCAATCTAGGATCGGGTGCTGAAGTACATACCTATCTTCTAGTGTGGAACAGAATGTCTATAAACTAGGAGGAAGTGGTTTATCGAGAGATGGTGTCTAGATAGGTTGTCAACGCCTTTACTAGTTGTGCATTGATTTGCATTGAAGCCATTTGCAAGAGTGTTTGAGCCTTCTTCGTCCTGCTCGGGTATGCTAACGCGGAACCACAATCGTCATGATTTCAGGCAGTTGAACCTAAGTGGAGGAGGCCTACAAAGGTCGGCAAGCTGGTTCTTTCAGAGGGCATCATCACCATTTTGGAAGAAGATGATTTTGAGGGCGAGTGCCTACCATTGAGGGAACCAACATGAAATCGGAGCCAAAGCCCGGTGGTAGAGGGGTCATTGGGTGCTCATATGCCGCCATGCAGCATGCTTGGTACCATGACACTAAGTTGTACTATAAGTAAAAGCTTTTGAAAGAAAGAAACATCTCACTCCAAGAATTGTTTGTAAAAATTTGTGTCTTTCATTCACTTGTGCAATTTTTTCTCTACCCCTATTAAACGTCAATAAGAGGAGTAACTTGGAGCGAGTTTAAGAAATGCAGAAGCTGTGGAAATGGAAGAGAGTGTGAGCTCCAAAAATGTGGAGAGAGATGTAGTGGCCATAGGAGTGCGTAGGATGTTCAACGAAGATAGGCATTAGACAACGTCATTGATTGTAAATGGGGGTTCTATTGAAACGACAAAGAAGGTCTTCAAATGTTTTAGAAGATTTGATTGGAACGTGACTTGAGAGCTAGATTCTGGGTTGCCCAAGGAAGAGCGAGGACTACGAGAAAAACTGTAAGGAACTTGCGTGACTTTTAAACAAGACCTCAAAGGTCCAAAAGTGCAAAAGACCTAAACACCAATAGTCCAAAAGATCACAAGTCCGTAAGTCCATAAGATCAAAAGACCAAAAAATTGAAAGATTAAGAGATCAAAAGACCAAAAGACTATAAAGACCAAAAGAATAAGAGATCCAAAAGACCGAAGGACCAAAAAACTAAAAAGACCAAAAGAATAAAAGATCCAAAAGACCAAAAGAATAAAAGATCTAAAAGACCAAAAGAATGAAAGACCAAAAATTTAAAAGACCAAAATTCAAAAAGACAGAAAGTCCAAAAGACCAAAAGTCCAAATATTAAAACCTCAAAAGACCAAAACTTAAGATGGTACAATGAAGATAAATGTACCAAGCAAAGAAATTTTGAACATAACATGATATGAATGTATATTTCTTTCAAACATCTTCACTTCTAATTGTTAATCCAATAGCAATTGATGCAACCATTTCATGCATCATCCCCACCTCGAGCTTGCTTCCAACCTTGCATGCTCCTCCAACCAAAAAGAAAGAAGAGCGTCGGTCCCCGAAGGAGGCCGGCGTGAATAAAATGTCCGTTCATTCCACCACTAAGTCCATGCCCACCGAGCATGGGTTAATAGAAAGGAACTACTTCCCCCTTTCGAAGGTGGACACTATGTACCCAGTAACAAGCAACAAAGAACAAAGGACCAAGATCCCAAAAAATCTCCAAAAAAGGGAGGGCGTGTACGGTGAAATTCAAATGTTAGTCTATGGAGGGGGATTCGAAGCGTCAGGAAGGGGTTGGTTGTTTTCAAGTTTTCGTTTATGCAGGAGTATCGACATAGCATGTTGAATTGCAATAGTGTTAATATTTGAAAAAGTGGTTTTGATTGAAGTGATGGGGATTTTAAATGTTTCTTCAAGGGATGTCATTGAGGGAATGAAGGTGGTGGCTCTAACACCCGCTGTCGTGTAGAGAGGGGAGCGCTTTGAGAATTCACGGGGAATCTGGCTGCAACCGGAATAGATGGCAGGAGAGTCCAGTCGTGTCTTCAATTCTTCAAATCTTCATATCTTCATCTCATCGACTCTTCAAACAGCTCCCCGTTGGCCTATCTTGTGGTGGCTCTAAACGGGTTTAGGGTAAAGGTAAGGTGATAAGAACCCACGGCCTCGGACGGGTAAAACGGGACGGCCAGACCACAAGCTGAAACCGTCCGAAAGATTGGCTCCTAAAATTCAAACCCACGGTGACCAGCAATCGCGCCTCACCGGTGGGAACAACATAAATACGACCGTGTGGGTGATCAACCCCACTTCGCCGCAACAAAATTTACGAAGCAGAATTGAAAAGAACTAGCCTCCAAATCCGGCTGGGAATAACAAAAAAAAGACAACGAGCCTCCAAATCCGGCTAGGAGTAACAAGCCACAAGCCACAACACACGAGTCTTCATGTCTTCTTATCTTCTAGTCTTCAAGTCTTCAAGTCTTCAAGTGTTCAAAAACACTAAGAAACTCAAAAGAAATGTTCAAAAACACAATGGAAAAATTTCCATCAAGGCTGTAACCTTCAAACAAGTGCCACAGATGACTCAAAACTCCAACTACTAAGTTTAATAACTTTCTGGAAAGCTAACACAAATAACTAACACTCCTCCAAATTTCAAATCATTCTAAACTACTGTCCGAAAGTTATGTGAGTTCAAAGTTCCGCCCTTCCAAAAATTCAATCGCTCATAACTTCTTCTTCAAAACTCCAAATCTTAATTGTAATAGCTTTTTGGAGAGCTATAACAATGGTGCACACACCTTCCAAATCTCAAACCATTCTAAACTACTGTCCAAAAGTTATGGCTTGTTGAAACCTCTGCCCTCTCAATGGATGGCCTCGGGTCTTCACAATTTCAAACCTTTATAACTTTTGCAATTCAACTCTAATCAACTTGAATGATAAGTTTATGGAAAGCAAAACAAAAGTTCTATAATTCCTGAAATTTTCAAAGAAAGACGCAAAAACTACAAACTTTGGTGGCCGCCCGAATCTCTGCTCCTCTTCGTTGGGTGGCAGCAGACCCTCCTCCACTCACACGCTTGTAACTTTTTGCCCACAACTCCAAATCAAGCGAAAATAATCTCTCTGGAAGCGCATCTCAAAGAGGAAGAAATCCTCAAAATTTCATTCAAAAAAATTGCTTACAACCAGAGTTCTCGCCCATCAAACTCTCGGCTCTCTACACACACACACACACTTTCTCTCAAAGCACACTAACTCCTTTTTCCCCCAAAACCCGACTAGGAGGGAGAGAGAAGATGCCTACCTACCCTCTAGACCCCTAAGGTGGATAAGATCAGCCCATGTGCATATCACATGGGCCTCAAAACACCCATTGGCTCTAGGAAAACTCAAAAGATAAGTATCTACTTATCTTTAAAGGTCAACAAACCTTTAGAGTTCTAACTAGGAGGTAAACTACCCTCTATCTACCATCTTTTAACTTTTAACATTCAAATGAAACACAAAACACAAAAATTTAGTACAAAGTTTCAATAAAAAACAAGTAGAGGTAAAAACTAAAGTCAAAGAACAGTGCTACTCCATCTGCAAGAACTTGAGGATGCGCTTGATAGTACTTGCAATGTAATCTGCACGTTGAGTCTTTGTCAAAGGATTCACTGGCCCTTCTAACCAACGATGGTGGCCAGTGCTTAGCTCGATTGGCCTAGGTATACAGAAATAATGGTCTTCGTTCAGGCCCTCGAAACTGCCTTCAAATGTCACTTCACGGGTGCCCGGTTCAACACATCCAGTTTGAAGTAAGATTACTAAAATACGCGCGTCCTTTTGGAGATTACCATGCCAACGCTGCTCAACACGAGGCTGCTTTAGCGGACGAGAAGATCCAGCTTCATCTTGCGGGTGAAATGACAATGGTGAAGAAACCGCCGGGTGGGATGGTTGAATTGGCAACTGAGACAAGGAAAGCTGTAAATCTTCCTCCGGTTCAGACTCTAGATCTTGTGACTCCATAAAAACCCTCCAGTTCGACATATTAGTTCGAACTTCAAATCCAAACGCAAACTCTAAGAACGTAAAGGAATACTTCGAATTGGTGAATATTGTTTACGGCTTTCGCCTTTTAAACAATTCCATGAGCAATAAGCGTCACCTTGAAGCTACTGGAAGCGTCACCAATAACTTTCGTCCTTCTAATCAAAGATCTTTCTAAAAAGGTAAACAAGTAAATATTTTATACACTGAAAATATTTACATCAGGACATTCACCTCCTCTAAACCTGCACATCCTCTGGTATGTGCCAAACTCAGGGCTCTTCATTATCTTGGTGATCGTGTAGTGCATCTTCGAATGTTTCATGATCTTCTTCGGTCTCATCTTCCTCTGTATCTTGGTCTGGGATCATGAAGCTATTCAAGTCCTCATCATTGAATCTGCCATCTCTTCTTCTGAATGCTTTGATCCTCTTTCCAGCTATTGGTACACGCAGAAGAGTCCCGTCTAATTCCCGAAGTGAATAAGTGCCATTTTCATAGACTTTGACCACAACATAGGGTCCAAACCATCTTTTGGCAAATTTACGCATTGTACTGTATTGGTGTTCCAAGGTACTATCAAAGACAAGTACCCAATCACCTTCTTCAATTTTCTTCACCCTCAGCCGGTGTGTTTTGTCAAAGCGCTCTTTGTTGCTAAGCCTTGCAGTCTTAAATTTTTCCAATGCCACCTCCAGGTCCTCAGGCAATCTTTCAAGTTGTTGAATGCGAAGTTCTAACAACCTTTCTCTGGTAATTCCGTCCTCCCATGAAAGAAACATCCCTGTAGGAATGTTTGCTTCCCCTGGCATCATTGGCTTCTGACCATGCATAAGCTCCACAGGCATGTAACCAGTCACAGTACTATGTGTGGTTCTATCAGCCCATAGAGCAAATGGAAGTAGTTTCGGCCACACACTAGGTTTTCCTTTGCAGGCCTTGACTAGAGCATGAATGATTGGAGGATGACCTCTCTCAATTTTGCCGTTGGCCTCAGGATTGTAAGCCGTAGTCAGCTTCAACTGCACACCATATCGCTTGAAGAATTCTTTGGCTTCACTAGCATTCAATTCTCCTCTGTCAGCTCTCATCCGACCAATACTCCCATACCGACTAAAAATGTCTTCAAGTATAAATCGGCACACATTCTCTGTTGCCTTGGTCCTCAAAGCCCTTCCTTCGACAAAGTTTGAGAGCTCTTCCCGGGCCAAAACAAGGTATCTCATTCCCCACATTGCACTTGGCATGGCAACCAAATCAATCATCCATTGAAAATGGATTGCAACGGGGTAAGTGGGATGTAATTCGTCTCTGTGCCGCACCTTGGATTGTAATTGGCATACTGCACAGGAAGCTACATACTCTTCAACATCTTTATATAGCCCTTTCCACCAATATCTCTCTTTAATTTTTGTATACGTGGCCCACACTCCTCTGTGACCAGCCCAAAGTGTATCATGAAACTCTTGTAGAACTTGGGTCTTGGTTTCAGAGTCTCCCACTACTCTTAACGGCACTTCACTAGCTCTTTTTGCCCTCTTCCATAGAAATCCATCTTTCAACAGATATCCATAAGACTGATGTCTGATGTCTTTGAATGTCTTATCCATCCAACTTCTTTGTCGCTCCATTGTGCTCAAGTAGAGCCCAATATCTCTCAGCTTTCCTTCGTACAACTCAGACTTGAAAGGCAATGCTCTAGTAGACGAACTTTCACCATCTATGTTCATCACATAGCCTCCGTGTAACAATTCTTCACCATGTTCATAAGCCATCATCTCTTCTTCATTGAAATACCTTGCTCTAGACAACATATCCGCTACAGAATTCTTTCTGCCTTCAATGTGAACAAGAACAGGGTTCAAAGACTTGATGTAGGCTATCCAGCGCAGCATCGCAATGTCTGGTGAAGAATAATTTGTTATCATCCCCAGCAAAGGCAAGCAGTCAGTTTCTAAAACTACCTCCGCACCAATCAAGTAGTTTCTGTCCGCTTTTAGAGCAGTAAGGGCACCCCAAAGTTCTCTTTTTACTTGTGGGTAAACCCTCTGCCGCTCTGTCAAGATCCTTGCTCCAAATCGGATAGCAAATCTATTCCCTTCTTCATCATCCTGTCCAACAGCCCATCCAATTGCAATTGGATTCGTATCAACAGTTACAATCACCGGTCTTCCACAAGTATAACTCACTTGTTTAAGAACCGATGGTGATTCCAAGATTCTCTTCAGCTCCATCATAGCTCGGTCTTGCTCACGCTGCCAAACAAATTTGTTTCTCTTGCGCAATAGCTTGTAAAGAGGTTCTGATATATGAGCAAAATGAGGGATCCAAATTTGATAGAAAACGCATGCTCCTAAAAACCTCTTTACTTCAGTGATATTGCTACAGGCCTTCATTCTCCCAATAGCATCCACCTTCTCAGGGTTAGGTTTTCTTCCATAAGAACCACATAAGTGTCCAACCACCAAAATCTCATCAACCCCAAACTTGGACTTCTCAATGGAGAGAGTCAAATTGACCTCCTCCAATTTGTTCAAGATTTTGGCTACATTTTCAATATGATTACTCACAAAGGCTCTGCAACCATCATCTTGAATGGTTAAGTCTCTTCCTTTCTCCTCGCACCCCTTCATGGGAATGTCATCCACAAAAGGTATGGTTTTCTCAGGCACAAAGTCTCTTAGGATTTGATTCATGGCGCTCTACATATGTGCCACCGAGTTGGTAGCACCTTGAGGCAATGTACACATGCGCACTAATCCAAGTGGAGTCTTCATGGTTGTTAAATCTCTGCTCTCAGCAGCTAGTTGAAATTGATCATAACCAGAGTATAGATCTCCAATGGAATAAATTGCATGCCCCTCAAATGCTTCAGCTACTTCATCAACAATAGGCCCTGAGCCCTTGTTTCTGATTGTCACTCCATTTGCTGGCTGCATATCTTGAATGAACCTCAATGCTCCCGATTTCTTTGGCACTGTGAACCATCGATTTGAATATGGAGCCATTGAAGGTTCAAGTATGCCCATGCGTGTCTTTTCTTTGAGCAACTCTACAAGCTTCGGAAGTAGAGCTCTAGGCACAGGTATAGGCTTCAAATCCCATGGTACATGCGGTACCGTAAAAATAACCATTGGTGCCACAATAGTTGGATGTACACATCCAATCTCATCTGGCGAAGAAGCAAAGGCCTTTCCATGCTTCGAAAGCATATCTTGAAATTTCTTCTTCTCCGGCTCAGTTAAAAAATCATCTCCACCAATCTTCAAGTTTGCCAAAGTCTCTTTGGTGAACTTGTGTCCAATCCTCCTTGCTTCTCTCAAACTTGGCTCTTTCTCAGCTTGTCTGATATGATCATCAGTGTCAGGTGGTAGCTGAGTAGCCACTGGCTTCACCTTCTTGGCCACAGTCTTGTATCTTGTATGAACTGAAGCTTCCGGTCTCTGCCCATCAATTCTTGAACTATCAAAGCTTGTTATTGCTGTGGAAATCTCATGATACATTGCACTTGTATGCACATTGACAAAGCAATGAGTAGCTCCCTCCGCATCCGTGTTTGTTTTTAGATCTTGCAAAGTCTGCAAGATATCATCTGGCATTCCATTCTCTTCATAAATACCAGAAATAGTCTCATCTTCTTCTAAAACCTTCATCTTTTTTAGATTTTTCTCCATCTTTTTCACAAATTTTCTATATACAGGGTCCAAATCTTTGACACCCGTAAAGCTCACAAAGCCGCACTCTGTCACACTTAAAAATCCACACCTAATGTTGGTGTGTACATTGGGGAACTCGCCAATCTTAATTCCCTTAGCACCCGTGGATCCCCACATCCCACGTGTGCCCTTTAGAAATCCGGAAAGTTCGTAGAAGTTGGTAGAGGGATCTCTCTGAGTTGAAGCCGATGCCTCTCATTGTCAAGCCTCACCGTTAAGAACTGCACTGACCTCTTTCCATCAACACTTCGAATCCGGGCATAATGAGACCCGTCATCCAACACCTTGGTCTCCATTCGTGAAGCGGTGATAAATGGTTGGCCCAAAATTATCGGATAGGCGCTAAGGTTTTGAACAAAGAAGTTTTGCTCAACCTCCACATCTCCAATCTTCGTGAGTACTGCTGGGCAAGCTCCATGCAGCCGGGTCCGTCCGCTATTGGCTGCTCTCATAATCCACCCATGGTCCGTATCAATCGGCCATTTGCCCCTTTCATAGACACTCCGAGATATAATGTTGATCTCAGAACCATGATCAACAAGAGCTAAAATGTGGTCATCCACCCCTCCGAGCTTTATCTTCGTCTCAGTGGTGGCCCTAGTCCAGAACGGTAAATCAAACTCCGTTCTTTCTTCGTTCTCCGTCCTCATCATTTGATCGTACGAGAACTCAAAGGTTCGCGCTTCCTCCCGAAGATCTTCTTCTTCTTCAACCACTGATTCACTCATCATGGCAAATACCTCGCCAATCTCGGTTTCTTCATCTTTGGTCATGTGAGTGTCCAAAGCTCTGATCATTACAGTCTCAGCTGTCATCTGCCGCTTTCGCTTAATGATGTCACTAATCAGCTCATGGAAATCTTTCTTGGCTATACCAAGTGCTTCCCTCAAAGTGAATTCGATTTTGGCATCCAAAATCCTTTCCTCCAATACTCCCTTCAGATCAATGGAAGTCTCAATGTCTGACTGAAGCTTATAGGCAGGTGCCTTTCCCTTGGCCTTGTTGGAGTCTCCTTTCTCTTCTCCTCTTTTACTGTCACTGGATTGCCTGTTTGGTCCATCCTTCTCTTTCTCTTTATTCTTCTCCCACCATTCTTTTGGTAATGGTGCATCACTAGGGCGCTCAGTACTAGGGTCCGATGGCTTTGAACGTGTAGGAACCCTCTTTCTCATCTCCTTTGCAGGCTCATTTTGCATCGGAGATCTTCTCTTTGCTTCTGGCTCAACACCATCGTCAGCATCAAATCTTACACGCTTTTCCTCGACAGAGGCTGCGTGCAACTCATCATAGTCTTTCTCTTCATTCATAAAAGCCATGATGCTACTTGCATCCACAGGATCTTCCCACCCAGTTGCCTTTCTGATGGCTTGAGCTCCTCTCTTCATCAACACTTGTTTTTGAGCATTGAAAACACCAATTGAGTGTTGATCCACTTGAATGTGATATGAATCAGTCTCATGCATTTGAACATAGCTTGATCTTGTTGTCTTGTCTTCCATGAGCTTCTTCATTCCTCCTCTCCCATAATTGGTCCCCATTGGAGAGCCAGTAGAGGCATCGTGAATTTTCCCGTCTTTGTAGAAGACAAGAACATTCTTGAGTGCCTCTTCGTAGGATGCACAGCCCCTGAGACTATGATCAATCTCCTCATTGCACCAAACACACCTTCTTGAATATTTTCTTGCACTTTCAGGTGGCTGAGAAGATGAAGCTCCTCTGGCTTTCTTCAATTCACAAAATTCCACCCTTAACTCGCGGAAACCCTTGATAAGTTCATCAAGAGCATTTCCATCCGTGGTCTTAGTGGTCTTCGAGGTAGAGCCCAGATTCGTTGACGGTGATGGAGCAAAAGACACCTTAGGAGACTTTGGTATATGAATAGGCTCAGAATCAATTTTTGTTTCTTCTCCTCTTGACCTCACACGTCGTTGTTTGGCCAAAAGAATTACTGTCTCTTCAACTCTCCTCCAATCGTTTGTAAAACCACCTTCTGTAGTCCGATCTCCGAGAAGTAGAAGAAGTCGGTCTTCAAGTGCAGCATCAGTTGCTTGAAGGAAAAGCTCAGTCTTCCTGGATTCAAGAAGACGCCTTTCTGCCAAAGGTAACTGGCCAAATTTCTTTTCAAAGTCTCTCAACAACTCGTTGGGACCCATAGTGTTCCCGGGCCGTTGCTCAATCCATTCCAAGAAAGATCGCTTGGTCATCCTCTCCGAGTCTTCATCGAAATACTCATCTCGAAGTCGCTCAACAAAATTTGCCCACGAGATGACCAACTCTCGAATCTCTTGCACCCTGTCACGAATATCAGGTACAACCGCCATGTCAAATGTGTGCATCATTTGATTGTCTCCAACTTGATGCACCTCCATCTCATAAATGTACATTCGCAAGAATTTGGAAATGTTCTTGCCGTTGAACCTTCCAATCTTGGAAACAACAGCCTTCAGAGCCTTGGTGGCACTTTGTCCACCTTGATTCGCTCTATGCTGCTCCATGAACAGGGCCAATGCCCCCAAAATGTCCTCCATCGGCAATTGAACTCCACCGGTACGTCCTCCACCGCCACCGGCAGCTCCTTCGGAGTCTCCCATACCAACAACCACACCAGTTGCCTCAAAGCTCTCTCAGTGGAAGCACCAAATGTCGTGTAGAGAGGGGAGCGCTTTGAGAATTCACGGGGAATCTGGCTGCAACCGGAATAGATGGCAGGAGAGTCCAGTCGTGTCTTCAATTTTTCAAATCTTCATATCTTCATCTCTTCGACTCTTCAAACAGCTCCCCGTTGGCCTATCTTGTGGTGGCTCTAAACGGGTTTAGGGTAAAGGTAAGGTGATAAGAACCCACGGCCTCGGACGGGTAAAACGGGACGGCCAGACCACAAGCTGAAACCGTCCGAAAGATTGGCTCCTAAAATTCAAACCCACGGTGACCAGCAATCGCGCCTCACCGGTGGGAACAACATAAATACGACCGTGTGGGTGATCAACCCCACTTCGCCGCAACAAAATTTACGAAGCAGAATTGAAAAGAACTAGCCTCCAAATCCGGCTGGGAATAACAAAAAAAAGACAACGAGCCTCCAAATCCGGCTAGGAGTAACAAGCCACAAGCCACAACACACGAGTCTTCATGTCTTCTTATCTTCTAGTCTTCAAGTCTTCAAGTCTTCAAGTGTTCAAAAACACTAAGAAACTCAAAAGAAATGTTCAAAAACACAATGGAAAAATTTCCATCAAGGCTGTAACCTTCAAACAAGTGCCACAGATGACTCAAAACTCCAACTACTAAGTTTAATAACTTTCTGGAAAGCTAACACAAATAACTAACACTCCTCCAAATTTCAAATCATTCTAAACTACTGTCCGAAAGTTATGTGAGTTCAAAGTTCCGCCCTTCCAAAAATTCAATCGCTCATAACTTCTTCTTCAAAACTCCAAATCTTAATTGTAATAGCTTTTTGGAGAGCTATAACAATGGTGCACACACCTTCCAAATCTCAAACCATTCTAAACTACTGTCCAAAAGTTATGGCTTGTTGAAACCTCTGCCCTCTCAATGGATGGCCTCGGGTCTTCACAATTTCAAACCTTTATAACTTTTGCAATTCAACTCTAATCAACTTGAATGATAAGTTTATGGAAAGCAAAACAAAAGTTCTATAATTCCTGAAATTTTCAAAGAAAGACGCAAAAACTACAAACTTTGGTGGCCGCCCGAATCTCTGCTCCTCTTCGTTGGGTGGCAGCAGACCCTCCTCCACTCACACGCTTGTAACTTTTTGCCCACAACTCCAAATCAAGCGAAAATAATCTCTCTGGAAGCGCATCTCAAAGAGGAAGAAATCCTCAAAATTTCATTCAAAAAAATTGCTTACAACCAGAGTTCTCGCCCATCAAACTCTCGGCTCTCTACACACACACACACACTTTCTCTCAAAGCACACTAACTCCTTTTTCCCCCAAAACCCGACTAGGAGGGAGAGAGAAGATGCCTACCTACCCTCTAGACCCCTAAGGTGGATAAGATCAGCCCATGTGCATATCACATGGGCCTCAAAACACCCATTGGCTCTAGGAAAACTCAAAAGATAAGTATCTACTTATCTTTAAAGGTCAACAAACCTTTAGAGTTCTAACTAGGAGGTAAACTACCCTCTATCTACCATCTTTTAACTTTTAACATTCAAATGAAACACAAAACACAAAAATTTAGTACAAAGTTTCAATAAAAAACAAGTAGAGGTAAAAACTAAAGTCAAAGAACAGTGCTACTCCATCTGCAAGAACTTGAGGATGCGCTTGATAGTACTTGCAATGTAATCTGCACGTTGAGTCTTTGTCAAAGGATTCACTGGCCCTTCTAACCAACGATGGTGGCCAGTGCTTAGCTCGATTGGCCTAGGTATACAGAAATAATGGTCTTCGTTCAGGCCCTCGAAACTGCCTTCAAATGTCACTTCACGGGTGCCCGGTTCAACACATCCAGTTTGAAGTAAGATTACTAAAATACGCGCGTCCTTTTGGAGATTACCATGCCAACGCTGCTCAACACGAGGCTGCTTTAGCGGACGAGAAGATCCAGCTTCATCTTGCGGGTGAAATGACAATGGTGAAGAAACCGCCGGGTGGGATGGTTGAATTGGCAACTGAGACAAGGAAAGCTGTAAATCTTCCTCCGGTTCAGACTCTAGATCTTGTGACTCCATAAAAACCCTCCAGTTCGACATATTAGTTCGAACTTCAAATCCAAACGCAAACTCTAAGAACGTAAAGGAATACTTCGAATTGGTGAATATTGTTTACGGCTTTCGCCTTTTAAACAATTCCATGAGCAATAAGCGTCACCTTGAAGCTACTGGAAGCGTCACCAATAACTTTCGTCCTTCTAATCAAAGATCTTTCTAAAAAGGTAAACAAGTAAATATTTTATACACTGAAAATATTTACATCAGGACATTCACCTCCTCTAAACCTGCACATCCTCTGGTATGTGCCAAACTCAGGGCTCTTCATTATCTTGGTGATCGTGTAGTGCATCTTCGAATGTTTCATGATCTTCTTCGGTCTCATCTTCCTCTGTATCTTGGTCTGGGATCATGAAGCTATTCAAGTCCTCATCATTGAATCTGCCATCTCTTCTTCTGAATGCTTTGATCCTCTTTCCAGCTATTGGTACACGCAGAAGAGTCCCGTCTAATTCCCGAAGTGAATAAGTGCCATTTTCATAGACTTTGACCACAACATAGGGTCCAAACCATCTTTTGGCAAATTTACGCATTGTACTGTATTGGTGTTCCAAGGTACTATCAAAGACAAGTACCCAATCACCTTCTTCAATTTTCTTCACCCTCAGCCGGTGTGTTTTGTCAAAGCGCTCTTTGTTGCTAAGCCTTGCAGTCTTAAATTTTTCCAATGCCACCTCCAGGTCCTCAGGCAATCTTTCAAGTTGTTGAATGCGAAGTTCTAACAACCTTTCTCTGGTAATTCCGTCCTCCCATGAAAGAAACATCCCTGTAGGAATGTTTGCTTCCCCTGGCATCATTGGCTTCTGACCATGCATAAGCTCCACAGGCATGTAACCAGTCACAGTACTATGTGTGGTTCTATCAGCCCATAGAGCAAATGGAAGTAGTTTCGGCCACACACTAGGTTTTCCTTTGCAGGCCTTGACTAGAGCATGAATGATTGGAGGATGACCTCTCTCAATTTTGCCGTTGGCCTCAGGATTGTAAGCCGTAGTCAGCTTCAACTGCACACCATATCGCTTGAAGAATTCTTTGGCTTCACTAGCATTCAATTCTCCTCTGTCAGCTCTCATCCGACCAATACTCCCATACCGACTAAAAATGTCTTCAAGTATAAATCGGCACACATTCTCTGTTGCCTTGGTCCTCAAAGCCCTTCCTTCGACAAAGTTTGAGAGCTCTTCCCGGGCCAAAACAAGGTATCTCATTCCCCACATTGCACTTGGCATGGCAACCAAATCAATCATCCATTGAAAATGGATTGCAACGGGGTAAGTGGGATGTAATTCGTCTCTGTGCCGCACCTTGGATTGTAATTGGCATACTGCACAGGAAGCTACATACTCTTCAACATCTTTATATAGCCCTTTCCACCAATATCTCTCTTTAATTTTTGTATACGTGGCCCACACTCCTCTGTGACCAGCCCAAAGTGTATCATGAAACTCTTGTAGAACTTGGGTCTTGGTTTCAGAGTCTCCCACTACTCTTAACGGCACTTCACTAGCTCTTTTTGCCCTCTTCCATAGAAATCCATCTTTCAACAGATATCCATAAGACTGATGTCTGATGTCTTTGAATGTCTTATCCATCCAACTTCTTTGTCGCTCCATTGTGCTCAAGTAGAGCCCAATATCTCTCAGCTTTCCTTCGTACAACTCAGACTTGAAAGGCAATGCTCTAGTAGACGAACTTTCACCATCTATGTTCATCACATAGCCTCCGTGTAACAATTCTTCACCATGTTCATAAGCCATCATCTCTTCTTCATTGAAATACCTTGCTCTAGACAACATATCCGCTACAGAATTCTTTCTGCCTTCAATGTGAACAAGAACAGGGTTCAAAGACTTGATGTAGGCTATCCAGCGCAGCATCGCAATGTCTGGTGAAGAACAATTTGTTATCATCCCCAGCAAAGGCAAGCAGTCAGTTTCTAAAACTACCTCCGCACCAATCAAGTAGTTTCTGTCCGCTTTTAGAGCAGTAAGGGCACCCCAAAGTTCTCTTTTTACTTGTGGGTAAACCCTCTGCCGCTCTGTCAAGATCCTTGCTCTAAATCGGATAGCAAATCTATTCCCTTCTTCATCATCCTGTCCAACAGCCCATCCAATTGCAATTGGATTCGTATCAACAGTTACAATCACCGGTCTTCCACAAGTATAACTCACTTGTTTAAGAACCGATGGTGATTCCAAGATTCTCTTCAGCTCCATCATAGCTCGGTCTTGCTCACGCTGCCAAACAAATTTGTTTCTCTTGCGCAATAGCTTGTAAAGAGGTTCTGATATATGAGCAAAATGAGGGATCCAAATTTGATAGAAAACGCATGCTCCTAAAAACCTCTTTACTTCAGTGATATTGCTACAGGCCTTCATTCTCCCAATAGCATCCACCTTCTCAGGGTTAGGTTTTCTTCCATAAGAACCACATAAGTGTCCAACCACCAAAATCTCATCAACCCCAAACTTGGACTTCTCAATGGAGAGAGTCAAATTGACCTCCTCCAATTTGTTCAAGATTTTGGCTACATCTTCAATATGATTACTCACAAAGGCTCTGCAACCATCATCTTGAATGGTTAAGTCTCTTCCTTTCTCCTCGCACCCCTTCATGGGAATGTCATCCACAAAAGGTATGGTTTTCTCAGGCACAAAGTCTCTTAGGATTTGATTCATGGCGCTCTACATATGTGCCACCGAGTTGGTAGCACCTTGAGGCAATGTACACATGCGCACTAATCCAAGTGGAGTCTTCATGGTTGTTAAATCTCTGCTCTCAGCAGCTAGTTGAAATTGATCATAACCAGAGTATAGATCTCCAATGGAATAAATTGCATGCCCCTCAAATGCTTCAGCTACTTCATCAACAATAGGCCCTGAGCCCTTGTTTCTGATTGTCACTCCATTTGCTGGCTGCATATCTTGAATGAACCTCAATGCTCCCGATTTCTTTGGCACTGTGAACCATCGATTTGAATATGGAGCCATTGAAGGTTCAAGTATGCCCATGCGTGTCTTTTCTTTGAGCAACTCTACAAGCTTCGGAAGTAGAGCTCTAGGCACAGGTATAGGCTTCAAATCCCATGGTACATGCGGTACCGTAAAAATAACCATTGGTGCCACAATAGTTGGATGTACACATCCAATCTCATCTGGCGAAGAAGCAAAGGCCTTTCCATGCTTCGAAAGCATATCTTGAAATTTCTTCTTCTCCGGCTCAGTTAAAAAATCATCTCCACCAATCTTCAAGTTTGCCAAAGTCTCTTTGGTGAACTTGTGTCCAATCCTCCTTGCTTCTCTCAAACTTGGCTCTTTCTCAGCTTGTCTGATATGATCATCAGTGTCAGGTGGTAGCTGAGTAGCCACTGGCTTCACCTTCTTGGCCACAGTCTTGTATCTTGTATGAACTGAAGCTTCCGGTCTCTGCCCATCAATTCTTGAACTATCAAAGCTTGTTATTGCTGTGGAAATCTCATGATACATTGCACTTGTATGCACATTGACAAAGCAATGAGTAGCTCCCTCCGCATCCGTGTTTGTTTTTAGATCTTGCAAAGTCTGCAAGATATCATCTGGCATTCCATTCTCTTCATAAATACCAGAAATAGTCTCATCTTCTTCTAAAACCTTCATCTTTTTTAGATTTTTCTCCATCTTTTTCACAAATTTTCTATATACAGGGTCCAAATCTTTGACACCCGTAAAGCTCACAAAGCCGCACTCTGTCACACTTAAAAATCCACACCTAATGTTGGTGTGTACATTGGGGAACTCGCCAATCTTAATTCCCTTAGCACCCGTGGATCCCCACATCCCACGTGTGCCCTTTAGAAATCCGGAAAGTTCGTAGAAGTTGGTAGAGGGATCTCTCTGAGTTGAAGCCGATGCCTCTCATTGTCAAGCCTCACCGTTAAGAACTGCACTGACCTCTTTCCATCAACACTTCGAATCCGGGCATAATGAGACCCGTCATCCAACACCTTGGTCTCCATTCGTGAAGCGGTGATAAATGGTTGGCCCAAAATTATCGGATAGGCGCTAAGGTTTTGAACAAAGAAGTTTTGCTCAACCTCCACATCTCCAATCTTCGTGAGTACTGCTGGGCAAGCTCCATGCAGCCGGGTCCGTCCGCTATTGGCTGCTCTCATAATCCACCCATGGTCCGTATCAATCGGCCATTTGCCCCTTTCATAGACACTCCGAGATATAATGTTGATCTCAGAACCATGATCAACAAGAGCTAAAATGTGGTCATCCACCCCTCCGAGCTTTATCTTCGTCTCAGTGGTGGCCCTAGTCCAGAACGGTAAATCAAACTCCGTTCTTTCTTCGTTCTCCGTCCTCATCATTTGATCGTACGAGAACTCAAAGGTTCGCGCTTCCTCCCGAAGATCTTCTTCTTCTTCAACCACTGATTCACTCATCATGGCAAATACCTCGCCAATCTCGGTTTCTTCATCTTTGGTCATGTGAGTGTCCAAAGCTCTGATCATTACAGTCTCAGCTGTCATCTGCCGCTTTCGCTTAATGATGTCACTAATCAGCTCATGGAAATCTTTCTTGGCTATACCAAGTGCTTCCCTCAAAGTGAATTCGATTTTGGCATCCAAAATCCTTTCCTCCAATACTCCCTTCAGATCAATGGAAGTCTCAATGTCTGACTGAAGCTTATAGGCAGGTGCCTTTCCCTTGGCCTTGTTGGAGTCTCCTTTCTCTTCTCCTCTTTTACTGTCACTGGATTGCCTGTTTGGTCCATCCTTCTCTTTCTCTTTATTCTTCTCCCACCATTCTTTTGGTAATGGTGCATCACTAGGGCGCTCAGTACTAGGGTCCGATGGCTTTGAACGTGTAGGAACCCTCTTTCTCATCTCCTTTGCAGGCTCATTTTGCATCGGAGATCTTCTCTTTGCTTCTGGCTCAACACCATCGTCAGCATCAAATCTTACACGCTTTTCCTCGACAGAGGCTGCGTGCAACTCATCATAGTCTTTCTCTTCATTCATAAAAGCCATGATGCTACTTGCATCCACAGGATCTTCCCACCCAGTTGCCTTTCTGATGGCTTGAGCTCCTCTCTTCATCAACACTTGTTTTTGAGCATTGAAAACACCAATTGAGTGTTGATCCACTTGAATGTGATATGAATCAGTCTCATGCATTTGAACATAGCTTGATCTTGTTGTCTTGTCTTCCATGAGCTTCTTCATTCCTCCTCTCCCATAATTGGTCCCCATTGGAGAGCCAGTAGAGGCATCGTGAATTTTCCCGTCTTTGTAGAAGACAAGAACATTCTTGAGTGCCTCTTCGTAGGATGCACAGCCCCTGAGACTATGATCAATCTCCTCATTGCACCAAACACACCTTCTTGAATATTTTCTTGCACTTTCAGGTGGCTGAGAAGATGAAGCTCCTCTGGCTTTCTTCAATTCACAAAATTCCACCCTTAACTCGCGGAAACCCTTGATAAGTTCATCAAGAGCATTTCCATCCGTGGTCTTAGTGGTCTTCGAGGTAGAGCCCAGATTCGTTGACGGTGATGGAGCAAAAGACACCTTAGGAGACTTTGGTATATGAATAGGCTCAGAATCAATTTTTGTTTTTTCTCCTCTTGACCTCACACGTCGTTGTTTGGCCAAAAGAATTACTGTCTCTTCAACTCTCCTCCAATCGTTTGTAAAACCACCTTCTGTAGTCCGATCTCCGAGAAGTAGAAGAAGTCGGTCTTCAAGTGCAGCATCAGTTGCTTGAAGGAAAAGCTCAGTCTTCCTGGATTCAAGAAGACGCCTTTCTGCCAAAGGTAACTGGCCAAATTTCTTTTCAAAGTCTCTCAACAACTCGTTGGGACCCATAGTGTTCCCGGGCCGTTGCTCAATCCATTCCAAGAAAGATCACTTGGTCATCCTCTCCGAGTCTTCATCGAAATACTCATCTCGAAGTCGCTCAACAAAATTTGCCCACGAGATGACCAACTCTCGAATCTCTTGCACCCTGTCACGAATATCAGGTACAACCGCCATGTCAAATGTGTGCATCATTTGATTGTCTCCAACTTGATGCACCTCCATCTCATAAATGTACATTCGCAAGAATTTGGAAATGTTCTTGCCGTTGAACCTTCCAATCTTGGAAACAACAGCCTTCAGAGCCTTGGTGGCACCTTGTCCACCTTGATTCGCTCTATGCTGCTCCATGAACAGGGCCAATGCCCCCAAAATGTCCTCCATCGGCAATTGAACTCCACCGGTACGTCCTCCACCGCCACCGGCAGCTCCTTCGGAGTCTCCCATACCAACAACCACACCAGTTGCCTCAAAGCTCTCTCAGTGGAAGCACCAAATGTCGTGTAGAGAGGGGAGCGCTTTGAGAATTCACGGGGAATCTGGCTGCAACCGGAATAGATGGCAGGAGAGTCCAGTCGTGTCTTCAATTCTTCAAATCTTCATATCTTCATCTCTTCGACTCTTCAAACAGCTCCCCGTTGGCCTATCTTGTGGTGGCTCTAAACGGGTTTAGGGTAAAGGTAAGGTGATAAGAACCCACGGCCTCGGACGGGTAAAACGGGACGGCCAGACCACAAGCTGAAACCGTCCGAAAGATTGGCTCCTAAAATTCAAACCCACGGTGACCAGCAATCGCGCCTCACCGGTGGGAACAACATAAATACGACCGTGTGGGTGATCAACCCCACTTCGCCGCAACAAAATTTACGAAGCAGAATTGAAAAGAACTAGCCTCCAAATCCGGCTGGGAATAACAAAAAAAAGACAACGAGCCTCCAAATCCGGCTAGGAGTAACAAGCCACAAGCCACAACACACGAGTCTTCATGTCTTCTTATCTTCTAGTCTTCAAGTCTTCAAGTCTTCAAGTGTTCAAAAACACTAAGAAACTCAAAAGAAATGTTCAAAAACACAATGGAAAAATTTCCATCAAGGCTGTAACCTTCAAACAAGTGCCACAGATGACTCAAAACTCCAACTACTAAGTTTAATAACTTTCTGGAAAGCTAACACAAATAACTAACACTCCTCCAAATTTCAAATCATTCTAAACTACTGTCCGAAAGTTATGTGAGTTCAAAGTTCCGCCCTTCCAAAAATTCAATCGCTCATAACTTCTTCTTCAAAACTCCAAATCTTAATTGTAATAGCTTTTTGGAGAGCTATAACAATGGTGCACACACCTTCCAAATCTCAAACCATTCTAAACTACTGTCCAAAAGTTATGGCTTGTTGAAACCTCTGCCCTCTCAATGGATGGCCTCGGGTCTTCACAATTTCAAACCTTTATAACTTTTGCAATTCAACTCTAATCAACTTGAATGATAAGTTTATGGAAAGCAAAACAAAAGTTCTATAATTCCTGAAATTTTCAAAGAAAGACGCAAAAACTACAAACTTTGGTGGCCGCCCGAATCTCTGCTCCTCTTCGTTGGGTGGCAGCAGACCCTCCTCCACTCACACGCTTGTAACTTTTTGCCCACAACTCCAAATCAAGCGAAAATAATCTCTCTGGAAGCGCATCTCAAAGAGGAAGAAATCCTCAAAATTTCATTCAAAAAAATTGCTTACAACCAGAGTTCTCGCCCATCAAACTCTCGGCTCTCTACACACACACACACACTTTCTCTCAAAGCACACTAACTCCTTTTTCCCCCAAAACCCGACTAGGAGGGAGAGAGAAGATGCCTACCTACCCTCTAGACCCCTAAGGTGGATAAGATCAGCCCATGTGCATATCACATGGGCCTCAAAACACCCATTGGCTCTAGGAAAACTCAAAAGATAAGTATCTACTTATCTTTAAAGGTCAACAAACCTTTAGAGTTCTAACTAGGAGGTAAACTACCCTCTATCTACCATCTTTTAACTTTTAACATTCAAATGAAACACAAAACACAAAAATTTAGTACAAAGTTTCAATAAAAAACAAGTAGAGGTAAAAACTAAAGTCAAAGAACAGTGCTACTCCATCTGCAAGAACTTGAGGATGCGCTTGATAGTACTTGCAATGTAATCTGCACGTTGAGTCTTTGTCAAAGGATTCACTGGCCCTTCTAACCAACGATGGTGGCCAGTGCTTAGCTCGATTGGCCTAGGTATACAGAAATAATGGTCTTCGTTCAGGCCCTCGAAACTGCCTTCAAATGTCACTTCACGGGTGCCCGGTTCAACACATCCAGTTTGAAGTAAGATTACTAAAATACGCGCGTCCTTTTGGAGATTACCATGCCAACGCTGCTCAACACGAGGCTGCTTTAGCGGACGAGAAGATCCAGCTTCATCTTGCGGGTGAAATGACAATGGTGAAGAAACCGCCGGGTGGGATGGTTGAATTGGCAACTGAGACAAGGAAAGCTGTAAATCTTCCTCCGGTTCAGACTCTAGATCTTGTGACTCCATAAAAACCCTCCAGTTCGACATATTAGTTCGAACTTCAAATCCAAACGCAAACTCTAAGAACGTAAAGGAATACTTCGAATTGGTGAATATTGTTTACGGCTTTCGCCTTTTAAACAATTCCATGAGCAATAAGCGTCACCTTGAAGCTACTGGAAGCGTCACCAATAACTTTCGTCCTTCTAATCAAAGATCTTTCTAAAAAGGTAAACAAGTAAATATTTTATACACTGAAAATATTTACATCAGGACATTCACCTCCTCTAAACCTGCACATCCTCTGGTATGTGCCAAACTCAGGGCTCTTCATTATCTTGGTGATCGTGTAGTGCATCTTCGAATGTTTCATGATCTTCTTCGGTCTCATCTTCCTCTGTATCTTGGTCTGGGATCATGAAGCTATTCAAGTCCTCATCATTGAATCTGCCATCTCTTCTTCTGAATGCTTTGATCCTCTTTCCAGCTATTGGTACACGCAGAAGAGTCCCGTCTAATTCCCGAAGTGAATAAGTGCCATTTTCATAGACTTTGACCACAACATAGGGTCCAAACCATCTTTTGGCAAATTTACGCATTGTACTGTATTGGTGTTCCAAGGTACTATCAAAGACAAGTACCCAATCACCTTCTTCAATTTTCTTCACCCTCAGCCGGTGTGTTTTGTCAAAGCGCTCTTTGTTGCTAAGCCTTGCAGTCTTAAATTTTTCCAATGCCACCTCCAGGTCCTCAGGCAATCTTTCAAGTTGTTGAATGCGAAGTTCTAACAACCTTTCTCTGGTAATTCCGTCCTCCCATGAAAGAAACATCCCTGTAGGAATGTTTGCTTCCCCTGGCATCATTGGCTTCTGACCATGCATAAGCTCCACAGGCATGTAACCAGTCACAGTACTATGTGTGGTTCTATCAGCCCATAGAGCAAATGGAAGTAGTTTCGGCCACACACTAGGTTTTCCTTTGCAGGCCTTGACTAGAGCATGAATGATTGGAGGATGACCTCTCTCAATTTTGCCGTTGGCCTCAGGATTGTAAGCCGTAGTCAGCTTCAACTGCACACCATATCGCTTGAAGAATTCTTTGGCTTCACTAGCATTCAATTCTCCTCTGTCAGCTCTCATCCGACCAATACTCCCATACCGACTAAAAATGTCTTCAAGTATAAATCGGCACACATTCTCTGTTGCCTTGGTCCTCAAAGCCCTTCCTTCGACAAAGTTTGAGAGCTCTTCCCGGGCCAAAACAAGGTATCTCATTCCCCACATTGCACTTGGCATGGCAACCAAATCAATCATCCATTGAAAATGGATTGCAACGGGGTAAGTGGGATGTAATTCGTCTCTGTGCCGCACCTTGGATTGTAATTGGCATACTGCACAGGAAGCTACATACTCTTCAACATCTTTATATAGCCCTTTCCACCAATATCTCTCTTTAATTTTTGTATACGTGGCCCACACTCCTCTGTGACCAGCCCAAAGTGTATCATGAAACTCTTGTAGAACTTGGGTCTTGGTTTCAGAGTCTCCCACTACTCTTAACGGCACTTCACTAGCTCTTTTTGCCCTCTTCCATAGAAATCCATCTTTCAACAGATATCCATAAGACTGATGTCTGATGTCTTTGAATGTCTTATCCATCCAACTTCTTTGTCGCTCCATTGTGCTCAAGTAGAGCCCAATATCTCTCAGCTTTCCTTCGTACAACTCAGACTTGAAAGGCAATGCTCTAGTAGACGAACTTTCACCATCTATGTTCATCACATAGCCTCCGTGTAACAATTCTTCACCATGTTCATAAGCCATCATCTCTTCTTCATTGAAATACCTTGCTCTAGACAACATATCCGCTACAGAATTCTTTCTGCCTTCAATGTGAACAAGAACAGGGTTCAAAGACTTGATGTAGGCTATCCAGCGCAGCATCGCAATGTCTGGTGAAGAACAATTTGTTATCATCCCCAGCAAAGGCAAGCAGTCAGTTTCTAAAACTACCTCCGCACCAATCAAGTAGTTTCTGTCCGCTTTTAGAGCAGTAAGGGCACCCCAAAGTTCTCTTTTTACTTGTGGGTAAACCCTCTGCCGCTCTGTCAAGATCCTTGCTCTAAATCGGATAGCAAATCTATTCCCTTCTTCATCATCCTGTCCAACAGCCCATCCAATTGCAATTGGATTCGTATCAACAGTTACAATCACCGGTCTTCCACAAGTATAACTCACTTGTTTAAGAACCGATGGTGATTCCAAGATTCTCTTCAGCTCCATCATAGCTCGGTCTTGCTCACGCTGCCAAACAAATTTGTTTCTCTTGCGCAATAGCTTGTAAAGAGGTTCTGATATATGAGCAAAATGAGGGATCCAAATTTGATAGAAAACGCATGCTCCTAAAAACCTCTTTACTTCAGTGATATTGCTACAGGCCTTCATTCTCCCAATAGCATCCACCTTCTCAGGGTTAGGTTTTCTTCCATAAGAACCACATAAGTGTCCAACCACCAAAATCTCATCAACCCCAAACTTGGACTTCTCAATGGAGAGAGTCAAATTGACCTCCTCCAATTTGTTCAAGATTTTGGCTACATCTTCAATATGATTACTCACAAAGGCTCTGCAACCATCATCTTGAATGGTTAAGTCTCTTCCTTTCTCCTCGCACCCCTTCATGGGAATGTCATCCACAAAAGGTATGGTTTTCTCAGGCACAAAGTCTCTTAGGATTTGATTCATGGCGCTCTACATATGTGCCACCGAGTTGGTAGCACCTTGAGGCAATGTACACATGCGCACTAATCCAAGTGGAGTCTTCATGGTTGTTAAATCTCTGCTCTCAGCAGCTAGTTGAAATTGATCATAACCAGAGTATAGATCTCCAATGGAATAAATTGCATGCCCCTCAAATGCTTCAGCTACTTCATCAACAATAGGCCCTGAGCCCTTGTTTCTGATTGTCACTCCATTTGCTGGCTGCATATCTTGAATGAACCTCAATGCTCCCGATTTCTTTGGCACTGTGAACCATCGATTTGAATATGGAGCCATTGAAGGTTCAAGTATGCCCATGCGTGTCTTTTCTTTGAGCAACTCTACAAGCTTCGGAAGTAGAGCTCTAGGCACAGGTATAGGCTTCAAATCCCATGGTACATGCGGTACCGTAAAAATAACCATTGGTGCCACAATAGTTGGATGTACACATCCAATCTCATCTGGCGAAGAAGCAAAGGCCTTTCCATGCTTCGAAAGCATATCTTGAAATTTCTTCTTCTCCGGCTCAGTTAAAAAATCATCTCCACCAATCTTCAAGTTTGCCAAAGTCTCTTTGGTGAACTTGTGTCCAATCCTCCTTGCTTCTCTCAAACTTGGCTCTTTCTCAGCTTGTCTGATATGATCATCAGTGTCAGGTGGTAGCTGAGTAGCCACTGGCTTCACCTTCTTGGCCACAGTCTTGTATCTTGTATGAACTGAAGCTTCCGGTCTCTGCCCATCAATTCTTGAACTATCAAAGCTTGTTATTGCTGTGGAAATCTCATGATACATTGCACTTGTATGCACATTGACAAAGCAATGAGTAGCTCCCTCCGCATCCGTGTTTGTTTTTAGATCTTGCAAAGTCTGCAAGATATCATCTGGCATTCCATTCTCTTCATAAATACCAGAAATAGTCTCATCTTCTTCTAAAACCTTCATCTTTTTTAGATTTTTCTCCATCTTTTTCACAAATTTTCTATATACAGGGTCCAAATCTTTGACACCCGTAAAGCTCACAAAGCCGCACTCTGTCACACTTAAAAATCCACACCTAATGTTGGTGTGTACATTGGGGAACTCGCCAATCTTAATTCCCTTAGCACCCGTGGATCCCCACATCCCACGTGTGCCCTTTAGAAATCCGGAAAGTTCGTAGAAGTTGGTAGAGGGATCTCTCTGAGTTGAAGCCGATGCCTCTCATTGTCAAGCCTCACCGTTAAGAACTGCACTGACCTCTTTCCATCAACACTTCGAATCCGGGCATAATGAGACCCGTCATCCAACACCTTGGTCTCCATTCGTGAAGCGGTGATAAATGGTTGGCCCAAAATTATCGGATAGGCGCTAAGGTTTTGAACAAAGAAGTTTTGCTCAACCTCCACATCTCTAATCTTCGTGAGTACTGCTGGGCAAGCTCCATGCAGCCGGGTCCGTCCGCTATTGGCTGCTCTCATAATCCACCCATGGTCCGTATCAATCGGCCATTTGCCCCTTTCATAGACACTCCGAGATATAATGTTGATCTCAGAACCATGATCAACAAGAGCTAAAATGTGGTCATCCACCCCTCCGAGCTTTATCTTCGTCTCAGTGGTGGCCCTAGTCCAGAACGGTAAATCAAACTCCGTTCTTTCTTCGTTCTCCGTCCTCATCATTTGATCGTACGAGAACTCAAAGGTTCGCGCTTCCTCCCGAAGATCTTCTTCTTCTTCAACCACTGATTCACTCATCATGGCAAATACCTCGCCAATCTCGGTTTCTTCATCTTTGGTCATGTGAGTGTCCAAAGCTCTGATCATTACAGTCTCAGCTGTCATCTGCCGCTTTCGCTTAATGATGTCACTAATCAGCTCATGGAAATCTTTCTTGGCTATACCAAGTGCTTCCCTCAAAGTGAATTCGATTTTGGCATCCAAAATCCTTTCCTCCAATACTCCCTTCAGATCAATGGAAGTCTCAATGTCTGACTGAAGCTTATAGGCAGGTGCCTTTCCCTTGGCCTTGTTGGAGTCTCCTTTCTCTTCTCCTCTTTTACTGTCACTGGATTGCCTGTTTGGTCCATCCTTCTCTTTCTCTTTATTCTTCTCCCACCATTCTTTTGGTAATGGTGCATCACTAGGGCGCTCAGTACTAGGGTCCGATGGCTTTGAACGTGTAGGAACCCTCTTTCTCATCTCCTTTGCAGGCTCATTTTGCATCGGAGATCTTCTCTTTGCTTCTGGCTCAACACCATCGTCAGCATCAAATCTTACACGCTTTTCCTCGACAGAGGCTGCGTGCAACTCATCATAGTCTTTCTCTTCATTCATAAAAGCCATGATGCTACTTGCATCCACAGGATCTTCCCACCCAGTTGCCTTTCTGATGGCTTGAGCTCCTCTCTTCATCAACACTTGTTTTTGAGCATTGAAAACACCAATTGAGTGTTGATCCACTTGAATGTGATATGAATCAGTCTCATGCATTTGAACATAGCTTGATCTTGTTGTCTTGTCTTCCATGAGCTTCTTCATTCCTCCTCTCCCATAATTGGTCCCCATTGGAGAGCCAGTAGAGGCATCGTGAATTTTCCCGTCTTTGTAGAAGACAAGAACATTCTTGAGTGCCTCTTCGTAGGATGCACAGCCCCTGAGACTATGATCAATCTCCTCATTGCACCAAACACACCTTCTTGAATATTTTCTTGCACTTTCAGGTGGCTGAGAAGATGAAGCTCCTCTGGCTTTCTTCAATTCACAAAATTCCACCCTTAACTCGCGGAAACCCTTGATAAGTTCATCAAGAGCATTTCCATCCGTGGTCTTAGTGGTCTTCGAGGTAGAGCCCAGATTCGTTGACGGTGATGGAGCAAAAGACACCTTAGGAGACTTTGGTATATGAATAGGCTCAGAATCAATTTTTGTTTTTTCTCCTCTTGACCTCACACGTCGTTGTTTGGCCAAAAGAATTACTGTCTCTTCAACTCTCCTCCAATCGTTTGTAAAACCACCTTCTGTAGTCCGATCTCCGAGAAGTAGAAGAAGTCGGTCTTCAAGTGCAGCATCAGTTGCTTGAAGGAAAAGCTCAGTCTTCCTGGATTCAAGAAGACGCCTTTCTGCCAAAGGTAACTGGCCAAATTTCTTTTCAAAGTCTCTCAACAACTCGTTGGGACCCATAGTGTTCCCGGGCCGTTGCTCAATCCATTCCAAGAAAGATCACTTGGTCATCCTCTCCGAGTCTTCATCGAAATACTCATCTCGAAGTCGCTCAACAAAATTTGCCCACGAGATGACCAACTCTCGAATCTCTTGCACCCTGTCACGAATATCAGGTACAACCGCCATGTCAAATGTGTGCATCATTTGATTGTCTCCAACTTGATGCACCTCCATCTCATAAATGTACATTCGCAAGAATTTGGAAATGTTCTTGCCGTTGAACCTTCCAATCTTGGAAACAACAGCCTTCAGAGCCTTGGTGGCACCTTGTCCACCTTGATTCGCTCTATGCTGCTCCATGAACAGGGCCAATGCCCCCAAAATGTCCTCCATCGGCAATTGAACTCCACCGGTACGTCCTCCACCGCCACCGGCAGCTCCTTCGGAGTCTCCCATACCAACAACCACACCAGTTGCCTCAAAGCTCTCTCAGTGGAAGCACCAAATGTCGTGTAGAGAGGGGAGCGCTTTGAGAATTCACGGGGAATCTGGCTGCAACCGGAATAGATGGCAGGAGAGTCCAGTCGTGTCTTCAATTTTTCAAATCTTCATATCTTCATCTCTTCGACTCTTCAAACAGCTCCCCGTTGGCCTATCTTGTGGTGGCTCTAAACGGGTTTAGGGTAAAGGTAAGGTGATAAGAACCCACGGCCTCGGACGGGTAAAACGGGACGGCCAGACCACAAGCTGAAACCGTCCGAAAGATTGGCTCCTAAAATTCAAACCCACGGTGACCAGCAATCGCGCCTCACCGGTGGGAACAACATAAATACGACCGTGTGGGTGATCAACCCCACTTCGCCGCAACAAAATTTACGAAGCAGAATTGAAAAGAACTAGCCTCCAAATCCGGCTGGGAATAACAAAAAAAAGACAACGAGCCTCCAAATCCGGCTAGGAGTAACAAGCCACAAGCCACAACACACGAGTCTTCATGTCTTCTTATCTTCTAGTCTTCAAGTCTTCAAGTCTTCAAGTGTTCAAAAACACTAAGAAACTCAAAAGAAATGTTCAAAAACACAATGGAAAAATTTCCATCAAGGCTGTAACCTTCAAACAAGTGCCACAGATGACTCAAAACTCCAACTACTAAGTTTAATAACTTTCTGGAAAGCTAACACAAATAACTAACACTCCTCCAAATTTCAAATCATTCTAAACTACTGTCCGAAAGTTATGTGAGTTCAAAGTTCCGCCCTTCCAAAAATTCAATCGCTCATAACTTCTTCTTCAAAACTCCAAATCTTAATTGTAATAGCTTTTTGGAGAGCTATAACAATGGTGCACACACCTTCCAAATCTCAAACCATTCTAAACTACTGTCCAAAAGTTATGGCTTGTTGAAACCTCTGCCCTCTCAATGGATGGCCTCGGGTCTTCACAATTTCAAACCTTTATAACTTTTGCAATTCAACTCTAATCAACTTGAATGATAAGTTTATGGAAAGCAAAACAAAAGTTCTATAATTCCTGAAATTTTCAAAGAAAGACGCAAAAACTACAAACTTTGGTGGCCGCCCGAATCTCTGCTCCTCTTCGTTGGGTGGCAGCAGACCCTCCTCCACTCACACGCTTGTAACTTTTTGCCCACAACTCCAAATCAAGCGAAAATAATCTCTCTGGAAGCGCATCTCAAAGAGGAAGAAATCCTCAAAATTTCATTCAAAAAAATTGCTTACAACCAGAGTTCTCGCCCATCAAACTCTCGGCTCTCTACACACACACACACACTTTCTCTCAAAGCACACTAACTCCTTTTTCCCCCAAAACCCGACTAGGAGGGAGAGAGAAGATGCCTACCTACCCTCTAGACCCCTAAGGTGGATAAGATCAGCCCATGTGCATATCACATGGGCCTCAAAACACCCATTGGCTCTAGGAAAACTCAAAAGATAAGTATCTACTTATCTTTAAAGGTCAACAAACCTTTAGAGTTCTAACTAGGAGGTAAACTACCCTCTATCTACCATCTTTTAACTTTTAACATTCAAATGAAACACAAAACACAAAAATTTAGTACAAAGTTTCAATAAAAAACAAGTAGAGGTAAAAACTAAAGTCAAAGAACAGTGCTACTCCATCTGCAAGAACTTGAGGATGCGCTTGATAGTACTTGCAATGTAATCTGCACGTTGAGTCTTTGTCAAAGGATTCACTGGCCCTTCTAACCAACGATGGTGGCCAGTGCTTAGCTCGATTGGCCTAGGTATACAGAAATAATGGTCTTCGTTCAGGCCCTCGAAACTGCCTTCAAATGTCACTTCACGGGTGCCCGGTTCAACACATCCAGTTTGAAGTAAGATTACTAAAATACGCGCGTCCTTTTGGAGATTACCATGCCAACGCTGCTCAACACGAGGCTGCTTTAGCGGACGAGAAGATCCAGCTTCATCTTGCGGGTGAAATGACAATGGTGAAGAAACCGCCGGGTGGGATGGTTGAATTGGCAACTGAGACAAGGAAAGCTGTAAATCTTCCTCCGGTTCAGACTCTAGATCTTGTGACTCCATAAAAACCCTCCAGTTCGACATATTAGTTCGAACTTCAAATCCAAACGCAAACTCTAAGAACGTAAAGGAATACTTCGAATTGGTGAATATTGTTTACGGCTTTCGCCTTTTAAACAATTCCATGAGCAATAAGCGTCACCTTGAAGCTACTGGAAGCGTCACCAATAACTTTCGTCCTTCTAATCAAAGATCTTTCTAAAAAGGTAAACAAGTAAATATTTTATACACTGAAAATATTTACATCAGGACATTCACCTCCTCTAAACCTGCACATCCTCTGGTATGTGCCAAACTCAGGGCTCTTCATTATCTTGGTGATCGTGTAGTGCATCTTCGAATGTTTCATGATCTTCTTCGGTCTCATCTTCCTCTGTATCTTGGTCTGGGATCATGAAGCTATTCAAGTCCTCATCATTGAATCTGCCATCTCTTCTTCTGAATGCTTTGATCCTCTTTCCAGCTATTGGTACACGCAGAAGAGTCCCGTCTAATTCCCGAAGTGAATAAGTGCCATTTTCATAGACTTTGACCACAACATAGGGTCCAAACCATCTTTTGGCAAATTTACGCATTGTACTGTATTGGTGTTCCAAGGTACTATCAAAGACAAGTACCCAATCACCTTCTTCAATTTTCTTCACCCTCAGCCGGTGTGTTTTGTCAAAGCGCTCTTTGTTGCTAAGCCTTGCAGTCTTAAATTTTTCCAATGCCACCTCCAGGTCCTCAGGCAATCTTTCAAGTTGTTGAATGCGAAGTTCTAACAACCTTTCTCTGGTAATTCCGTCCTCCCATGAAAGAAACATCCCTGTAGGAATGTTTGCTTCCCCTGGCATCATTGGCTTCTGACCATGCATAAGCTCCACAGGCATGTAACCAGTCACAGTACTATGTGTGGTTCTATCAGCCCATAGAGCAAATGGAAGTAGTTTCGGCCACACACTAGGTTTTCCTTTGCAGGCCTTGACTAGAGCATGAATGATTGGAGGATGACCTCTCTCAATTTTGCCGTTGGCCTCAGGATTGTAAGCCGTAGTCAGCTTCAACTGCACACCATATCGCTTGAAGAATTCTTTGGCTTCACTAGCATTCAATTCTCCTCTGTCAGCTCTCATCCGACCAATACTCCCATACCGACTAAAAATGTCTTCAAGTATAAATCGGCACACATTCTCTGTTGCCTTGGTCCTCAAAGCCCTTCCTTCGACAAAGTTTGAGAGCTCTTCCCGGGCCAAAACAAGGTATCTCATTCCCCACATTGCACTTGGCATGGCAACCAAATCAATCATCCATTGAAAATGGATTGCAACGGGGTAAGTGGGATGTAATTCGTCTCTGTGCCGCACCTTGGATTGTAATTGGCATACTGCACAGGAAGCTACATACTCTTCAACATCTTTATATAGCCCTTTCCACCAATATCTCTCTTTAATTTTTGTATACGTGGCCCACACTCCTCTGTGACCAGCCCAAAGTGTATCATGAAACTCTTGTAGAACTTGGGTCTTGGTTTCAGAGTCTCCCACTACTCTTAACGGCACTTCACTAGCTCTTTTTGCCCTCTTCCATAGAAATCCATCTTTCAACAGATATCCATAAGACTGATGTCTGATGTCTTTGAATGTCTTATCCATCCAACTTCTTTGTCGCTCCATTGTGCTCAAGTAGAGCCCAATATCTCTCAGCTTTCCTTCGTACAACTCAGACTTGAAAGGCAATGCTCTAGTAGACGAACTTTCACCATCTATGTTCATCACATAGCCTCCGTGTAACAATTCTTCACCATGTTCATAAGCCATCATCTCTTCTTCATTGAAATACCTTGCTCTAGACAACATATCCGCTACAGAATTCTTTCTGCCTTCAATGTGAACAAGAACAGGGTTCAAAGACTTGATGTAGGCTATCCAGCGCAGCATCGCAATGTCTGGTGAAGAACAATTTGTTATCATCCCCAGCAAAGGCAAGCAGTCAGTTTCTAAAACTACCTCCGCACCAATCAAGTAGTTTCTGTCCGCTTTTAGAGCAGTAAGGGCACCCCAAAGTTCTCTTTTTACTTGTGGGTAAACCCTCTGCCGCTCTGTCAAGATCCTTGCTCTAAATCGGATAGCAAATCTATTCCCTTCTTCATCATCCTGTCCAACAGCCCATCCAATTGCAATTGGATTCGTATCAACAGTTACAATCACCGGTCTTCCACAAGTATAACTCACTTGTTTAAGAACCGATGGTGATTCCAAGATTCTCTTCAGCTCCATCATAGCTCGGTCTTGCTCACGCTGCCAAACAAATTTGTTTCTCTTGCGCAATAGCTTGTAAAGAGGTTCTGATATATGAGCAAAATGAGGGATCCAAATTTGATAGAAAACGCATGCTCCTAAAAACCTCTTTACTTCAGTGATATTGCTACAGGCCTTCATTCTCCCAATAGCATCCACCTTCTCAGGGTTAGGTTTTCTTCCATAAGAACCACATAAGTGTCCAACCACCAAAATCTCATCAACCCCAAACTTGGACTTCTCAATGGAGAGAGTCAAATTGACCTCCTCCAATTTGTTCAAGATTTTGGCTACATCTTCAATATGATTACTCACAAAGGCTCTGCAACCATCATCTTGAATGGTTAAGTCTCTTCCTTTCTCCTCGCACCCCTTCATGGGAATGTCATCCACAAAAGGTATGGTTTTCTCAGGCACAAAGTCTCTTAGGATTTGATTCATGGCGCTCTACATATGTGCCACCGAGTTGGTAGCACCTTGAGGCAATGTACACATGCGCACTAATCCAAGTGGAGTCTTCATGGTTGTTAAATCTCTGCTCTCAGCAGCTAGTTGAAATTGATCATAACCAGAGTATAGATCTCCAATGGAATAAATTGCATGCCCCTCAAATGCTTCAGCTACTTCATCAACAATAGGCCCTGAGCCCTTGTTTCTGATTGTCACTCCATTTGCTGGCTGCATATCTTGAATGAACCTCAATGCTCCCGATTTCTTTGGCACTGTGAACCATCGATTTGAATATGGAGCCATTGAAGGTTCAAGTATGCCCATGCGTGTCTTTTCTTTGAGCAACTCTACAAGCTTCGGAAGTAGAGCTCTAGGCACAGGTATAGGCTTCAAATCCCATGGTACATGCGGTACCGTAAAAATAACCATTGGTGCCACAATAGTTGGATGTACACATCCAATCTCATCTGGCGAAGAAGCAAAGGCCTTTCCATGCTTCGAAAGCATATCTTGAAATTTCTTCTTCTCCGGCTCAGTTAAAAAATCATCTCCACCAATCTTCAAGTTTGCCAAAGTCTCTTTGGTGAACTTGTGTCCAATCCTCCTTGCTTCTCTCAAACTTGGCTCTTTCTCAGCTTGTCTGATATGATCATCAGTGTCAGGTGGTAGCTGAGTAGCCACTGGCTTCACCTTCTTGGCCACAGTCTTGTATCTTGTATGAACTGAAGCTTCCGGTCTCTGCCCATCAATTCTTGAACTATCAAAGCTTGTTATTGCTGTGGAAATCTCATGATACATTGCACTTGTATGCACATTGACAAAGCAATGAGTAGCTCCCTCCGCATCCGTGTTTGTTTTTAGATCTTGCAAAGTCTGCAAGATATCATCTGGCATTCCATTCTCTTCATAAATACCAGAAATAGTCTCATCTTCTTCTAAAACCTTCATCTTTTTTAGATTTTTCTCCATCTTTTTCACAAATTTTCTATATACAGGGTCCAAATCTTTGACACCCGTAAAGCTCACAAAGCCGCACTCTGTCACACTTAAAAATCCACACCTAATGTTGGTGTGTACATTGGGGAACTCGCCAATCTTAATTCCCTTAGCACCCGTGGATCCCCACATCCCACGTGTGCCCTTTAGAAATCCGGAAAGTTCGTAGAAGTTGGTAGAGGGATCTCTCTGAGTTGAAGCCGATGCCTCTCATTGTCAAGCCTCACCGTTAAGAACTGCACTGACCTCTTTCCATCAACACTTCGAATCCGGGCATAATGAGACCCGTCATCCAACACCTTGGTCTCCATTCGTGAAGCGGTGATAAATGGTTGGCCCAAAATTATCGGATAGGCGCTAAGGTTTTGAACAAAGAAGTTTTGCTCAACCTCCACATCTCTAATCTTCGTGAGTACTGCTGGGCAAGCTCCATGCAGCCGGGTCCGTCCGCTATTGGCTGCTCTCATAATCCACCCATGGTCCGTATCAATCGGCCATTTGCCCCTTTCATAGACACTCCGAGATATAATGTTGATCTCAGAACCATGATCAACAAGAGCTAAAATGTGGTCATCCACCCCTCCGAGCTTTATCTTCGTCTCAGTGGTGGCCCTAGTCCAGAACGGTAAATCAAACTCCGTTCTTTCTTCGTTCTCCGTCCTCATCATTTGATCGTACGAGAACTCAAAGGTTCGCGCTTCCTCCCGAAGATCTTCTTCTTCTTCAACCACTGATTCACTCATCATGGCAAATACCTCGCCAATCTCGGTTTCTTCATCTTTGGTCATGTGAGTGTCCAAAGCTCTGATCATTACAGTCTCAGCTGTCATCTGCCGCTTTCGCTTAATGATGTCACTAATCAGCTCATGGAAATCTTTCTTGGCTATACCAAGTGCTTCCCTCAAAGTGAATTCGATTTTGGCATCCAAAATCCTTTCCTCCAATACTCCCTTCAGATCAATGGAAGTCTCAATGTCTGACTGAAGCTTATAGGCAGGTGCCTTTCCCTTGGCCTTGTTGGAGTCTCCTTTCTCTTCTCCTCTTTTACTGTCACTGGATTGCCTGTTTGGTCCATCCTTCTCTTTCTCTTTATTCTTCTCCCACCATTCTTTTGGTAATGGTGCATCACTAGGGCGCTCAGTACTAGGGTCCGATGGCTTTGAACGTGTAGGAACCCTCTTTCTCATCTCCTTTGCAGGCTCATTTTGCATCGGAGATCTTCTCTTTGCTTCTGGCTCAACACCATCGTCAGCATCAAATCTTACACGCTTTTCCTCGACAGAGGCTGCGTGCAACTCATCATAGTCTTTCTCTTCATTCATAAAAGCCATGATGCTACTTGCATCCACAGGATCTTCCCACCCAGTTGCCTTTCTGATGGCTTGAGCTCCTCTCTTCATCAACACTTGTTTTTGAGCATTGAAAACACCAATTGAGTGTTGATCCACTTGAATGTGATATGAATCAGTCTCATGCATTTGAACATAGCTTGATCTTGTTGTCTTGTCTTCCATGAGCTTCTTCATTCCTCCTCTCCCATAATTGGTCCCCATTGGAGAGCCAGTAGAGGCATCGTGAATTTTCCCGTCTTTGTAGAAGACAAGAACATTCTTGAGTGCCTCTTCGTAGGATGCACAGCCCCTGAGACTATGATCAATCTCCTCATTGCACCAAACACACCTTCTTGAATATTTTCTTGCACTTTCAGGTGGCTGAGAAGATGAAGCTCCTCTGGCTTTCTTCAATTCACAAAATTCCACCCTTAACTCGCGGAAACCCTTGATAAGTTCATCAAGAGCATTTCCATCCGTGGTCTTAGTGGTCTTCGAGGTAGAGCCCAGATTCGTTGACGGTGATGGAGCAAAAGACACCTTAGGAGACTTTGGTATATGAATAGGCTCAGAATCAATTTTTGTTTTTTCTCCTCTTGACCTCACACGTCGTTGTTTGGCCAAAAGAATTACTGTCTCTTCAACTCTCCTCCAATCGTTTGTAAAACCACCTTCTGTAGTCCGATCTCCGAGAAGTAGAAGAAGTCGGTCTTCAAGTGCAGCATCAGTTGCTTGAAGGAAAAGCTCAGTCTTCCTGGATTCAAGAAGACGCCTTTCTGCCAAAGGTAACTGGCCAAATTTCTTTTCAAAGTCTCTCAACAACTCGTTGGGACCCATAGTGTTCCCGGGCCGTTGCTCAATCCATTCCAAGAAAGATCACTTGGTCATCCTCTCCGAGTCTTCATCGAAATACTCATCTCGAAGTCGCTCAACAAAATTTGCCCACGAGATGACCAACTCTCGAATCTCTTGCACCCTGTCACGAATATCAGGTACAACCGCCATGTCAAATGTGTGCATCATTTGATTGTCTCCAACTTGATGCACCTCCATCTCATAAATGTACATTCGCAAGAATTTGGAAATGTTCTTGCCGTTGAACCTTCCAATCTTGGAAACAACAGCCTTCAGAGCCTTGGTGGCACCTTGTCCACCTTGATTCGCTCTATGCTGCTCCATGAACAGGGCCAATGCCCCCAAAATGTCCTCCATCGGCAATTGAACTCCACCGGTACGTCCTCCACCGCCACCGGCAGCTCCTTCGGAGTCTCCCATACCAACAACCACACCAGTTGCCTCAAAGCTCTCTCAGTGGAAGCACCAAATGTCGTGTAGAGAGGGGAGCGCTTTGAGAATTCACGGGGAATCTGGCTGCAACCGGAATAGATGGCAGGAGAGTCCAGTCGTGTCTTCAATTTTTCAAATCTTCATATCTTCATCTCTTCGACTCTTCAAACAGCTCCCCGTTGGCCTATCTTGTGGTGGCTCTAAACGGGTTTAGGGTAAAGGTAAGGTGATAAGAACCCACGGCCTCGGACGGGTAAAACGGGACGGCCAGACCACAAGCTGAAACCGTCCGAAAGATTGGCTCCTAAAATTCAAACCCACGGTGACCAGCAATCGCGCCTCACCGGTGGGAACAACATAAATACGACCGTGTGGGTGATCAACCCCACTTCGCCGCAACAAAATTTACGAAGCAGAATTGAAAAGAACTAGCCTCCAAATCCGGCTGGAAATAACAAAAAAAAGACAACGAGCCTCCAAATCCGGCTAGGAGTAACAAGCCACAAGCCACAACACACGAGTCTTCATGTCTTCTTATCTTCTAGTCTTCAAGTCTTCAAGTCTTCAAGTGTTCAAAAACACTAAGAAACTCAAAAGAAATGTTCAAAAACACAATGGAAAAATTTCCATCAAGGCTGTAACCTTCAAACAAGTGCCACAGATGACTCAAAACTCCAACTACTAAGTTTAATAACTTTCTGGAAAGCTAACACAAATAACTAACACTCCTCCAAATTTCAAATCATTCTAAACTACTGTCCGAAAGTTATGTGAGTTCAAAGTTCCGCCCTTCCAAAAATTCAATCGCTCATAACTTCTTCTTCAAAACTCCAAATCTTAATTGTAATAGCTTTTTGGAGAGCTATAACAATGGTGCACACACCTTCCAAATCTCAAACCATTCTAAACTACTGTCCAAAAGTTATGGCTTGTTGAAACCTCTGCCCTCTCAATGGATGGCCTCGGGTCTTCACAATTTCAAACCTTTATAACTTTTGCAATTCAACTCTAATCAACTTGAATGATAAGTTTATGGAAAGCAAAACAAAAGTTCTATAATTCCTGAAATTTTCAAAGAAAGACGCAAAAACTACAAACTTTGGTGGCCGCCCGAATCTCTGCTCCTCTTCGTTGGGTGGCAGCAGACCCTCCTCCACTCACACGCTTGTAACTTTTTGCCCACAACTCCAAATCAAGCGAAAATAATCTCTCTGGAAGCGCATCTCAAAGAGGAAGAAATCCTCAAAATTTCATTCAAAAAAATTGCTTACAACCAGAGTTCTCGCCCATCAAACTCTCGGCTCTCTACACACACACACACACTTTCTCTCAAAGCACACTAACTCCTTTTTCCCCCAAAACCCGACTAGGAGGGAGAGAGAAGATGCCTACCTACCCTCTAGACCCCTAAGGTGGATAAGATCAGCCCATGTGCATATCACATGGGCCTCAAAACACCCATTGGCTCTAGGAAAACTCAAAAGATAAGTATCTACTTATCTTTAAAGGTCAACAAACCTTTAGAGTTCTAACTAGGAGGTAAACTACCCTCTATCTACCATCTTTTAACTTTTAACATTCAAATGAAACACAAAACACAAAAATTTAGTACAAAGTTTCAATAAAAAACAAGTAGAGGTAAAAACTAAAGTCAAAGAACAGTGCTACTCCATCTGCAAGAACTTGAGGATGCGCTTGATAGTACTTGCAATGTAATCTGCACGTTGAGTCTTTGTCAAAGGATTCACTGGCCCTTCTAACCAACGATGGTGGCCAGTGCTTAGCTCGATTGGCCTAGGTATACAGAAATAATGGTCTTCGTTCAGGCCCTCGAAACTGCCTTCAAATGTCACTTCACGGGTGCCCGGTTCAACACATCCAGTTTGAAGTAAGATTACTAAAATACGCGCGTCCTTTTGGAGATTACCATGCCAACGCTGCTCAACACGAGGCTGCTTTAGCGGACGAGAAGATCCAGCTTCATCTTGCGGGTGAAATGACAATGGTGAAGAAACCGCCGGGTGGGATGGTTGAATTGGCAACTGAGACAAGGAAAGCTGTAAATCTTCCTCCGGTTCAGACTCTAGATCTTGTGACTCCATAAAAACCCTCCAGTTCGACATATTAGTTCGAACTTCAAATCCAAACGCAAACTCTAAGAACGTAAAGGAATACTTCGAATTGGTGAATATTGTTTACGGCTTTCGCCTTTTAAACAATTCCATGAGCAATAAGCGTCACCTTGAAGCTACTGGAAGCGTCACCAATAACTTTCGTCCTTCTAATCAAAGATCTTTCTAAAAAGGTAAACAAGTAAATATTTTATACACTGAAAATATTTACATCAGGACATTCACCTCCTCTAAACCTGCACATCCTCTGGTATGTGCCAAACTCAGGGCTCTTCATTATCTTGGTGATCGTGTAGTGCATCTTCGAATGTTTCATGATCTTCTTCGGTCTCATCTTCCTCTGTATCTTGGTCTGGGATCATGAAGCTATTCAAGTCCTCATCATTGAATCTGCCATCTCTTCTTCTGAATGCTTTGATCCTCTTTCCAGCTATTGGTACACGCAGAAGAGTCCCGTCTAATTCCCGAAGTGAATAAGTGCCATTTTCATAGACTTTGACCACAACATAGGGTCCAAACCATCTTTTGGCAAATTTACGCATTGTACTGTATTGGTGTTCCAAGGTACTATCAAAGACAAGTACCCAATCACCTTCTTCAATTTTCTTCACCCTCAGCCGGTGTGTTTTGTCAAAGCGCTCTTTGTTGCTAAGCCTTGCAGTCTTAAATTTTTCCAATGCCACCTCCAGGTCCTCAGGCAATCTTTCAAGTTGTTGAATGCGAAGTTCTAACAACCTTTCTCTGGTAATTCCGTCCTCCCATGAAAGAAACATCCCTGTAGGAATGTTTGCTTCCCCTGGCATCATTGGCTTCTGACCATGCATAAGCTCCACAGGCATGTAACCAGTCACAGTACTATGTGTGGTTCTATCAGCCCATAGAGCAAATGGAAGTAGTTTCGGCCACACACTAGGTTTTCCTTTGCAGGCCTTGACTAGAGCATGAATGATTGGAGGATGACCTCTCTCAATTTTGCCGTTGGCCTCAGGATTGTAAGCCGTAGTCAGCTTCAACTGCACACCATATCGCTTGAAGAATTCTTTGGCTTCACTAGCATTCAATTCTCCTCTGTCAGCTCTCATCCGACCAATACTCCCATACCGACTAAAAATGTCTTCAAGTATAAATCGGCACACATTCTCTGTTGCCTTGGTCCTCAAAGCCCTTCCTTCGACAAAGTTTGAGAGCTCTTCCCGGGCCAAAACAAGGTATCTCATTCCCCACATTGCACTTGGCATGGCAACCAAATCAATCATCCATTGAAAATGGATTGCAACGGGGTAAGTGGGATGTAATTCGTCTCTGTGCCGCACCTTGGATTGTAATTGGCATACTGCACAGGAAGCTACATACTCTTCAACATCTTTATATAGCCCTTTCCACCAATATCTCTCTTTAATTTTTGTATACGTGGCCCACACTCCTCTGTGACCAGCCCAAAGTGTATCATGAAACTCTTGTAGAACTTGGGTCTTGGTTTCAGAGTCTCCCACTACTCTTAACGGCACTTCACTAGCTCTTTTTGCCCTCTTCCATAGAAATCCATCTTTCAACAGATATCCATAAGACTGATGTCTGATGTCTTTGAATGTCTTATCCATCCAACTTCTTTGTCGCTCCATTGTGCTCAAGTAGAGCCCAATATCTCTCAGCTTTCCTTCGTACAACTCAGACTTGAAAGGCAATGCTCTAGTAGACGAACTTTCACCATCTATGTTCATCACATAGCCTCCGTGTAACAATTCTTCACCATGTTCATAAGCCATCATCTCTTCTTCATTGAAATACCTTGCTCTAGACAACATATCCGCTACAGAATTCTTTCTGCCTTCAATGTGAACAAGAACAGGGTTCAAAGACTTGATGTAGGCTATCCAGCGCAGCATCGCAATGTCTGGTGAAGAACAATTTGTTATCATCCCCAGCAAAGGCAAGCAGTCAGTTTCTAAAACTACCTCCGCACCAATCAAGTAGTTTCTGTCCGCTTTTAGAGCAGTAAGGGCACCCCAAAGTTCTCTTTTTACTTGTGGGTAAACCCTCTGCCGCTCTGTCAAGATCCTTGCTCTAAATCGGATAGCAAATCTATTCCCTTCTTCATCATCCTGTCCAACAGCCCATCCAATTGCAATTGGATTCGTATCAACAGTTACAATCACCGGTCTTCCACAAGTATAACTCACTTGTTTAAGAACCGATGGTGATTCCAAGATTCTCTTCAGCTCCATCATAGCTCGGTCTTGCTCACGCTGCCAAACAAATTTGTTTCTCTTGCGCAATAGCTTGTAAAGAGGTTCTGATATATGAGCAAAATGAGGGATCCAAATTTGATAGAAAACGCATGCTCCTAAAAACCTCTTTACTTCAGTGATATTGCTACAGGCCTTCATTCTCCCAATAGCATCCACCTTCTCAGGGTTAGGTTTTCTTCCATAAGAACCACATAAGTGTCCAACCACCAAAATCTCATCAACCCCAAACTTGGACTTCTCAATGGAGAGAGTCAAATTGACCTCCTCCAATTTGTTCAAGATTTTGGCTACATCTTCAATATGATTACTCACAAAGGCTCTGCAACCATCATCTTGAATGGTTAAGTCTCTTCCTTTCTCCTCGCACCCCTTCATGGGAATGTCATCCACAAAAGGTATGGTTTTCTCAGGCACAAAGTCTCTTAGGATTTGATTCATGGCGCTCTACATATGTGCCACCGAGTTGGTAGCACCTTGAGGCAATGTACACATGCGCACTAATCCAAGTGGAGTCTTCATGGTTGTTAAATCTCTGCTCTCAGCAGCTAGTTGAAATTGATCATAACCAGAGTATAGATCTCCAATGGAATAAATTGCATGCCCCTCAAATGCTTCAGCTACTTCATCAACAATAGGCCCTGAGCCCTTGTTTCTGATTGTCACTCCATTTGCTGGCTGCATATCTTGAATGAACCTCAATGCTCCCGATTTCTTTGGCACTGTGAACCATCGATTTGAATATGGAGCCATTGAAGGTTCAAGTATGCCCATGCGTGTCTTTTCTTTGAGCAACTCTACAAGCTTCGGAAGTAGAGCTCTAGGCACAGGTATAGGCTTCAAATCCCATGGTACATGCGGTACCGTAAAAATAACCATTGGTGCCACAATAGTTGGATGTACACATCCAATCTCATCTGGCGAAGAAGCAAAGGCCTTTCCATGCTTCGAAAGCATATCTTGAAATTTCTTCTTCTCCGGCTCAGTTAAAAAATCATCTCCACCAATCTTCAAGTTTGCCAAAGTCTCTTTGGTGAACTTGTGTCCAATCCTCCTTGCTTCTCTCAAACTTGGCTCTTTCTCAGCTTGTCTGATATGATCATCAGTGTCAGGTGGTAGCTGAGTAGCCACTGGCTTCACCTTCTTGGCCACAGTCTTGTATCTTGTATGAACTGAAGCTTCCGGTCTCTGCCCATCAATTCTTGAACTATCAAAGCTTGTTATTGCTGTGGAAATCTCATGATACATTGCACTTGTATGCACATTGACAAAGCAATGAGTAGCTCCCTCCGCATCCGTGTTTGTTTTTAGATCTTGCAAAGTCTGCAAGATATCATCTGGCATTCCATTCTCTTCATAAATACCAGAAATAGTCTCATCTTCTTCTAAAACCTTCATCTTTTTTAGATTTTTCTCCATCTTTTTCACAAATTTTCTATATACAGGGTCCAAATCTTTGACACCCGTAAAGCTCACAAAGCCGCACTCTGTCACACTTAAAAATCCACACCTAATGTTGGTGTGTACATTGGGGAACTCGCCAATCTTAATTCCCTTAGCACCCGTGGATCCCCACATCCCACGTGTGCCCTTTAGAAATCCGGAAAGTTCGTAGAAGTTGGTAGAGGGATCTCTCTGAGTTGAAGCCGATGCCTCTCATTGTCAAGCCTCACCGTTAAGAACTGCACTGACCTCTTTCCATCAACACTTCGAATCCGGGCATAATGAGACCCGTCATCCAACACCTTCGTCTCCATTCGTGAAGCGGTGATAAATGGTTGGCCCAAAATTATCGGATAGGCGCTAAGGTTTTGAACAAAGAAGTTTTGCTCAACCTCCACATCTCCAATCTTCGTGAGTACTGCTGGGCAAGCTCCATGCAGCCGGGTCCGTCCGCTATTGGCTGCTCTCATAATCCACCCATGGTCCGTATCAATCGGCCATTTGCCCCTTTCATAGACACTCCGAGATATAATGTTGATCTCAGAACCATGATCAACAAGAGCTAAAATGTGGTCATCCACCCCTCCGAGCTTTATCTTCGTCTCAGTGGTGGCCCTAGTCCAGAACGGTAAATCAAACTCCGTTCTTTCTTCGTTCTCCGTCCTCATCATTTGATCGTACGAGAACTCAAAGGTTCGCGCTTCCTCCCGAAGATCTTCTTCTTCTTCAACCACTGATTCACTCATCATGGCAAATACCTCGCCAATCTCGGTTTCTTCATCTTTGGTCATGTGAGTGTCCAAAGCTCTGATCATTACAGTCTCAGCTGTCATCTGCCGCTTTCGCTTAATGATGTCACTAATCAGCTCATGGAAATCTTTCTTGGCTATACCAAGTGCTTCCCTCAAAGTGAATTCGATTTTGGCATCCAAAATCCTTTCCTCCAATACTCCCTTCAGATCAATGGAAGTCTCAATGTCTGACTGAAGCTTATAGGCAGGTGCCTTTCCCTTGGCCTTGTTGGAGTCTCCTTTCTCTTCTCCTCTTTTACTGTCACTGGATTGCCTGTTTGGTCCATCCTTCTCTTTCTCTTTATTCTTCTCCCACCATTCTTTTGGTAATGGTGCATCACTAGGGCGCTCAGTACTAGGGTCCGATGGCTTTGAACGTGTAGGAACCCTCTTTCTCATCTCCTTTGCAGGCTCATTTTGCATCGGAGATCTTCTCTTTGCTTCTGGCTCAACACCATCGTCAGCATCAAATCTTACACGCTTTTCCTCGACAGAGGCTGCGTGCAACTCATCATAGTCTTTCTCTTCATTCATAAAAGCCATGATGCTACTTGCATCCACAGGATCTTCCCACCCAGTTGCCTTTCTGATGGCTTGAGCTCCTCTCTTCATCAACACTTGTTTTTGAGCATTGAAAACACCAATTGAGTGTTGATCCACTTGAATGTGATATGAATCAGTCTCATGCATTTGAACATAGCTTGATCTTGTTGTCTTGTCTTCCATGAGCTTCTTCATTCCTCCTCTCCCATAATTGGTCCCCATTGGAGAGCCAGTAGAGGCATCGTGAATTTTCCCGTCTTTGTAGAAGACAAGAACATTCTTGAGTGCCTCTTCGTAGGATGCACAGCCCCTGAGACTATGATCAATCTCCTCATTGCACCAAACACACCTTCTTGAATATTTTCTTGCACTTTCAGGTGGCTGAGAAGATGAAGCTCCTCTGGCTTTCTTCAATTCACAAAATTCCACCCTTAACTCGCGGAAACCCTTGATAAGTTCATCAAGAGCATTTCCATCCGTGGTCTTAGTGGTCTTCGAGGTAGAGCCCAGATTCGTTGACGGTGATGGAGCAAAAGACACCTTAGGAGACTTTGGTATATGAATAGGCTCAGAATCAATTTTTGTTTCTTCTCCTCTTGACCTCACACGTCGTTGTTTGGCCAAAAGAATTACTGTCTCTTCAACTCTCCTCCAATCGTTTGTAAAACCACCTTCTGTAGTCCGATCTCCGAGAAGTAGAAGAAGTCGGTCTTCAAGTGCAGCATCAGTTGCTTGAAGGAAAAGCTCAGTCTTCCTGGATTCAAGAAGACGCCTTTCTGCCAAAGGTAACTGGCCAAATTTCTTTTCAAAGTCTCTCAACAACTCGTTGGGACCCATAGTGTTCCCGGGCCGTTGCTCAATCCATTCCAAGAAAGATCGCTTGGTCATCCTCTCCGAGTCTTCATCGAAATACTCATCTCGAAGTCGCTCAACAAAATTTGCCCACGAGATGACCAACTCTCGAATCTCTTGCACCCTGTCACGAATATCAGGTACAACCGCCATGTCAAATGTGTGCATCATTTGATTGTCTCCAACTTGATGCACCTCCATCTCATAAATGTACATTCGCAAGAATTTGGAAATGTTCTTGCCGTTGAACCTTCCAATCTTGGAAACAACAGCCTTCAGAGCCTTGGTGGCACCTTGTCCACCTTGATTCGCTCTATGCTGCTCCATGAACAGGGCCAATGCCCCCAAAATGTCCTCCATCGGCAATTGAACTCCACCGGTACGTCCTCCACCGCCACCGGCAGCTCCTTCGGAGTCTCCCATACCAACAACCACACCAGTTGCCTCAAAGCTCTCTCAGTGGAAGCACCAAACGTCGTGTAGAGAGGGGAGCGCTTTGAGAATTCACGGGGAATCTGGCTGCAACCGGAATAGATGGCAGGAGAGTCCAGTCGTGTCTTCAATTTTTCAAATCTTCATATCTTCATCTCTTCGACTCTTCAAACAGCTCCCCGTTGGCCTATCTTGTGGTGGCTCTAAACGGGTTTAGGGTAAAGGTAAGGTGATAAGAACCCACGGCCTCGGACGGGTAAAACGGGACGGCCAGACCACAAGCTGAAACCGTCCGAAAGATTGGCTCCTAAAATTCAAACCCACGGTGACCAGCAATCGCGCCTCACCGGTGGGAACAACATAAATACGACCGTGTGGGTGATCAACCCCACTTCGCCGCAACAAAATTTACGAAGCAGAATTGAAAAGAACTAGCCTCCAAATCCGGCTGGGAATAACAAAAAAAAGACAACGAGCCTCCAAATCCGGCTAGGAGTAACAAGCCACAAGCCACAACACACGAGTCTTCATGTCTTCTTATCTTCTAGTCTTCAAGTCTTCAAGTCTTCAAGTGTTCAAAAACACTAAGAAACTCAAAAGAAATGTTCAAAAACACAATGGAAAAATTTCCATCAAGGCTGTAACCTTCAAACAAGTGCCACAGATGACTCAAAACTCCAACTACTAAGTTTAATAACTTTCTGGAAAGCTAACACAAATAACTAACACTCCTCCAAATTTCAAATCATTCTAAACTACTGTCCGAAAGTTATGTGAGTTCAAAGTTCCGCCCTTCCAAAAATTCAATCGCTCATAACTTCTTCTTCAAAACTCCAAATCTTAATTGTAATAGCTTTTTGGAGAGCTATAACAATGGTGCACACACCTTCCAAATCTCAAACCATTCTAAACTACTGTCCAAAAGTTATGGCTTGTTGAAACCTCTGCCCTCTCAATGGATGGCCTCGGGTCTTCACAATTTCAAACCTTTATAACTTTTGCAATTCAACTCTAATCAACTTGAATGATAAGTTTATGGAAAGCAAAACAAAAGTTCTATAATTCCTGAAATTTTCAAAGAAAGACGCAAAAACTACAAACTTTGGTGGCCGCCCGAATCTCTGCTCCTCTTCGTTGGGTGGCAGCAGACCCTCCTCCACTCACACGCTTGTAACTTTTTGCCCACAACTCCAAATCAAGCGAAAATAATCTCTCTGGAAGCGCATCTCAAAGAGGAAGAAATCCTCAAAATTTCATTCAAAAAAATTGCTTACAACCAGAGTTCTCGCCCATCAAACTCTCGGCTCTCTACACACACACACACACTTTCTCTCAAAGCACACTAACTCCTTTTTCCCCCAAAACCCGACTAGGAGGGAGAGAGAAGATGCCTACCTACCCTCTAGACCCCTAAGGTGGATAAGATCAGCCCATGTGCATATCACATGGGCCTCAAAACACCCATTGGCTCTAGGAAAACTCAAAAGATAAGTATCTACTTATCTTTAAAGGTCAACAAACCTTTAGAGTTCTAACTAGGAGGTAAACTACCCTCTATCTACCATCTTTTAACTTTTAACATTCAAATGAAACACAAAACACAAAAATTTAGTACAAAGTTTCAATAAAAAACAAGTAGAGGTAAAAACTAAAGTCAAAGAACAGTGCTACTCCATCTGCAAGAACTTGAGGATGCGCTTGATAGTACTTGCAATGTAATCTGCACGTTGAGTCTTTGTCAAAGGATTCACTGGCCCTTCTAACCAACGATGGTGGCCAGTGCTTAGCTCGATTGGCCTAGGTATACAGAAATAATGGTCTTCGTTCAGGCCCTCGAAACTGCCTTCAAATGTCACTTCACGGGTGCCCGGTTCAACACATCCAGTTTGAAGTAAGATTACTAAAATACGCGCGTCCTTTTGGAGATTACCATGCCAACGCTGCTCAACACGAGGCTGCTTTAGCGGACGAGAAGATCCAGCTTCATCTTGCGGGTGAAATGACAATGGTGAAGAAACCGCCGGGTGGGATGGTTGAATTGGCAACTGAGACAAGGAAAGCTGTAAATCTTCCTCCGGTTCAGACTCTAGATCTTGTGACTCCATAAAAACCCTCCAGTTCGACATATTAGTTCGAACTTCAAATCCAAACGCAAACTCTAAGAACGTAAAGGAATACTTCGAATTGGTGAATATTGTTTACGGCTTTCGCCTTTTAAACAATTCCATGAGCAATAAGCGTCACCTTGAAGCTACTGGAAGCGTCACCAATAACTTTCGTCCTTCTAATCAAAGATCTTTCTAAAAAGGTAAACAAGTAAATATTTTATACACTGAAAATATTTACATCAGGACACCGCGGTGATGACAATGAGGGGGTCTACTTTCCAACCTAGTGCTTGAATATCGTCAAGTAGTGGTTGGTATTTATTTCTTTTGTTTGCAATAGTGTCCAGAGAGAATCTATCATTGCAATATGTGAATTCAATTAACTGAATAGTGAGACTAGGGTCTATGTAGTTTGGTGGGGGGTCTTTGTATGATAGTCCTCTGACACATAGTAGGTCCGGTTTGAATCTTGCATTATAGTGGCATCTTTGAGTGCAACATATGCAAGGTAATAGCCAAGGAGGGACCGTATTTTCTTGTGGGTTGTCATTAAAGGTTCCTGCGTTCATGAGAATGAAGCACCGGGATTTGGTTGATGAAACAAGTAGTTTACGAATAGCCCATACGGCTATGTTGTGTCTTTTGACAATAAGTGAGTGTATATGGGGGTTTTGGCACTTGAGTAAGACATGCAGCCATGTATCCGGGTCCGTGGTGTTGCAAATTGGACATGTTATTGTAGGAAATCTTTCTATTCCGAAGAAGAGTTGTTTGCGAGCATATCCCATGTATTGTCCGGTGCGGAATTTTATTAGGCATGTGATTTGTGAATCCATACTTATGGGGTTTTTCCAAAAATTATTGGACAGTACATTGTGAATGTTTGGGTTGCCGGTCCATTTATCAATATTGGGAAAATTTTCTGTGAGTTTTTTTAGGTTATTTACAAGATCATGTTTTTTGAGGTATTTGTCCAAGAATCGTATGGGGCCTTTATCGCGAGTTTCGCCCATAGAAGGCCATTCATATCTATGAAAGTAATATGGGGTGGCATCGGCGTGTTCGTATGGGAGTTCGGCATTCTTGTGGGTTTTTTCTCTTCCTTCCTTTGCTAGTTTTGTTGGCTTGTTCGTTGCCGGCGATATTAGCATGAGCACGGACTTTCTGGAGTATAATAATTTGTGTGCGGTTTTGGAGCATTACAACCATAGATGTAAGGATAGTTTTGTCTGGGTGACTGTTGTGTAAAGTGGGGTGTTTTATGTGTGTATTAAGGAGATATAATACATTTATGCAATTTGTGAAAATGTGAGCCGGTTCGTTTGGGTATTGAGTGGTGATTATCTTAAGGGTTTTGTGTATAGCCATCATTTCCGCTCTTAGAATATTTTGGAGTCCATGTAGTCTTTTGCCTAGTTTTATTTGTTTGATTGAATTATATACCCCATAGCCGGCTTTTTCTCAATGCCAATATCTTGGGCTTACTTCGGTTGGTTTTTTAAAAGAGCCGTCAGTGTAGTAGCTAAAGTTGAGGTCAAATTTAAGGTCGGTATTAATTTGTTAGTTGGGGAGTGGGAGGCTCAATTCGGTAATTGGTAGTGCGGAGATGTTTGTGTGGGGGGTTTTAGACCATTTTTTGTTACGGTTTACACAGATTAAACTAGGTGTGGGGGGGCAATTGTGGTGTATACCTTGTTAATGTTTAGATATTTTGCTATCAAAGTGAGATGAGTGAGGTTTTCTAGAGTACCTATCTCTCGAGTTTGGTGATGTATACATAGGATACGTAGGGTTGCTGGTTCAAGGCGGGGTGTTTGTATTTGCGGTGGTATAGTCGGTTCTTTGTAAGTCATAGAGTCTGCTTCAAATAGTACTATGATGTGAGAGTCCGGGAATAGGCCTAAGTGTGGGTTAGAGTTGTGGTACCAATGAGTGTCGGGAGTGATAATAATGGTGATGTTGTGGTCGGGATCCTTGTTTGCCGCTAGGCGTGCCCAATGTGTTGCTTGTTGTGTTTCTTCTTCGTTGTGCGAGTGTGCAAGGCCTATTCCGCTCCACCTATAATCAAAAGCTTTTCCAAGAGAACCAAAAATCTTATCACGTTCAAATGGAGAGTAGAATTTTGAAGTTTTTGTGGAGGATGTGACGAGGGATGAGAAGTATGAATGTGTGGTATTCAAGGATGTAATAAGGTAGTCTAAGATAGGATCGGGTAATGTGTAGTGTGCATCCACCAACCAATATTGAGGTCCACTGAATAGGTTGAACTTTGCTGTAGCCATGAGCACAACACTCTCTAATGTTTGCATGAACTTTGTTGCACCTCTCTTCTTCATTGCTATTGTCCTTCACTTCTCCAAGATCTCTAAAAATTGGTGTACAAGTAGCCAACGCCAGGTACATTGTAATGGCATAAAATTTATAACTTTTGTAATGCAACACTTTGAAAGTAAGTGAAGTCAAATTTTGCTAATCCTTTAAACTAAAAGAAGAAGAAAAATCTTAATTTTCCACTTCAAACACCCTAATCATTCAATATGTGCAATCAAAGATTATGAAAAATTGTGAGCATGTGATTTTAGTACACTAAACATCGCATTAAGTGTAGTCACACAAATAGTGTAATTATCCTACTACAGTATTTGCAAACTTGTTCACAATTAGTGTTAGCTGTGGCAAGCTTTTTCATACACTAATAGTGATTTTATTCACTGCAGCAAGCTTTTTCATACACTAATTGTGCACAAGTTTAAAAAAAAAACACCCATTTTTACTGCCATTCACATTATCACATATAGTGTAATGTTTCACATTTAGTGTAATGTTGTGTCATTACACTAATCGTAATTCTTACATTTAGTGTAAGGGTTCGTATTTAGTGTAGACGACACTAAATGCGATGTTTAGTGTAGTGTAGATCACACTCTTATGCTTTGAGATAGAAATGATAACTTTGTTCTTCTTTTCCACCCTTTGCAAAATAATTAGCATTTCCAAAGTGTTTTTTTTGTGAGAAATAGTCAAGGAGTTTTTGAGATTAAACATCATTGTAGGATAAACTTCCTTAAGTACTTTCAACTCACCACCAAACTCTAGGTTCTTGCCTCCTACTTCCTAACCTTTAGAAATACGTCTCTACTATCTATGCTTAAAGGTGTAGCCTGATATTTAGTGTCACTTACATTACAAAAAGATCATTGTAAATAAATTTTATTATAATTTGGTGTGTTCTATATAATGAGGAAAAAACAATATATGTTAAACCTAGGTAGGGGGCTAAAAAAACCTTACTAAATGCACACATCTAACACTATTCTTACTCCAAAAATTTATTAACCCCTAAGAGACCAAACGTCCCCCCGGGGTCATTTTGGATTTTGGGCATGTACCTACAATTCGAAAAAAAATCCTTTTTAATTAAATTTTTTTTTCAAGATAGGATCTGATAAGAGCTTCGTGGAGATATTTTTATATATTTTTTTGGATTTGTGGTTTGAAGTTAGTACCACTTCAAGCCAAAAGTGGGACTCCGGGCACCTCCAAAAAAATTGACAAAAGTTTCTATTGACATTGAGATTTTTCACACATATAAATGATATTTCCTTTTTTGGAAATTTTCCAAAAAAAATCTTGTCTTTAGTGTAAAAAGGCATTTTATTCCAAGTCAAACATTTTCACACATTTTCGGGCAACGGGGGAAAAAAACTTCATCTTTTGTACATAAAACCTAGAGATCTTCATATTTTTCACTTTTTATTTTTTCAACAACAATATGTGGTGAAAACCTTCTTATTTACCGTTTGGATTATCATTCGAATACATATGTAGTTCACAAAAAAATAAAACGTGAAATGGCAATTTTTGAACTTCCACTCCTTGCACACTTGTTTTGAATATGCTACACCCCTTTTTTACCTCTAAAAATTGGTGTGTTGGGAAATAACATCATGCTTAAGACAAAGGTAAAAGATTTAGACCTTGTACAATGCAAAAATTTGATACGAAGTGAAGTCAAAGTCTGCTGATCTACTCAACGCAGGGAAGAAAATGAACCATTGTTTTGACTTCAAACACTAAAATCTATCAATCCGTGCAGTGGATTGCAACCAAAAAATTTTGGCATGTTCATAATGAAGTCTATTTAAAGATCTTATGGTTTAAAATCAGAAATTCACTTTAAAATGTGATTTTCATGTCTCTTTTTGGCAGTGACAGTTTTGGACTGGTTTTAGAGCGAAAGTGGTCATGGTCCTTTAGGGGTTAATGTTGACATACAATTTTGGATTTACATTTAATGAGGCACTGAGGCCTTTGATAACATATAGAGTTGATGTTATATTCTTATGTTGGCAATACTAAATATCATATTTACTACAGTTATCACAAAATATGTTAGCCTTATTAGCAACGTTTTGATTTACTCTTGGAATGCTACTACCTCTACACAAATACTTTAATCTCTAAAAGTCAAAGTGTTCATTCAAGGGACAAACTTTTCCACTATGATTCTGATTATCTTTCAATCCATACGGTGAAAATTCACAAAGTTCTTCCGACATCATCTCATATAAGGGCCGCTTCACACCAAATCCAAGGTTGAGAGTCCGTCAGTTTCCACCAATGAGATTGCTTGAATGGCCAAAGTCCGACCTCTCAGCCTTCACACCAAAGGCCAAAGTCCAAAGGCCATCCCCTTCCAATGTGCCTACATGGCAGTACTTTTGGAGAGTTTTGGCACCAAGGCGACGGACTCTCGAGCAAAACTTGGGTCGTTGTTTTTAGACGACCCGAACTTCCTTCAAGACTCCGTCAATTTTTCAAATAAAATAATCAAAATCTGACAAGATCTGGACCTTTAGATGAAAAAGGCCAAATTTTTTGGCTGATTTTTTTGGCATAAGTGAAAATGGCCGTTCTTCTATTCTGGGAGTGAAAATGGCCGCTTGTCTTCCTCTCTCGCTCTTCCTCACGTTTTTTTTTGTTACATCTTGATTTTTTTCAAGTATTGGTGTTCTTGTTCTGTTTTTTTTTTGGACACCGTTAGAGAAGATGGATCATTTTTCTCGAAACCTCCATTACCGTAGCAACGAGAGTCTTAAAGGCTCGGAAAATTTTTATGGGCCAAATTTGTATGGTACATTTCAACATTTTTCAGTTCAAGTTAGAGAAGAAATAGTAGAAATTGGAAGAATTGAGGAGAGGATTGTTGCTGGAAAGGATTGCGAGATCATAGGGTCCTCAAAAAAAGAGCTATTTCAAAGAAGAAGGTTGTCCCAAAGAAGACCCCATAAGTCTATGCTCCAAAAATCCTCCATACCTTTGATATTGCCAACAAGTCCTCCTAAAATCCACCCGCCATCTTTGAGCAATACATACCGCCATCATCATCATTTGAACATTTTGTTGGAAAATTGCAAGTTTTTGCAATGCCAAAATGCCTATTGTAACATATTTCATTACCATGAAAACGGAAAGTAGAACAAGAATACGTTCCCTTCTAGAATCCATGGTAAAAGAATGAGAGAGGAAAACTTCAGAAAATTAGTCCATTCACGTTGGAAAAAAGTGAGTGGAATCTTTGCAAATGATGTGGGGTTTGGACTTTGGACTTGGGCTTTGGGGCTTCACACCACAACCGCCCAAAGGCTTCATATGTATATTTTAATGTATTTTTTAATCCAAAATTTTGGACTCTGGCCATAGTTTGGACAAAAATTTCGATGGAGGGACTCTCGACTCGGCCTGGTGTGAATCGGCCCTAAGTTTAGAAGAAGATCCCACGGATACATTCTCAAAAAGTTAATCTTAGGAGTTTTTAATCCTTAAATTACTATGACAATTTCACACCAATGACACTTCAAAATTGCTTGATTCAGTGCAATGAGCAAGGAAGAAAGAACCCTTTAATTTCTAGTTTTAACTGTAGGATCCCAATCAAGACTTATTGTATAACATACTCACAAAATTGCATAACCTTTGACCACACAAATTGTAAGATTATAGTGTTTGAAGTAGAGAAAAGGATTCATTTTCTTCCCTACGTCTAGTGGATCAACAGTCTTTGACTCCACTTGGTGTCCAATGTTTGCGCTACACAAGGTCTGAACTCATTACCATCATGCTAAGCATGATGTTAGTTCCTTGTACACCAATTTTGAGAGATAAAGAAAGGGTGAAGCATATCCAAGAAAATTGTGCAAGGAGTGGAGGTCAATCCACGTTATATTTTTTTGTGCACTTTATATGTTTTAGAATGAGAATTTGAATGGTCAATAAGAAGGTTTACACCACATAATGTTGTGGAGAGAATAAAAAGTAAAAAATATGAAGATCTCTACATTTCATGTGGAAGGAAGAAGATTTTTTGGTACCTTGCCTAACAATGTGTGACAATGTGTGAAAATGTCTGACTTGGATTAATATGCTATTTATCACTAAAGATAAGAGATTTTTTTTGGAATTATGAAAGGAATTAATATTATTCCCTAGTATAGAAAATCTCACATTCAATAGACTATTCTAGCAAAAGTTTATTGAATTGTCCGAAGTGCATGTCCTCCCCATTTGAACTTCAAAACCCTATGTTTTTTTCCATTAAATGTTCTATTTAGGAAAAGATTGGACTCACACAAAGCTTTTAGTAATGCCCATCTCTTGTAAAAATTTCAAAAAATGATGTTATAAATCAACACAGTAGGAATATGCTCAAACCTTTAAGAGTCTCCTGAGGGGACTCTTGGTAATTTAGGGGTTGATCAAAGGTGTACAAATTTCTCTTAGGGGGGTTTTCACACTTGGACAAAAGACCAAACTCCCTTAAGGACCAAACTATGCCAAGATGTTGAGTTTTGGAGTTGGAAAAAAAAAATTAATGCAGTTTTTACGAAATTTGGATCCTTGTAGTCTGAAAGTCCAAGGGACCGGGTTAATACTAACTATTTGGCAAATCTCAAGTCAATTTTTACTTCTTAAATGTCCCTTTTAAAAATAAAAAATGCCTCTTTCACTTTCATACACATGGAGCCTAGAAGAAAACAAATATTTGATTTTTAAAATCAAGAAGAAGGTCAAAATGTTCATTACACAAAAAACTCTAGCACAAGTACCTGCAGAGAAAAAAAAATTAGGTGAAAGTTTTAGATAAAAGAAGTTGTTTTAATCTGAAGGCCGAAATCTTGTCAAATTTTGAATATTTTAACCCCTAAAAACCAAAGAGTCCCCTTGGGAAACTTTTGGACCTTTAGGAGTTAAATAAAAAGATGTTGGGCACCTCGTCATGAGTTTGGGTTTCTATTCTCATTTAAACCATACTTACCTTAAGAGGCTAAACCCGTGGTGCCAAAACCTCCAACAAGTGGTGCCATAAAGACATTTTAGACGCCCTTGGCCTCTTGATCCTTGGTCAGAGTGTGAAAGCCCAAAGACACAACCAAGGCCCAATTTGAGGCTCTAGACCAATCAAATTGCTAGTAGCACTCGGCACCTCGATGCCTAGTCCAAGTGGGAAACCCCCTTTAATCCTTAACCCCTAAAGGACCGATGTCCCCTCGAGGGACGTTTTGAGTTTGGGTAAGGTACCACGTTCTCAATTCTAGGCATTATTTTCTGAGATTTTTTATTGAATGGCCAACTTTTGATACGCTTTGCGTAGACACAAATTTCGTAGAATTCCGACTTACGGTTCAAAAGTTACAATTTATTTTCACTTACATATACAAATAGTGCAGCAGTTTAGTGTGACATATCACAAATATTGTCACCAAACTTTAATAACTTCTAAATTCAATAGAAATTCGAGTTTTTGTCCATTTAAAAGACTGAAAATGTCCTCTAGGAAAGGAAATTGAGATCTTTGCATCTACCGTACGGATTTGTGAATTTCAAATATTTGAGAAGGATATGATATATGCAAAATATAAAGTGTATTGTTGATTCTCGGCACATAGGTGCATTGCAGGATTTTTTAGGACATCTTCTACACCTCTTCTACTTCTAAAATTTGGTGCACATGTGCCTAACATGATCCTTTTCAAGTTAAGACAATAAAATCACGGCCCGTAGTGCAAAAAGTTGCCATAGAAGGTGGTCGAAGTTTGTTGAAGGTGTGTAGTATGACCTGAAAAAGAGATTGTGTCGCACTTCAAAGGCTAACATCTTTCAATCCGTGCGGTCAAACTTACCAAAATGTGTACCACACACTCTCATACAAGTCTTGTACAAGATCCTACGGTTAAATTTTCAAAAAAATGATTTTGTATCATTTTGTGTTGAATGCGCTGAAAATGGCAGTTTTGGAGTGTTTTTGAGGAAAAATTGCCTTGGTCCTTTAGGGGTTAAAGGATGGAGCCTGTGACCGTGGCATCAATCTAAATTTCCAATCTAGTGTTGAAATAAAACTAGATTGGAAATTTTGACTGATGCCATGGTCACAGGCTCTAGTTTTTCATCAAATGTAATTAGAAATTTTTATTTTTTAGAGATGAGATCTCATGTTTTAAATATGTTACAGAAATCACAAAAAAAATTGGTGAAAATATGAAATTATTGTGGTTTTCTGAAGAAAAAGTGAAGAAAATTCATATTAAATACAAATTATGCTAAAAAATCTAAAAATTTCACCAATGCTAGACATTAAAGTGCCAAAACTTGTGGTTTAAATGAAAGTTCCGTGTTTAGCTAAAATTAGAACCACAACTATAGATCCATGTTCAAATTGCAATAACTTACGGCCGCTTCACACCTAACGCCCGAGTCAAGAGTCCGTTGGTTTCCACCAATGAGATTGCTTGAATGGCCAAAGTCCGACCTCTTGGCCTTCACACCAAAGGCCAAAGTCCAAAGGCTGTCGTCTTCCAATGTGCCTGCATGGTAGAACTTTTCGAGAGTATTGGCGCTAAGGCGACGGACTCTCGAGCAAAACTTGGCTCACCGTTTCTATCCGGCCGAAACTTCCTTCGAGAGTCCGTCAATTTTTTCAATAAAATAATCAAAATCTGACAAGATCTGGACCGTTAGATAAAAGAGGCCAAATTTTTTGGCTGATTTTTTTTGGCGCAATGATATGGGGTTTGGACTTTGGACTTGGGCTTTGGGGCTTCACACCACAACCGCCCAAAGGCTTCAATATATATATTTTAATGTTTTTTTTTAATCCAAAAGTTCGGACTTTCGCCATAGTTTGGGCAGAAATTTTGACTGACGGACTCTCGACTCGGCTTGGTGTGAAGTGGCCCTTATTCAGTTGTATTTATTTTTATGATTTTCAAAATGGTATGGAAACAAGACATCATTAGCTTCATTTCAATAGTTGGACTCAATACTTATACATTCAATGAACTCTCCCAAAAAATAATTGGATGAGAAATGGTTGTTTCGATTGATTATCATCCAACAATGTCATCTGAGAAGCGAATTTGTAGTTGCTCCTGCATTTAAGGGTTAAATGCCAAAAATGCCTTGGCCTTTAGGGGTTAATCCTTAAACGTCAATTGGAAACCATAAATACAGGACTGTATTTTACTCTGTAGAATATAGAAAATGTATTAAAGTTTAGCAAGGCTTACACCTTTGAATTGAAAAATCTTCAAGTAACATCTATCAATTGGGAGTCATTTGAATATTTGAACCTTATCATGTTTAAATACGACACCATACATGTAGAATAAGGTGATCACCAGTTACACCTTCTGACATTTAAGGGTTAATTCATACATAGGTCATGCATCGAGTTCCATTACATACAAATATGCAGCTGGAACAGCTGGCATGTTGCTGGAGCATGATATTAATGATACAAGTGGATGGGATGTCGTTATTGTCTAGCTCCATGAGTGATTGAAATCACTCCCATGATCAAAATCCCAAGCCACCCCTTTCTTCTCTTTCCTCAGCGTTCAGGTGTTAAAAATTTAATGCCTCATCCTCTGCCACCAACCAGTAGTGACACTCATTACACCCATGGCAACAAAATAACTAACAAACATGGGGTATCTCTAAACATGGAGAAGTATCACACGATTCACACCCCTCGATCTAGTTTCTGATTGTGTGCCAAACTATTGTGATACAGTGCATCACCGGATCCCATTATCAACCCTCGTGGACGGCGGGTCGGGAGGCGAGGCTTGGAGGAGCGGTTGGCTCGACGCTCAACCCTACCCACCTTGAGCGTTACCCGTCCCCATCGTGCCAGTGTGTCCCCCTCGCCACGTCATCCCTGCCACATCGACACCTCGCCACAATGACCTAGGGTTTTTCCAACACCAAACCACAATTCCAAAATTGTTATTATTTTTTATTTGGTTTTACCTGGCCATACTCAAACCTGTCTATATCCAAACCTGTCTATACTCAAATTTGTCCATATCTTAAATCCTTTCTCAAGATATCAAAACCTACAATCTGCACATATTGACACCCCTAAAGACGTTCAGCTTGTCTTGCCGCGTTCCACGGAAGTGCTCCCACCTCCCGATTGGCAATCACCTTGTACGGTCGTACATCCTTTAGCGTGAGTCATGCGTCGCAATTGTGCCACCCTCTTTCATGTCCGGACGCGATGTGTCCTGATTGTGTTCCGCCTCCCGATCTGCGCCCGCGCAACACCTGTGCGCGTTTCCGAGCCGGATTCTGACCTTTGCCACGGCCGTCTACAGTAGGCGGATGTCGGCCCTTTAAATGACATACGCCTTGCCGCGGGTGCAACCCCGCCAAGAGTCTCAACCTCTTTAGTCCGCTCCTACTCGATCTCCAATACACCGCCGCTCTCAACCTCCCTCTCCAAAAAACCTAACCACGTGAAACCTCGCCAAAATTCAACAAGGTAATATCCACCATAAACTCACAACCTCACCACCATACTCTAAAACCTTACAATCACTTCAATGCACCACCTCAATTAACCTCACAACTTCACCCACACCTCTTACAATCCTCGATCGTCGCCGCTCACGACCTCAAAACCTCAAAACCCTAAAGACGCTCACAACTTGTCCGGCAGCCACCGGTGATGGGAAATCCTAGGCCACCGTGGCGAGGTGTTGACTTGGCCGGGATAACATGGCGAGGAGGACACGGTTGCAGGATGGGGACGGGTAGCGGGCAGGGTAGGTAGGGTTGGGCGCCGAGCCAACCGCTCCCCCAAGCCTCGCCTCCCGACCCACCATTGACGGGGTCAATAACGAGATCCGTGCATCACCTTTATTTATTTTGCTATCAGGGATAGTGATCAAATAACGTAAATGAAACAACTAATTAATCAGCCCGCTGCATCAATCTAAGTCATTGGGTAGTCAATTGATGCCGCCCAGGGCGAATTGACCCCCTTGTTGGTATTTATCAGAGGTGGGCCCCGTCTTGATTGCATGGGGTCATTTTTTTTTGCCCTCTTATTTTGGGGGGTCTAAAGGATTTTTTTGGATTTTTTTGGACAAATTTGGGGCCTATGGCTATTGTTTACCCTAGAAGACCCTCCCTTGCTGTAAATAGGGCCCCATCCAAAAACAAAATAGGGGCCACGTTTGGCCCCACCACCTCGTGGACCCCTCCGGTAAGTACCAACGAGGGGTCAATTTGCCCTGGGCATCGATGCCCTTGAACTTGGTTCAAATCACTTTGGATGCATTGAGTCCAAAATGTGAAAATCCTCGAGTTTCTTTCAAAGTTATTCAGTGACCCGGTAAAAAATTTCACAAAATAGCACAATATGCAAAAATGGTACTCTGGAAAAGATATTTAGTTTCGCATGCACTAATTAAATTTAAAATAAGATACTTGCACGGAGTATTTGTATGAAATTTATTTTGGATTTCAATACCTTTTTGCTTGGTAAAGATGTCCATCTCATAGCCTTTGTTTGGGTGACATGAGTTATCATTTCCAGTGTAGCAATCTGTGGGGTTTGTACGTTGAGAAGTTATGATTTGAGTACTTGAGATAAATTTAGCAGTCATGTAAAGCTACAAACGCCAACCCTTATTATTGCCACCGACGTTAACAATTTAGGGCACAATCTGAGATGAACATGTGCATTCAGGGAAGGTAAAGGTCAAAGCCTTATTGTGTGTCCACAAGGTTCTTGCCGCTCAGCATGTTTCATGATAATCCAATAGGAAACAGCGGGTCATTTGCATTGATCAGCGCACTGGTAGTACTACAGTACTATTATCCTCCACAGTTGTAGTACACTGACAACCCTAATGGCGATTTGACAGGATATCCCCACGCTCGGACTTACCGCATGGGGGAACAAGGTGGTGGGGCCAAACCCGGTCCCTATTTTGTTTTTGGATGGGGACCTATTTATAGCAAGAGCAGGACCACGAGGGTAAACAAAGGCCGTAGGCCCCAAATTTGTCAAAAAATTCTCCAAAAAAAGCCTCTGGACCCCCCAAAATTAGAGGGCCAGAAAAATGACCCCATGCAATTAAGATGGGGGCCCACCTCGGGTAAGTCCGAGCGTGGGGGATATCCTGTCCGCGCCCCCTAATGGTGCATGTGAGTAGTAGTAAGAACTCCGGCCTTCGACGAAGGTCGGCGTGAATAAAGTGTCTGTTCATTCTCTTCACTATATCTATGGGTGCATGTGAGACTAAGTCTTAAAGCAATCTGTATTTTGCAAAATCAAAAAAATAGTGGCAGTTGGTTTTTTAATCTAAACTCTACGTCCCACGCACGATACTAGTTTTTCATTGTAGGAAAATTTAGTATTACACTCATCCCTCCCTTAACCCCTAAATTACTATCGAGAGCTTCTTAAAGGTTTGGGCAGGTTCCTATTGTATCAATTTATAACATTCTTTTTTGAAATTTTTACTGTAGATGGACATTACTAAAAGCTTTACGTGAGTCCAATCTTTTTCTAAATACAACATTTAATGAAAAAATTATAGGGTTTTGAAGTTCAAATGGGGAGAGCGGGTACTTCGGGAACTCAAAAAAACTTTTGCTAGGACACTCTATTGAATGTGATATTTTCAATATTGGCAAATATTATTAATTCCTTTCATATTGTAAAAAAAAACTCGTCTTTAGTGAAAAACAACATATTAATCCAAGTCAAACATTTTCACACATTGTTAGGCAAGGTACCAAAAACTCTTCTTCCTTTCCACATGAAACTTAGAGATCTTCATATTTTATACTTTTTATCCTCTCCACAACAATATGTGGTGTAACCTTTTCATGACCATTCGGATACTCATTCTAAAACATATAAAGTTCAAAAAAGAATACGATGTGAATTGACAATTTTTGAACCTCCATTACTTGCACAATTTTTTTGGATATGTTACACCTTTTGTTTACATCTAAAAATTGGTGAACAGGGAACTAATATCATGCTTAACATGGTGGTAATGAATTTAGACCTTGTGTAGTGCAAAAATTGGACACCAAGTGAAGTCAAAGTCTACTAATCCACTCAGCGGAGGGAAGAAAATGAACCCTTTTCTATACTTCAAACACTATAATCTTTCAATCCGTGCGGTCAATGTTTATGGAATTTTTTTGTGTATGCTACTTAATAAGTCTTGATTGAGATCCTACGATTAAAACTAGAAATAAAGTTTTCGGTTTTCTTCCTTGCACATTGCATTGAAACAAACAATTTTGAAGTGTTTTTGGTTTGAAAATGGCTTGGTAATTCAGGGGTTAACTTACACATCCAATAAATTAAAATTATCGCTAACTAATAACCTCGATCAACTATAACCTCAACTAACGGATCATTTCTGTTGACTTAAAACCTCTCCTAAGTTATAACCTCTACTAAGTTCCATCCACCGGAATTTGACGGGACGTGCGTACGTTCCCTACAAAAATAATTTTAAAAACAAAACACCCTCCCTTGCTATCCCTACATATTAGGGATAACATGTAGTACATGGCAACTACATGACAATGATATGTCCCCTTTGAATAAGGCCTGGCCTTATCCCAATTCAGGTGTCACATACAGGAACATGCTTTTTTATCACTCCACCCTTCTCTTGTGAACCACAAACTTACACAAAAAAGCACTCCAAAACAAAAGTTACACAAAGTCCAAATTTCCAAAACAGAATGGTCTATCTTTTTCCTTTCCTCATGCCAAAGGAAAATGCTACAGATAAGTCTGTTTTACTTTTTAAAAATTATCATGTTTTCCTTTTTGCATTTCGGAAACAGGAGCCCCATTCATGATTCTCGCTGCAATGACTTTTCAAAACAAAGACGGGGTAGTGAGTCATTATGTATGCAGAACTTATAGCCCACCATCAAGTTTTAGGCGGGCGGCATGATCATTTAATGAGACCATTCGGTATGATCATCTCAGAAGCGTGGTGATGACCGCATTCAAGTGAAATTGAAAGGATAAAATAATAAATAAACAAACAAATCCAAAAAAACATTTAAATAAAAGGGGAACCTAGAGAACATCGCAACACACACATAACGCATTGCACTTGTAGGTTGTCATTATCAACAAGGCTGTGTATTTGAATGATTGGATTGCATAATTCCACAACAGTTGGAGAAGAACTGTGTGGATTGTCTGCACGGCCCACTTTACTTTCCAAAAGGAGAGAATGGCTATTCAGGAACAATGGATATGATCAACTGAGGTTCTGACCAAAAGTATGGTAACTTTCAAAAGCGGGGAATTGCATGCCATGAACATCAATGTTGCATGGTTGATGTACATGGCCCACTTTACTTTTTCAAAAGGAGAGAGAGGGCTTAAAGTTCAACATCAATGTTGCATGGTTGAGTATGTCAAAAATGCTCCTCTAAAACTTTATGCCTCTCTTAAACCGACAAGTTAAGGAATGTGCATATATATGGAGAGAGGAGATAATTATACTATTGTTTTTCAGTGATAGCCAATAGAATTGCAATTCCAACCCAAGTGATTTCATATTTTTAAGATGAAAACTGAATTAGTTATGAATTTTCAAACTCTGCAGCCATGTTCAGTGGGTGGCCAGCAGTAGGTACCCCCAATAACCAACGACCAAAAGTAAGGGTCCTGACAAATAGCAAACCTCCATTTGGAGCTGAGTTGGTGGTAATGGGATGGAAGCGGGTTGGATATACCCCAATTTTATAAGCGTTGGCTATGGGATTTTGTTGGTTAACCCCTAAAGGACCACGACCACTTTCGCTCTAAAACCAGTCCAAAACTGTCACTACCAAAAAGAGACATGAAAATCACATTTTAAAGTGAATTTCGGATTTTCAACTGTAAGATCTTTAAATAGAATTCATTATGAACATGTCAAATAATTTTGGTTGCAATCCACCGCACGGATTGATAGATTTTAGTGTTTGAAGTCAAAACAATGGTTCATTTTCTTCCCTGCGTTGAGAAGATCAGCAGACTTTGACTTCACTTTGTATCAAATTTTTGCATTGTACAAGGTCTAAATCTTTTACCTTTGTCTTAAGCATGATGTTATTTCCCAACACACCAATTTTTAGAGGTAAAAAAGGGGTGTAGCATATTCAAAACAAGTGTGCAAGGAGTGGAGATTCAAAAATTGCCATTTCACGTTTTATTTTTTTGTGAACTACATATGTATTCGAATGATAATCCAAACGGTCAATAAGAAGGTTTTCACCACATATTGTTGTTGAAAAAATAAAAAGTGGAAAATATGAAGATCTCTAGGTTTTATGTAGAAAAGATGAATTTTTTTTCCCCCGTTGCCCGAAAACGTGTGAAAATGTTTGACTTGGAATAAAATGTCTTTTTACACTAAAGACAAGATTTTTTTTTGAAAATTTCCAAAAAAGGAAATATTCTTTATATGTGTGAAAAACCTCAATGTCAATAGAAACTTTTGTCAATTTTTTTGGAGGTGCCCGGAGTCCCCACTTTTGGCTATAAGTGGTACTAACTTTCAAACCACAAATCCAAAAAAATATATAAAAATATCTCCACGAAGCTCTTATCAGATCCTATCTTGAAAAAAAAAAAATCAATTAAAAAGGATTTTTTTTCGAATTGTAGGTACATCCCCAAAATCCAAAATGACCCCGGGGGGACGTTTGGTCCCATAGGGCCTTAGGGGTTAAGGGGGCTTACCTTACCTTAATTGCTAAAGAGTCAAAGAGTTAGACAAAGGTGCCTTTGTAAGAGGTCCCACAAGGAAACAATATTCTCCTAATTTTGAACAGCAGCTGGACTTGCAACTCCCGGGTTTGACATAGAACATTCAGAAACTGACATAAGTTGATGTACTGGATAGTCTTTTCTGGCTTGGAGGTCAAAATAAGGCGACCTTTTAGACTTTGAAAGCAACAAAGCAGGCCTGGCTTTTCCCTGTAGACAATGAGCAATCTGAGCAAAATCTCATCCTGGATAACAGGGCTTGCGTGTACTTTGTTGTGAGCCAGGCTTCCTTGAAAACAGTTGCACCACTTTCTTGGTTGAAAAGTCTCGGCGTGATGTCCGGTGCCAACAACTCCCAAGCTTGTGAATTGCTGATGACTCCACATCAAAACCTTTGCACATAATTCACGTCACACACATCTATCTCAATGGCCCCACAAACATACCCTCTATGCTTCATACAAAGGGCGTGCATGAAAAGAAGAAAAAGGGTCATAAAGTCAGGGCAAAGGGATACAACACCCCACACACAACAAACACATCTCAACAGCAAAGCATGCTTACAGAGAACACATCCAGAAAAAAGATAACTATGTATGATAATAACATCAAATACAAAGATCGTTCTGAGAGAATATCTTGAATGGCGTTCAATAAACACACCCATATTAAAAACAGAAACATGCACTTGATATCTAATACTAGAAAAATAGCCAAAGCATTTTTACCAAAAGTTCTTCCAGAAGAAGAAAGAGAAGAGAAAGAGAGGGTGAGATTTGAATACAAAAAGAAATAGAGCACAAAGAAACTGCACGCTCTTGTCTTGTGCATAAGTAGGAATGACAACAAATGTTCTTAGGCTCTATCCAATGCTCCCAAAGAGGTGACCTATAGTTCCCCAGGCCAAGTCACCCTCTCCATACGGTCCAGGTTACTAACATAAGATCAGGAGTCACCCCTCTCACTTTCAGGAAAACTCCAAAAATGCAAAAAATCTCCCAAAAATGATGGATGAAAAAGAAGCAGAAAGGAGTTCTCCAAGAGCATTTCGGGGTTTGAGGTCAAAACTGGAGAGGGTACCTCTGTGCTAATCCAAACAATCCAAGGGTCCCACCAGTGTGGAGCAACGCCACTTCTTCTCCCTCAAGAGCGCCATGAGAGAGCTCCTGGGCCACTTCCCAACCTGCAAGTGTGTAGATGGGGTCCAGCAGAACACCTGTTTTCCTTGCAACTGCTTGACAGGCTTGCACTTCACCCGGTAATATTCGCCCAAATCTGCGAGTCAGCCACGTCAAATACCCAGATATTTTTGTACATGGCCCACTGCAACGACTATCAGCAACTGGCCCTAGATTCCCACACTCCACAACAAATCCTATTTTTGCAATGGGAATAGTACTACTCATGTGAAACAATTGGCAGTAAATGATATCTGTTACAGTATGTTTGAGGGAGGAAGTAACACCACGTACTTGCGAGGCTGGAGCCTCGTCCGCCAGAGTATGGGAAGGTCGGAGATTTCCACCTCCACACCAAACTCTTGAGAGAATTCTCTGAGGAGCCTCTCAGCTTGCTTCCAATAACCTTCCTCGGTGTCGGCTAACATCACTCCCACCACTTGCCAAGGAAGCCTGCACATGAAGAATCACTTCCCATAAGCAGAGTTTCTCTTCACACAGAAGATGGCTTACACCCACGTACCCATAGAGCGCAATGCCAACAGCCAGCCCGATGGCTGTGGTCCCAGTTCCACAGTCCACAACGATCTGTAGCCGCCGCTCCCGGTCTCCAAATCTACACAGCTGCGATAAGGAATCCACCAGCCGAATCAATCCTAGCACGACAACATCCTCTCAGCAACAAAGATGAACACCAATCCTCAAGCCAAATAACAGACATCGGTGTTCACAGAAATGGAGGCACTTATCACCTTGACATGAGGTGTGAGGATCTTCACCACTGCATCATTTTGACATGATGAGAGATGCACGCTCTTCAAACAGGTTTGTCTATCGTTTTGACATGGGGTGTGAGATGCACACTCTACAAAGGGGTTTTATCCACAGCAAGGTAGGTACCTAGAATGGCATGGCAGTCGCCGGCGCCCTCGTTGATGATGGCCACTTTCTTTGAGGATTCAGGCGTCAACTTGCTGTGGAGTGAGATGAGCGACGCAGGGTCGTCACCGGCTATCTGCAACGCATGCTTGTGAAGCATCGTGTGCCGGTCGGCGTACTCCGAGCGAGGGACGTAGGTCACGTGACCATACATCCCTGCCACAAGGTTGTACCCCGTGGGAATTGCCGGTCGCTCCCCTCGCAGCAACAAGTGCGCACTCATACCTGTCTCTGCACACGCAACAGCTGCAACCAACAACAACCAACCGAAAAACATCAGCAAGCTCCACAGACTCCATCAAGGAAACCTAGCAGCGATCTCCACAAGCACGGTGACGATGGAAGTGAGAGCACGCACCTACGGCAGCCGTGTGTGCACTCTGACAACCGCCACAAGTAACCTACACCAACAACAGACACTCCACACAGAATTAGGGTTCGAGTGTGCACATGCAGAGACAACAGACATTAGGGCTTCGAAGCTTACCACGTCGGTGACGCCGCGAGCTTGGAGAAGCGGGATGAGAGCGTCCAGCTTCCGGAGCTTGTTGCCGCCCATGACGGGGTGAAGCAAGTCATCTCGGATCACGTGAAACCACGAGCCCTCGTCGGTGACCACCTTCGTCGTCTTCGCCGCTGCGCTCGGCAGCAGCCACGACCTATCGAGAATCCGCTCCCATCCACCTCCATCACCTCCTTCACGCTTCACTTCCTGCGAGCCCTGCATCAGTGCTCACCCAACAGCAAACCGTCCAATCACGACACTCATCAACGCCTGCATCATTACGACACCTACCAATCAATGCAGCCCACTCACGCAACGAAAGCACAGGTAACGAAACCTGCACATCAATGCGCCTGTCGTAACAGACACGAACACTCACTTGACTCGCGGAAACGCCACAGAAACCTTCGCGCGCACGCCACGACGACGAAACCCTGCCAATGATGGGGGCAAATCTACTACTACCACTCCCCACCAGCATCGCCAACTTCATCATGACGCCTCATCAACTACCACGCCGAGGGTGACGACGACGACGCGGTCAAGGTTACTGCAAGCGCGACCGTTACTAATAACCCTCCTCCGAAACACTCCATACTTTCTAATAAAAAGAGTGGGCCCATATCCTCCATCTCTTGCTTCCGTGCACTGTACGATTGCCCCACCACCACACCATCCGCGCCTACATAAGAGGAGCGCCTCGCATGCCCAGATCCCCTCCTCTGTCGTCATCTCCCACACCACCCGCCACACGCAATCCTGTGGGCGGTTGCGCATCTCTTGCTGTGGAGGTTGGGGTTAGTTAACTTAGTTTGTTTGATTGATGAAGCGCGTCGAGAGTCGTCTTCGTTTGCCGTGTGCTTCAACGTCGTATCCGGTGTGCGCGGACTCGTCGTTGTTTGTAGATTACTATTAGGGTGTGCGCATATCTTCGTGTGTGAGTTCTGAGGATCCTTCCTCGGTCTGTTGGTGGATAGGTTGATAGTTTTTGAGGGATTTGTGCGTTCATGGTTTGTGACGAGGAGGAAGGAATTTGGGGAGAGAGAGAGGAGGGTTTGAGTTTCATCGATGTTGTCGACTTTGAGGGCGATTGAAGCGTTGATTGGAGGGGCGTGGGAAGTGGATTGGAGGGGGTTTTTCTGCGAATCGTTGCGAGGAGGGTGTTGGTGAGGGGGGTTGTGGGTTGGTGAGGGATTGTGTTGCGCGCTATCGTTTTTGAGTGTTGGCGATTGGGACTTCTTCGGCGGTGGGCGCGATGCCGGGTCTTCGGAGGCAGCCAGGCATCAGCTCGTACACGAACTCGCTGTACCATGCGGACATGCACCACAACAGTAGTAGTCCGTCGTGGGACCGCGAGCACTCCATCCTGTCCCGTCGCGCCGTCGTCGCGGCGTCCACTCGGCACGCGGTCGTGACCGTGCCGCGCGCGCCACGGCCGCATCAGTGGCTCAAGCAGCAGCAGCACAAGCACAACTACCTGGGCACGACGACGACGACGAAAGCGGTGAGCACCACCGCGCCACCCGCGGTGCCTGTGTATGGCAGCAACGAGAGCGACGACCTGCAGGCCATGGTACACGACTTCATCGAGAACGACTTCTTGGACGCCAACTTCGCCGCCGACTGCGACTCTCCCTCGCCAAACAGGAAACTCATGGACTCTCTCCAGGTATCACAATTTCTCAATCAGTTCTTACTGTCCAATCTGGTCCTCATACTCTCAAATTTCATGCTCCTCAGGTCCTTGGCAAAAGTATCACACTCTGGAATCTGATGCTCTCCTTCAGAGAAGTATCATGCTCTATCCTCGAGATGATTTTCTTGGTCTCCGATCTGATGCTTACGAGTACACGAGGATTGATGGGTGTTGTTGTTGTTGTTTTCGTCCTGCAGATGCTTACGGTGCCGAGCAACGCGATCGAGCGAGAGCTGCTGACGGAAGTGAAGTTGCTTCTGCTGTCCATCAAGGAGGATTCGGATCTGGTGTGCGAGGCGGAAGGCTCCAACTGCAAGGGTGGGTGCGTGAAGCGCTTCGTGGTGAACCATCTCCAGGTTACGGGGTACGACGCCGGCGTGTGCAAGTCCAAGTGGACGAGCTCGGGCCGCGTCCCTGGAGGTACAGTCCTGTGGCATCTCTGGAATACATGCATACTTGGAATTCGTGGCTGCTTCTGATGCATAAATTGCTTGTGATTTACGGAAACTTGCTTGCTTGTGATTCATGGAAGCTTAAGATGCTTGCTTGCTTGCATATGATTCATGGATGCTTGATTCAAGGGTTGCTTGCTTGCTTCATGGGTGCTTGCTTGCTTGCTTATGATCATGGATGCTTGATTCAAGGGTTTGCTTGCCTGACGGATGCTTGCTTGCGTGCTTGATGGATTACTTGCTTTATGGATGCTTGCTTGCTTATGATTCATGGATGCTTGATTCATGGATTGCTTGCTTGCCTATGATTCGTTTAAGTTTGATATGCTTGTGACTCATGCTTGTTTGGATTCATGGATGTTTTGGGACTGACCAGATCCGGGCCTTGGTTTGCAGGTGAGTACGAGTACATCGACGTGGTGTTCGCGGGCATGCACCAGCCGCCGCGCCTGATAGTGGACGTGGACTTCCACGCGCAGTTCGAGATCGCGCGGCCCACGGAGCAATACGAGTCGGCGCTGAAGATCCTGCCCGCGGTGTTCGTGGGCTCCCCCTCCAACCTGCAGCAAATCCTCCAGTTCATGTCGGAGGCGGCCAAGATCTCCCTGAAGCAGAGCGACATGCACCTCCCGCCGTGGCGCACCCTGGGCTACATGAGCTCCAAGTGGCTCTCGCCCTTCGACCGCACCACCACCGCCAGCTCCGCCACCACCACCACCCCAGCTAAGCGCCTCCGGAGCTACGAGTGGCGCGACCAGAGCACCCACATCGCCACGCAGTGCGGCGAGCAGCTGCGCCACACCAAAGCCTCCCTCATCGCCGAAATGAAATCCTCCGAAGTAGTAAGCAACCTCCTTACTCGCGGTGGACGCAAGTAACCAACCTCCCCTTTTGCCCCCCAAACAATCCTTTTTTGCCAGTACAACCCTGCGGTTATATGTTGAGTAAAGAGAGACAAATTGTAGAGACGGGTTGTGAGAAGAACAAAACTGCGGCTAACCTTTACCTTGTCATGAACAGCAGACTTTGCTTGCTAGATGATGACCTCCAAGAGTTTAGAGTAGAGAGAAAGAGAAAAACCTTCGGCTAGAGCTCTCAAGTCGCTTTGCGAGAGTGCTGTGTTGATAGCCCTGCAGACTTTCCTTGCTAGATGACGACCTCGAAGAGCTTAGAGTTAGAGAGAAAGAGAAAAGACCTTCGGCTAGAGTTCCCAAGCTGCTTTGCGAGAGTGCTGTGTTGATAGCCCTGCAGACAGCTTTTTTTTTGGAGATTTTTTCTGCTAGAGAGATGACGAATAACAACTACAGTAATTCTTCCTTTTTCCAATAAAAATTTGACTACGCCACCGAAGACGACCGGCGGCTCGCATTTCAACGCTTGCAACTTCTTCATCGCTGTCTTGTCAACGCGTGCACGGTTCTTATCTTTTGATGTGAGGATGATTGGTTTTTCCCCTTCAAGTTATTCTAATCAACAACGTCTGTGTCCCCGCCTCTGTTGTTTGGTTGAAACTTGTCAACCAAAGAGCTGTTACAAGCACTGTTGTTTTCTTTTCTTTTGTTGATTAAATTATGAGTGATATATGTTGGAAAGTCAGGATGTGAGTGCTGTAGCTAGGACGAGGTCCTTGAGGATCATGATGTTAAATAAGATTAACCTGTCAGGTGCTCACTTATGAGTCATGACTCATGATTCTAGATGCTACCAGTTTTGTGCACTGCAACAATAGTATATGTTTTAAAGACTATATCGACAGTATTCTGCTGTGCTGCGATGTACAATTCAAAAGTGACTGCCACAACTGATTTCGAGGTCACTAACTTCTGCAAAAGCCTGGACTCAGAACAAGTTCCTACTTTTTGCCTGCTCTCAGCATATGATGGTATTCTCTGAATTTTCTCCTTTAACACCACCTACCTCTTTTTTTTAAAAATGGCTACGTGAAAAATGTTTGGTTGCCGTGAAACCGCCACGTGGCAGTAACTGTTTTTTGTAGAGCTGTCCTTCATTTTAATCCTACACTCTTAACCTGCCACTGGTGGCCACAGTATTATGGTGTCATCATTTCACATGATAAGGTCCAGGTATTGGAATGACCTTCTCATGAAAGTTGTTAGTTGAAGAATTTTCAAACAGAAGGTGTAAGTCTTGCAGAACTTTAGTACATTCTTTTATATATCCTACAAAGTAAAATATGTGCATGTATATACGGTTTGTAGCTGTTGTTTTAAGGGTTGAACGTCAATTGAGGGTTGTATATACATGCACGTATTTTACTTTGTAGGTTACAAAAAATGTATTAATGTTTGGCAAGACTTACACCTTTGGATCGAAGATTCTTCAACTAACATCTTTCATTTGGAGGTCATTTTGATATCTGAACCTTGTCATGTTCAAATATGACACCATGCTAGAATTTTTTTGGAATATCGTGGCCACTAGTGGCACCTTGTGGTGTTTAGTCCCTAAATTTCCAAGAGTTTCCTCGGGGGACTCTAGAAGGTTCGGGTAGGTCCCTATGGTGTCATTCAATAACGATTTCCTTTGGTATTTTTATAGTAGATGGAAATTACTAAATGCTTCCAACTTTTTCCTAAATCCGACATTTAATGAAAAACTTATGGGGTTTTAAGTTCAAATGGAGGGAGCAGGCACGTTAGGCAACTCCAAAAACTTTTGTTATGACACTCTATTGAATGTGAGATTTTCTGTGCTAGATAATAATATTATTTCCTTTCATATCATCAAAACAAATCTCTTGTCTTTAGTGAAAAATAGCATATAAATCCAAGTCAAACATTTTCACACATTATCGCACATTGTTGGGCAAGGTACCAAGAAAACTTCTTCTTTGTCACATAAGACTTTGAGATCATCATTTTTTTACTTTTTATTTTTTCCATAGCATTATGTGGTGTAAACCTTCTTATTGACCATTTGGATTTTCATTCTAAAACATACTAAGTTCACAAAAAAAATATAAAGAAAATTGACATTTTTTGAATGTCACACAATTTTTTTGAATATGTTACACCCTTTTTCTACCTCTTAAAATTGGAGTACAAGGAACTAATATCATGCTTAACATGATGGAAATGAATTTAGACCTTGTTTAGTGAAAAAAATTGACACCAAGTGAAGCCAAAGTTTGCCCATCCATGAAACGCACGGAAGAAAATGGATCCTTTTCTCTACTTCAAACGCTATAATATTACAATCCGTGTAGTCAAACTTAATGATCTTTAAAATGTAAGTTACTTAATAAGTTTTAATTGAGATCCTATGTTTTAAGCTAGTAGTAAAAGTTTTTTTGCTTCGTCCTTACTCATAGCACTAGAACAAGCAATTTTGAAGTGTTTTTGGTGTAAAATTGTCAAAGAAATTTAGAGGTTAAGGGTTAAGGCATAGTTGTACGTAATTTAACCCTCATAGACAAGCAAACTTTGGACACTGGATGAATCTACAAGCGTTTTGGATTATGCATAACATCATTAAGGCAGCGGATACATTCACTTTATGAACCATGGTTGCTTGTCCTTAAAGGAATAACATAGTACCTGTATTGAGCTACTTTCTATTTTTTGAATTGAAGAGATGTAGTAGATAACACGGTTTGATGTCACATGGTGGTTCATATCAACTAAAAATAGTATTGAAACGATATTTTCACTGTTTTGGAAGTTCGATGCATTTGAAATGTTGGTGATATTATTGGTTGTGGAGATGATTGTCTTTGGACGGGTAACCGGGTTTTCCCACCGTCAGTGTGTGTTGGGATGTGTTCCCCTGCAACCTCAGAAGCACACACTTATCAATGGATCAGACAGCTATTTGAATTAGTTTCCGGGTATGTAAATTTGGAAGGGGGACACAACAACCCAAGTTTGTCAGGTAATTGATATGGCCCGGTAGTATTTGATCGGGGTCACACACCATGCTTGAGCCTCGTGATACTTTGACGGAACAATCATCATACGATGGGTGCAATATATGAGCATCCAACAACTCATATATTGCACCCATCCAATAGCGTCACAAAAAGAAGAAGAAAGACGAGGGCCTCACCAGAAACAATAAATTCTGGCCACCATCATCCGTAGGCTAAGGTCAAGCTCAGCTTTTATTAATTCCAAAAGGCAAGTCAAATCGAATGGGAAACTACCAAGTGAAAATGATGAAGAGATTGATAAACAAAATTTGTGACCATGAGATATATCAATGAGGAGTGGCTCTTGGACCATCAAAAATTATGCATGATGTATTCAACTTGAAACCCCAAGGTCTAAAGTCACCCAATTCCAAGTATGCATGGAATGGTGCATGGAAATGGTAAATGCATGAAATGGTGCATGAAGCGACCCAAAACCAATAACTCAAAATCTGAAAACTCTAGTCATTATCCACATTTGGTCATGGAGTGTGCAACTTTGGGTTGCTCCATCTCAATTGAGCTCTCATTGGTGGCCTTGCCTCAAAAGTCGAACAAGGCCAATCAGCATTGGGTATCCTCCCTGAGTTGGTTATCCATGGCATGTCTTCTCTCTTTTACTCACTCTCACTTGTTGGCATTGGGCAAAGGAGGACACCAAATCTCACCTACTCTACAGTTTGATTATGGACTCCGATGGTTTTTGGGCTTCTAAATTCTATATCAATTCCAAATCTTTGAGATTAAATTTGAAAAAATATTTGTTGAGTTTGATTCCTAATTCCGCATCTTTCTACATAAATGTTTTTGACATACAATGTCATTTGAGTCTGTAACAGGCTCAAGTGATCGGAAATGGGTGCCTCCAGCTCAGGACAAAAGTGAGGGTCAAGTTGCATAGAAATCTAGGTGCTTGCGCGTGACAGACTTCCAGAATTCAGTGAGGATGCTTGACCCTCATGACAGTGACTGAACATGTGGCTGAAATCAGCATGTGGGCTATGTTTGATGTGCTGTGGGATATGCTTTCTGTGTAATTTTGTCATGTTAGGATAAGTTACAGTTGCTCAACTTGAGTGAGATTTGCAGAGTCACAAATGGAAATTATTGCTTGCATAAAACCGGTGCTGTGCCCCTGAAGATTAGCCCGGTTGGGGGAGGGGTTAACGTCGGCACATGATTCTGGTGCCCTTCGCGGAACGTAGTGTAAGTTTTGGCAGGTGGCACAACCACTCTTGTGCCGCCAGGTGGCATTGTGGGAGTGGTTGCGTTGTTGGCCACCAAGTGCTGATCAGATCAACCTATGTGACATTTGCGCTTTGAATCATGCTTGTCAACAATGTCGATCAATCGGTATGGAATTTTTATCAACATTTGCATGTGCTCACGGCATGGCGAAAAAAGGCGGGCTCTCCAACTAGTGCTACATTGACAGCCCACCATCCCGACTTCAAGCCGCACATTTTTTCCCATGTTGTTTGACCCAATGTGTCGGGCTGGCATGGGTAGTGGAAATGCTCTAAGAGCATCGCTAATAGCTCCCTAGAACAACATCTCCCTTGAACGGGCCTTGAAACAACCATAGATATTGTAGTGGGCCGAAGATCCCGGCATCCGCTCCACAGCAACGTGCTCACACACTTTGAACCTTTGGTGAATCCATAGAAAACATAGAGGTCCACTTCATTGGGAAGTTATTGTAGAGTGCCCTTGTTCTTGCCCTCTACAAAGGTCTTATTAGATTTCTATACAAGTACCTTGGACGACAAAATCTAGCGAACAACCTAGAATAAACCGCCGAAAACTTTCTAAAAATTGAAAAATGGACAAGTAACAAAGACATTGATGATGAACTCTCCATTGTTTTTAGAAAAATAATCCCAATGTAACAAACTCACAAACAACTTGTCCATTATATTCTCAATGGTCATAGCATGGGAAACGCCCGAAAACAACTCTTCTTTGGAACATAAAGATACCCCTCCATCACATATCCCATTTGTCATTCTACAGAACACTTAGTCACACAAATTACTTAAATACCAACAACATCACCTAGAGTTTCTAATTGTTAAGAGACACAACAATGTAACTTGAAAATTTGGAAAACTACTCATATTCTCTAGTAAATCCAGCCGTTTTATTGTTATTAATGCTAGTACCTATAATAATACCTACTAATAACAATCCACAAAGAAACATGGTACCACCTTGGCTGCCCCATTGCACATGTAGCATACAAAGATGCCAATATAACACCATACTTCAACTAGATATTCTATGCGTATGAGGCTTACCATAAAACAACTCTAAACAAGAATTTAAATCCAATTTTACTATATGTTTTACAAAACTCAAATACTATAATAACATATTCTTGCTCGATGCAATTGCACCAAAAAAAATTTATCAATTTGATAATTAAAAAATTGATAATTATCACTTCTAAGTGCAATTAGTGCACAAGGATGGGAATTTGACCCTTTAATAGTAATTATGGGTGGGGCTAAAGTTGCTCCTTCTATGAAGTCAATGGAAGACTAGTTCAAAATCTTTGTTACCTCCATTAGAGACACTTTCAAATTCATCAACACCGTAGCAAACCAACATGCCATGTCAATCCTCCTTTACAACTAAATTGAAGATTGAAAAATAATCAACCCCTATCCAAAATACATGATCCACCTTAGAACCATAACACACAAAACTTGAATCTATTATAACACTACTATAAAAGAATATTGTGCATTCGTCTATCCACGGATTCTTTATAGTTTGATGCTAGAAATAGCAAATGAAATTATATACATGAGAAAATAATTTATCTGGATGAAACTAGGGATACACCATTCTGAGATTATAAAGTAAATGATGGGTATCTAAAGTAAATCAAGAGTACCTAAAGTAAAATACGGGTATTCAAAGTAAATAATGTGTAAACTAAAAAGTATATAAAGAGTATATAAAGTATGTATATAAAGAGTATATAAAGTATGTATATAAAGAGTATATAAAGTATGTATATAAAGAGTATATAAAGTATGTATATAAAGAGTATATAAAAGTATATATATATAGTATGTATATAGTGAATATATAAAGTATGTAACATGTATATAAATGGGTATTTGGTAAGTATGTTTACTTTAGTAGGGGCTGGTCTTGCCCCGTTGGAGATGGCTAGGGTTCTACTTGTCTATTTTTTTTATCTTCTCTTATAATAAATTAAAAGATTATTTTATGTTCGTCCAATGAAGCTTATTTATATTTTTGGAAGATTTTGTACCTTTATTTTAATACTCTAACTTTACACACCTAGACAATCTGGGACGCATAATTGTTTAGGATTGCAGACCTAATCTTTTATACGAGAGGAAAGATTATTGTCCATTTGGAGATCTTTGTCAATCCCGTGTCGGAGTATGTTGGATGCACTATGGGGTATACTACCCCGGACATATAAAGTAAATGATGGGTATCTAAAGTAAACGACGAGTATATCATGGGTATAAGAAGAAGAAGAACTTTGGTCACCAGTGGAGGCCGACGTGAATGGAGTGTGACCTGTTCGTTCCACCACTATGTCAATGCCCACTTGACAAAGAATCAATAGTATAAAACTACTTTTGTCTCTTGATGGTAGACACTACATCGGATAAACATTTACATATGTTTACTTAAGTGGGGATTGCACTTGACATGTTGGAAGCAAAGGGAATCTACTTGTTTACAAATAGAATTGGTTTCTGTATGTACATACGGTCAAGCTTTGAGACCTATTACTTGAAAAGTATGAACATGTACCAATTAGTTTTTTTAAAAAGAACAAATTGTGTTGTAGGCACATAGAAAATAAAACATGACTGAAGACTCATAATTGAATAGTAAAAGCATGTTCTGATATAGAAAAGTAATGATCATCTTCTAAAAATATAATATTTTTAAGTCCACAATTTGCAAACATGGAGGAATTGTGCCACAACTATGGTTCAACAAATACTACTTCCTTCAAGTATCTCAACAATGGCCAGTAAGATCAACCCAGATACAAGTGCATGAATTGTAACTTGGGAATGTAGTAGCTACACAACACACGCTTGTGGCCTTCAAGTTGCGGCGACGTGAATAGCACCGCCTTACTGTCTCATCAGTCCCAAGAAACAACCCCAGTTGAGGATGCGTAAAAAAACCCTTCTGATAATCACGGTGCCCTAGAGTGCAAGAAAGCGAAAGGCAATAGGGAGACACACATGTGTGCGGATGAGCCTCCATTGGGAGCCCCAACAATTGGTGGTGGGCCCACTAAACAAAAGGTAAATTTGGATAAATTTTAAATATGTAAATTGGTTCCCACGTGTAAATGCATTGGGAACTCTTTGGGAACATGGAGAACATGTTGGGAACCCTGGGGACACATTGGGGAACACGATGGGAACTTTGGGGAACAACATGGGAACCCATCGGGAACGCATTGGGAACATTGTGGTAATAACATGGTTTAAAAGGTAAATAAGAAGAGGGTAACCAAATGGTTTGGTTTGGAACCACATCGGATTTTACTGTGAAACTCATGTGGGCATGAGGAACCAAACCCAAACTTTTAGGGACCATATATGGGAGATGAAGCCCCATATGGTTGTCATGTGCGTCGGCCTAATGGAACGGAAGCACCTGGTTGGAATAGTCAAGCCATGTCCATCATCATCATCATGTGAGAAACTCAAGACAAGGTTTAACCCCTAAAGCATCAAGTGTACCTCCGAGGTACATATTGTTTCACTTTATGTACGGTCAAAATTCAAAAAACATTTACCACATCATCTCACATCAGTTTGGAAGAAGATCCTACAGTTACATAATGGAGTAGAGAATCGTACTAAATAATTTGGACCTTTAGGGCTTAAGTACTTCAACAACGTCAAGAACTTGAACCAACCTAGGTACGAGTGCCTGGCTTGTCATTGCTATTTCACTCTCAAGGGGTTGGGACATCCACAACTTTTGCTATCAATGAACCAACCATAGGTGAAAATCTCCAGCCACCGGTTTAGTATACAAACAATATGAAATCAATATGGAGTATATATTCTAGTAAATTCCACATGGATGGTATTCATTTCCATTGTAAAGTACACAATATCATCTATATTAACCCCTAAATTACCAAGGGAGCCCTCGGGGGACTCTTGAAGGTTTGGGCAGGTTCCTACTATGTCAATTTATAACATTTTTTTTTTGAATTTTTGACTGTTGATGGACATCGCTAGTAGCTTTGTGTGAGTCAATTTTTTTTCCTAAATCCAACATTCATGAAATAGTTATAGGATTTTGAATTTCAAATGGAAGAGTAGGCACGTCTTGCAACTCCAAAAACTTTTACTAGGACACTTTATTGAATGTGAGATTTTCAATACTAACAAATAATCTTATTTCCTTTCATATTGTCAAATTTTTTTTTCTCTTTAGTGGAAAATAACATATTAATCCAAGTCAAATAGTCTCACACATTGTTGCACGTTGTCGGGCGAGGTACCAAAAAACCTTCTCCTTTCCACATTAAATTTAGAGATTATAATATATTTTTCTTTTTATTTTTTCCATGGCATTATGTGGTGTAAAACTTCTTATTGACCATTTGGATTATCAATGTAAAACATATTAAGTTCACAACAAAACATAACGTGAATGGACAATTTTTGAACCTCCACTCCTTGCACAATTTTTTTGAATATGCTACGACCTTTCTTTATCTCTAAAAAATGATGTACAAGGAACTTATATCATGCTTAACATGATGGTAATGAATTTAGACCAATTGTAGTGCAAACATTGGACACCAAGTGAAGTCAAAGTTTGCTAATTTACTAAATGCAAGGTAGAAAATGAACCCTTTTCTCTACTCCAAACACTATAATCTTTTAATTAGTACAATCAAAGGTTATGAAATTTTGTGAGTTTGTTATTTTATAAGTTTTAATTGAAATCCTCCGGTTCAATGATGAAATATAAGTTTTACTTTTCTTCCTTACTCATTCCACTAAAAACAAGCAGTTTTGAAGTGTTTTTGGTGTGAAATTGTCAAAGTAATTTAGGGATTAAAACAATACCAACTCAATTCCTCTCTAGTTCATGTCCTAGAACACCATATAAAACAATTGAATATATACAATATGGGAAAAGAAATGTATGAGATTATAAATAACATGTTGTAATAACATGGATTGGAGAAACAACATGGTTTTTATCTAATTTTTTTTTGTATGAGTGTAATCACATATAATGTGTATATAGTTTATCTATATCTATAAAAGAATACAGGATGAAGGACGATCCTTTTGGATGAACGCATTGGATGAAAAACACGTCAAATGGATAAACGCGCCGATGATAAATGCTTTTGGATGAAAAGATAAAAGTTAGGGTTTTGGATAAAATAAAATGAAAAGCTAAATGTTAGGGTTTTGGATAAAAGGACGGGACGGGCACGGGCACGGGGACGGGGACGGAGACGGGGATGGGGATGGGGGACGGGGGACGGGCGACAAGGGGACAAGGGGACAAGGACGGGGGGACGATGGATTGGAGGGAAAGGGCTAGGGGATGGGGAGGTGGGGACTCAACACAAACAAATGTTGTGCCTGGAGGACACGGGTAACACTCTAGTTTCATATATAAAAGGTTACATACAAATAATATGGAATGTGTATGAAAATACAATATTTATATGTTGCATCCTTAGGAATGTACCAAATTATGTCATATACGGTAGTTGTTTCAATCCATTTCCATCACTTCAATCCCTCTATTTTTTCCCTCCACATCTAGATATGATTTAATATAAAAAAATCCACCTTTTCATATGGTGTAATAAAAACTCTTCACCTCTCTCTATATATAAATGTGATGGAGCATAAAATAGAATCATATTATAATATAAACTATTTCATTTATTGTAATTATCACATATTGAAGTGAACCGTTCATTTATATCGATTAGATTCATTAAATTTAAATAATATTCAATTGATTTTTATATGCAAGAGATATCATCCCTTGGCCAAAGATTCAAGATTGTTCTTTTCAACCAATTCTTTGTTTGGATTCAATTGTTTGGATTTATTTTAAGACATTTGAATCAAATTGGATTCAATTGTTTTAAATTTGTGTGAATAAAGGTTATATACTTATTATGTTGTGAAGTGGTCTTTTGGTCACCATAAATTGATGGCATTTTTGGTGCCATGGAAAATACAATTTTAAAATATGCTTGAATTTTATTTTTTGAAATTACTCTTGTATAAAAATATTCAACAACATTTGCTGATCATTATATCATTTTTGCTTTATTACATTAGTTTTGAAATCAAATAATCCGATTTTAATATTGCAATAAAAAAATTTACATTTATGTACTTCTGAAATTGGCTTGTTTAAAACATACAATGGCAATTATAGTATGAAAGCAAAGGGCTAAAGTTGCGGATGTGGAGTAACAATATATATTTGTCAAAGCAATATGACAAGATGTTTCCACTGAAATATCAACAATCCGAGATGACCCCATAATAAAGATGAGGCATCCAATTCTCATCGGCCACTCGATTCTGATCAATAGAGTATGCATGGAATGGTGCATGAAAATGGTAAATGCATGAAATGGTGCATGAAGTGACCCAAAACCGATATCTCAAAATCTGAAAACACCAGTCATTATCGGCATTGGATCATGATGTGTGCAAGTTTGGGTTGCTCCATCTCAATTGAGCTCTCATTGGTGGCATTGCCTCAAAAGTCGAACAAGCCCGATTGGTATTGGATACCCTCCATGAGATGGTTATCCATGGCATGTCTTCTCTCTTTTTACTCGCCCTCACTGATTGGCATTGGACAAAGGAGGCCACCAAATCTCACCTACTCTAGAGTTTGATTATGGGCTCCGCTGGTCTACGGGCTTTTAAATTCCGTATCAATTCCAAATCTTTGTGGTTATATTTGAAAAAATATTTGTTGAGTTTCATTCCTTATTCCGCATCTTTCTATATAAATGTTTTTGACATACAGTGTCATTTGAGTCCCAAACTGGCTTAAGTATTCGGAATTGGGTGCCTCTACCTTACCAGGTGATGGTGGGAGATACCCAATTTCTCGAAATGAAGTGGTTGCAAGTTCAAATCCTCGTTGTCATATGTTGTCTCCTCCTAACGGAAGTGCCGCAAATTGCCAACATAGCATCTCGTGTGCGGCAATACAAAAGAAGAAGAAGAAAAAACTGGGAAAAACTAGTAGTAAAAAGAAAAACGAAGAAAAAGAAGCACTGAGAATACCCTACGTGGAGATCTACTTCGTACATAATTAATTCAAAATGGACGGTGTCAGAATTTCTTGGAAAATATATACATTTTGTCTAAGGTGATACCCATGTGATGCCAACGTCATACTCATGTAATATCTATGTGATACTTGTGTAATATCTAGGTGATACCCATTAAGTCCGACCCATTGTGCAAAGAAAAAATAATTAATTCGACACAAGGTTGTTGAACTAGTAATTCGACACAATTACATACGAATACCCTGGAAGGTCCGTAAAGGTGATGCAATAGGGCCAAATTGAACAATACATAAATTAAAATTATTTTATTGCAATATTAAAATCATATTGTAGTCAAATAATTAATAAATGATTTTGATTTCAAAACTAATGTAATCAAGCAAAAATGATATAATGATCAGCAAATGTTGTTGAATATTTTTATACAAGAGTAATTTCAAAAAATAAAATTCAAGCATATTTTAAAATTGTATTTTCCATGGCACCAAAAATGCCATTAATTTATGTTGACCAAAAGACCACTTCACAACATAATAAGTATATAACCTTTATTCACACAAATTTAAAACAATTAAATATAATTAGATCTAAATGTCTTAAATCCAAACAAAGAATTGGTTGAAAAGAACAATCTTGAATCTTTGGCCACGGGATGATATCTTTTGCATATAAAAATCAACTGAATATTATTTAAATTTAATGAATCTAATCGATATAAATGAACGGTTCACTTCAATATGTGATAATTACAATAAATGAAATAGTTTATATTGTAGTATGATTCTATTTTATGTTCCATCACATTGTACATAGAGAGGTGAAGAGTATTTATTAAACCATATAGAAAGGTGGAGAAAGAAAAATAGAGGGATTGAAGTGATGGAAATGGTTTGAAACAACTATATGACATAATTTGGTACATTCCTAAGGATGCAACTTATAAATATTGTATTTTCATACAAATTCCATACTATTTGTTTATAAGTTTTTATTTTCTAAATAAACTATACACATATTATATGTGATTACACTCATACCAAAAATATATAAAATTTGGATAAAGACCATGTTGTTTCTTCAATCCATGTTATTACAACATGTTATTTATAATCTTATGCATTTCTTTTCCCATATTGTATACATTCAATTGTTTTTTATGGTGTTTTAAGGACATGAACAAGAGAGGAATTGAGTTGGTATTGTTTTAACCCCTAAATTACTTTGACAATTTCGCACCAAAAACACTTCAAAACTGCTTGTGTTAGTGCAATGAGTAAGGAAGAAAAATAAAACTTCTATTTCTTCATTGAACCATAGGATCTCAATTAAACCTTATGCGTTGATATAAGAATTGTTACAATAATTCTTCAGAGTGCCAAGAACAAAATACAACCAGACTATTACACCAACAAGATCTCTGATCAATTGGCTGCCCAGAACTTGGCATCCATGTGAGTTGAGCTCTTTTGTGCTTCTAAGAACCAGAAATGTAACATTATCGTAGGTGAACCTCTAGTTCAACACCTCCATGCTGAATAATTAATTAAAGTGAGTAAAAGCCATTCGGCATCCAAAATAAAAATAAATTTATTTCCAGCAAGAAATCACAAATTACTGTATTTAGCACATTTGACGACCGTGGGGTTAGAATCCAAGACCCTGGGGTTCTAAATCAAAGCCTCCATGCATGCACATCCTTGAGGGGAGGCTTTTCCAAGCCCCACTACCCTTTGATGTCTTCCAATGCGACAAAATTTGTAAATATATATAGTTTTTCTAGTTTCGGCAATTTCATAAAATATTTTCCCACTTAATTCGGCAAGGATTTTTCTAATTAATAAACACCAAACTAGAGGTTCACCTACGATATACCGTTTGAATGCCACATGTTTAGTTCACACTATTTGATTTCTGTACCTTTTATGCTCTTATTCATACTCGGTAAAATGAATGTACAATCAGCTCCATGTACAACAACATATGTTAGATCAACCTAGATGCTATCTATTTTTGTGGTAGATATGAGGGATGGACTTGGTAAATTATGTTGGTGTAAAACCACACTTGTACCATAGTTGTAGGTCAACTTATTCTCAGGATCTCAGGATCTCTCGTGTACTTAACACGCACCTTGCCTCAAGCAATATCATCTTGAATGTTACATTACAACATGGTATCCGAGCGTGTGACAAAGTGAGCTTTGCTCCTTACAGGAAGAGAGATCTAGAAGAGTCAGATCTGAGAGAGTTCTAGTAGATTGGAAAGCCTAGAGAAACCTGAGAAGAAGATCTAGTTGACAGAGATGGCAGAGTTTAGCAAGAGTTCGAATTGTGAGGTAGGAGAGTCTAACAAGCTTGTTGGACCTCTCAACTATGGAAATTGGCAGATCAAGATGACTGCAATACTGAAGAGAGAAGGTTTATGGCCACTAGTAGGCACTAAGATAATTACGAGTGTGTATCCAGTGACAGTAGAAGGTGTAGCATACACAGAAGCGAAACTGAGTGAAGCAAAACAACGTGCATTAACAGGTCTCACCATGTCAGTAGGTGATAACTTATTTAGAACAGTTAACCAACATAACGATCCTGCTGATGCTTGGAGCATGCTTCTTGCGATGTTTTCTGCAGGAGATCAGCAGCAAATTCAGATGATCAGCAACAAACTACACGCGATCTCTATGAGAGAAGGAGAAGACATCAACAATTACCTCACCACCGCGATGGATCTACGCAACGAACTCAGAGGCTATGGAGAGGAGATGACTGACAAGACTCTTATCAACCTCGTCCTCAACGGCTTGCCCAACAGCTATGATGTTGTGATGCAAGGTATTACGTATCTTGACAATCCAAAATTTGAAGTTGTTATGGGGAAACTAATCACTGAATCGCACCGTAAGACACTAAGAGAACAGAAGATGGGCCACAGTGAAGCACTCGCAATCCATTACAACAGGAGTCTTTACAGTGGGCAGCGTGGAGCACCTACTTGGCGTCATCTTGGCGCACGACCGGGAGGAGCGTCGGCAGCATGGCGACCCGGCACCCACACTGTTCAAGGCGCTGGGCAATGGGCGTGGAGGCCAGGCGGCGCACTCCGACCCCCAACAACAAGCAATCAGGCCCCGCAAGCACGTCCGGCCACTGAACCTTCGCAAGCGTGCCCGACTTCACGCTCCCCGCAGGTAACAGCGTCTCCCAATCGACCGCCGACCTGGGGTTATCCTAACCCCGGCGGCTGGAGCCCCAACCCAGGGGTACACCCATACCCGGGCTACAGTGGTTCTCAACCCTGGGGGCCAGTAATCAATGGACAGTACCCTGGCATCGGGGGTCAGTCATATTTAATGACTGCGAGACCATACTCAGCAGCATATGTACGACCTCCAGGGAACAAAACTAGAGGTGTGATTTGTTATACTTGTGGTGAGATAGGACACATCTCTCGTAACTGCCCCTACGGTGGTTATGCTACTGCTAACTATGTTCAGGAAGATGTAGGATATGGATACCCGGGATATGAGTGGGATACGGCGGAAGTCAACCTTATGGAGTATCAAAATGCCACATGGTACATGGACTCCGGGGCAAGTCATCATGTGACAGGAAATCATGATCACTTATATGATGTAGGAGCTAGCTCTTCGGGTCATAATGTCACTACTGCCGATGGCAATACACATCATGTAGAAGCAATTGGTTCCTCCACTGTCAACACCGGCAATTCTGATGGAATAAACATTGATCATGTTTTGTATGTCCCGGCATTAAAGAAGAATCTATTATCTGTAGGCTCTTTAGCTGACCAAGGTCATATCATTGTCTTTACTGGAAATGATTGTCTTATTCTTGATTACAAAAAACATGTTTTGGCAAAAGGTTATCGAAACCTATCTAATGGTCTTTATCAATTCACCAATATTCAAGACACCGCAACGGTAAACTCTATTACCATTGAATCAACCATGCACTTATGGCATAAACGATTTGGTCATATGAACTATGCAAGTCTCCAACATTGTGCCAACGCCAAACGAGTTCAAGGATTACCTATTTTTCCTACTATAAGGAGTATTTGTGGAGATTGCTTAGCAGGAAAACAACATAGGGAGCGTTTCTCAAAGGCTTCCACAAATCGAACCACTCAGGTACTACAACTCATCCACTCAGACCTAGTAGGACCTATTCGTACACCCTCACTCAGTGGATCACAGTACTTTATAGCATTCACAGATGACTACTCAAGGAAGAGTTTTGTTTACTTTATGAGAAGCAAGAGTGAGTCTTTTCGTAAATTTTTAGAATTCAAAGCTCGTGTTGAGAAAGAAACTAGCAAGAGTATTCAAACACTTAGAACGGACAGAGGAGGAGAGTACCTATCTCATGAATTTGGTTCTTATCTTGTCAACCAAGGCATTCATCATCAATTAACTATGGCATTAACTCCACAACAAAATGGAGTTAGTGAACGTAGAAATAGAACCCTCATAGAGAAAGCACGCGCCATGTCTCATGCTAGCAAACTACCAGGATACCTATGGACAGAGGCAGTGAATACAGCTAACTATTTAGTCAACATTAGTCCCACTCGTGCAAACGGTGGCATGACTCCAGATGAAAAATACAACAAAATGAAACCTTCAGTCAAACATCTTCGTGTCTTTGGATCACTAGCCTATGTCCATGTCCCTGATATCAAGAGATCCAAATTAGATAGCAAAACCCTTCCATGTGTTCTCTTAGGTTATGACAATCAAAGCAAAGGCTATCGACTTTTTGATCCACACACCAAACGCATTCACACGAGTAGAGATGTAGTGGTGGATGAAAACCAAATGGGATTTGTTTCCATAAAAGCCCAAGTTAACTCTCCTGAAATTATCGATCTCTTTCCAACACCTTCACTCTCTTCAGCTAGTATTTCAGGTGAAACCATAGAAACTCCTCCTTTACCTCAACTACCACAAATTGAGGAAGATCATCAACCTCCACTACCTGAGGCACAAATTGAGGAAGATCACCAACCTCCACTACCTGAGGCACAAGCTGAGCATCCACGAAGATATCCACTTCGTGAGCGTCGACCAAGCACAAGGTTCAAAGATAGTTATCTCTACTCTGTTGAAACTGGTACTTTCACTGAACCTCGCAACTATACAGAAGCCATCAAACACTCAGGTTGGAAAGATGCTATACAACAGGAAGTAGACTCTATCAAAGAGAATGACACATGGAAAGTAGTTGATCTCCCACCTGGTAAAAACCCGATCTCTGCCAAGTGGATTTTCAAAGCCAAACCTGGACCTAGTGGCAAAATAGAAAAACTTAAAGCAAGACTTGTAGCTCGAGGATTTGAACAAGAGGAGGGTATTGACTTCTTTGAAACTTTTGCCCCTGTTGTACGATGGTCGACCATCAGGAGTGTCATTGCCCTAGCTGCTAGGAAAAAATGGCGATTACATCACCTTGATGTCAAAACTGCCTTTCTCAACGGCAAAATTGATGAGGAAGTCTATATGACTATTCCTCCTGGATTTGAGCATAGTGGCAAAATCTGCAAGCTTCAACGTGCACTTTATGGATTAAAACAAGCTCCACGAGCGTGGTATGGAGAGATCAACACCTATCTTCAGCAACAAGGTCTTACTAAGAGCACCGAAGAACCTAATCTATATTTTTCTATTTGTGATGGGAAATATACATTACTTCTTCTGTATGTTGATGACATTATCCTTACAGGAGATGATCATGACAATATTGCTCAACTTGATGCTCAATTAACAAGGCGGTTCAAGTTAACACATCTTGGTGATGCACAACACTACATTGGTGTTGAATTACTCTACACAGATGATGGTATTTATTTCCATCAAAGAAGCTATATTGAACGACTACTAGAGAGATTTGGAATGCAAGATTGCACCCCAATCTCAACACCTATGAATTCAAAGGTTAAATTGTGTAAAGACACCAAGACAAATCCAGTAGATAAACTTGTCTACCAAAGTCTAGTTGGAGGACTTTTATATGCCACTATTAACAGATGGGACATCCAATTTGTGGTCAATTGTGTTTCACGCTATATGAACAATCCTCAACAAGCACACCTCACTGCCGCCAAAAACATTCTCCGCTACCTGAAGGGCACACTTGACTATGGCATTTTTTACCCTTGTAATGATACTGGTGATCTATCTGTCTTTACAGATGCAGATTGGGCAGGAGAAACTGACTCACGACGCTCCACCTCGGGCATTCTATATAAACTTGGTTCATCTCCTATTGCATGGACTAGTAAACTTCAACCTACCCTTGCACTATCATCCACTGAAGCCGAGTACAGGGTTCTATCTGAGGCAGCTCGCAATATCACATATTTTAGACGCCTCATGGAGGAACTTCAGATTAATAGTTCTACTCCTACACCCATTTTCTGTGACAACATCAGCAGCATCAAACTTGTTCGCAATCCCGTGATGCATCAACGAACAAAACATATTGAATTAGATCATCACTACATTAGAGAAAAATATAATGATGGATCAATTGTCATCACTTATGTCCCATCCCATCTTCAACAAGCGGACTTGCTCACTAAGTCACTTGGTACCAATCACTTTATTACCAACAGGGATCTTACTGGTCTCAAACAAATTCCTCCCAAATCTACCTAAAAACCCGAATTGAATATCTTGAAGGGACTCTTCTATCAACTCTTACTTAAGTCTTCAAACCAAGCTCCCTTCTATTCTCGCCATTGCTACAACTCAAATGTGGTTTTAGAGGGGGTGTTGGTGTAAAACCACACTTGTACCATAGTTGTAGGTCAACTTATTCTCAGGATCTCAGGATCTCTCGTGTACTTAACACGCACCTTGCCTCAAGCAATATCATCTTGAATGTTACATTACAACAAATTATGGTAAGATAAATGGGGCTATCATAGAGGGAGATGATTGTACTAACGCACGATGTCAGCAATAGCATTGAATTTTTTATAGAAGGAGATGATTGCACTAACGCAAGATTGATAGTACCTTTAAAAATTGGGTTATTAAAAATTGGGATACGATGAACTAACATCCTCTGGCACCTGGATAATTGTACAAAATTTAGACCATGTATAATGCAAAAAATTGATACCAAGCAAAGTTTAAATCTACTAGTACAAGCATGGAAACTAACTCATTTTCTTTACTTCAAACATTATAATTTTCCAATCTATTCAATAAAGAATTATAAAATTTTGAAAGCTTGTTTTTTTTGTGTGTAGTTTAAGTCGAAATCAAATGGTTGATTCTTTTAATAAAAATGTCATGACTACATCTGAATTAGAGCCATCACACCAGAATAAAATTTGGTAATTAATTTATTCAATATTTGTTATATTTGGCCAATCATGGACCTTTTGTAACTAATGAAGAAACTTACTCTAATTGACGGCTGAGAGCCAATGCTTGTCCTTGTTAGCAACTTTCTAATGGGCATAACTCAGAATATGTCCAGATTTAACATATGAGGTGTTTTTAATAATCTACATTTTTTTTTATAGATGTCCAAAACACCTTACATATCCAATTTAAATAAAATTTGGATAATCATGTTCTTCAAAAGGCTATTGACAAGGTACTTCAATAGCTCTCAGCGGACTGCTGATATTATTTGTGGATTTTTAATTGTCCATAATTAGTTTAATCTCACATTAGAATACATAACTTGAGGTGTTTTTAAATAAGATATAGTGAATGACTCTTTGGGGGTTAAAATCCCATTCTAAAATATACTCAAAAGTTTGAAGAATAATATGATACCTTTTGCACCAACCCTTTTTTATTCTCATTTTTTATTTTTCTAAAATATCTGCCTCAATATGCTAAGGCTTTCCCAAGTGAAACCTTTCATCCAAACTACGCAAGTTTGTGTCACTATTTCTATGCTCTTAGACTATCTACCCTCAAAAGGGGGAAGTAGTTCCATACTACTAACCCATGCCCGGTGGGCATGGACTTAGTGGTGGAATGAACGGGCACTTCACTCACGCCTGCCTCCTACAGGGACCGGCGTTCTTCTTCTTCTTCTTGCTCTTAGACTATCACACTACATAACCCCGGAAGTAGATTGAATCATTATCTTCTCAGATTTGCTTATAATTAAAAATGAGTTGATTTAGGTAGGATAAGCATGTTCACATGATTTCCGCAAAACTCTTACCTGACAAACACCCCGGCACAAAATTAGCTCCATATAATTAGCTAACTAGCTCCAAGTAGTGGAGTTGTTTGTAAAGTGAAGCAAAAGATATCAATACTTTGAGCTCTTTTCTTATATTAAAGAGTTTGAATGAGTTCTAAATAGCTCTAAATATCTAAAATAAAGTGAAAGAAACAAACAACAACTACAATTTATGGTACAACATGATCTCCTTGTCTATCCCTTTTAATCCAAAACTTCTATTAGTTGAAGTTTAGAGACCATCAAGCTCTTCTACACTTAACCCTCAAACGTCAGAAGGTGCCACTAGTGGCCACAATATTCTACATGTACAGTGTCGTGTTTAAACATGGTAAAGTTACATATTGAAATGACCTCCAAATGAAAGATGTTAGTTGAAGAACCTTCAATCCAAAGGTGTGAATCTTGCTAAATTTTAGCCTTTTTTTGTATTCTACAGAGGAAAAATATGTGCCTATGTATACGGTTCTCGACTGACGTTTAAGGGTTAATACGACATGTGACCAAAATGTAAAGCAATTCATACGTACTGAATTTGACCAGTATATATATTTGGAGATTGACATAATAGTTACAACAAATCAGGATTTACATGAAAGAAGTTACAATCTATTACTTTATATTGTAATAAATTGCATACCAGTGACAATAAATCACCAACCTGAAATGACACAAGCGCCAATGTTATGAATTATTGGGGCCAAGCAGAAGATCCCTTAGGGCGAATTGACCCCCTCATTGGGAGTTATCCAAGGGGGCCACGAGGTGGTGGGGCCAAACCTAGCCCCTATTTTGTTTTTGGATGGGGACCTAATTATAGCAAGGGAGGATCCGCAAGGGTAAACAATAGCCGCAGGCCCCAAATTCATCCGAAAAAAATCCAAAAAATCCTCTTGACCCCCCAAAATAAGAGGGCTAGAAAAATGACCCCATGCAACACAGACATGGCCCACCTCGAGTAACTCTCAACAAGGGGGTCAATTTGCCAATGGCGCAGAAGATCGTCAATAAATTTGGGCCATCTTTGTTGCAAGTGAGTTACTTATGCAGAATATTCTTCTTGTTTGGCTTGTTTGGTTTGACTGCCTTGTGCCGCTTGTTATGCTGAAGAAACAACAACAGAGCTCTGATTTACTGAATGTGCTTTCCAAAGCTTCAAAAACCACTCTCTTAATGTCTCATGTTCATGGATTTAATATCCCTACTACAAATTTTGTGAGCACATCTAAAAGAATATCATAAATGAGTCAATGACACTTTGCTGAATACGCTCAATATCAATAAAGAAGTTTATTTTTAAATATTTTCATAATATTATAACTCACCTTTGAAGTAACCTGTAACGCTTCCGTGTCTATCCGGTCTTTCCATGTGCTCTTCCGCAGCTTAATTGGCCTGTTTCCTACATATTTACCTGGGCAATCCATCCCCCTCCAAAAAAAAAGTGAGAAAAAGAACCATGTTGTTTAATATCGGCCATGCTGTGTTGAAAATAATCGTACTTTTCCAGGTTTAAATTAATAAAAAAAGAGGATCGAAACTGTAGTCAATCATATACCATTCATGTCTTTGACGGCCAAAGCAAGGTCGGAAGGATTTGCGAAGCTGACAAAGCCGAAGCCCTTTGTCTTTCCGGTGCGTTTATCTCGTACGACCTAGAAACAACAAATCACGTCTGTATTAGTATCAGAGAAGTAGAAGTTACATCTGAACAAACTTCCCAGGTGCATGACACTTACTCGTGCCATATTGAAAGAGCCGAAGCGTGCAAAGGCCTTGGTCAGAACTTCATCGTTCACTTCGTTCCCCAGATCGCCACAGAAAAGGCGATGATCGTCTGCAGCAATAGAGACAAATGAGAGATTCAGAGGAGTAGAATATATTCTCCAATTACTGCAGCAGTGGATTCATGTGTGCAGTCAGGTTTTGTACTCTCTGGCCACTCTGCAAGAGTGGGATCCTCCCACGTCTGTCCTGCAGCCCTGCGAGGTACCGCTCTCCTCTTCGTCTCGGGCTTCTGCTCGCCCTGGCCGCTCGCCAACGCCGCCTTCACGCTCTCCAGAGCCTCCAGAGTGATGGTCTGCGCGTCTCGTTGGAACAGCTGGTGCGCCTGAAGGCATCATGTAGTTACTCATCTCGATACAGTCGTCGATCTACTGTAAGACGTTGTGGAGCCCATCAAGCTCACCTGCTGTTGTTGGTGGAGTGGGAAGACTGTTGTTCGCTCGGCTGCAGGTTGCTGGAACAGTTTCGAGTACTGGTACTTGGTCTGAATGACATGGTGCGCCTGTTGGTACGTGTACTGATACTGAGGCTGCAGGTGGAACGGGACTGGGAAGTAAGACACACTCGTGGCTGCAGGAGGAGGACGAGGCACTGGGACGACGTATGAACTGATTGGCAGCTTGGTGGCGGGATACGAATACATTTGAGACACGGTCGATGTGGTAGCTGCTGGAGGTGGTGGCGGTGCCGGAGGAGTTGCTGGCACAACGTGTACACTACTGGACAACACGGGCTGCGCAACCAGAGTTGCAGCAGGCAGCCGGGAAGGAAGCTGCGGCAGAGGAGGCGCCGCATATCTGCCAGTTCCGTTCGCGGCAGCGCCGGTCTACAAACCATAAAGTTGTTATCAGAATCCTAATGTGAATTGCAGTGCCGGCCCTCGAACCATGAAACAATGAGAAATCCTACTTCACTATCTGATTGGCAGGTCACAGCTCTTTTTCTAGATGCAAATTGCAAGCTTTTAGAGATCGTTTCTGTCTTTTAGTGGGACACTGCAGTGGGGCATGTTGGCTTTCGATCACATGGGTAGAGAGGTAGCATACATGGAAACCGCCAACATCATCTGTATGTATCTAAATATCATGATCGTAAGGACTTACAGGTGGTAGCGGCGGCGGCGGCGGCGGCGGAAGTGGTGGTACATGGCCTCTGGCTAATGTGTATTGAAGTGAAGGAGGAGAAGGAGGTGGAGGTGGAGGCGGCGGCGGTGCTGCTACTGATTGCTTCCCTTCCGATCCAAGCTCCTTCATCTCCTGCTCGAACCTCTCCAGCTCGCTCATCAGGTTCGCCATTCCAAATCCTCACAGATCTCCAAACTGCACCGTCAGTCCAGACGCTCGCGCCATCGAAGCGGATCCCAAGACGACCTTCGCATTTGCCGATGGGTCGCCGCAGCGGACTATCGCTGTAGATTGATGTGGAAGTGAAACCCTAATTACTCGGTATGCATGCATGCAATTAACGACGACGTACGACCTACGTTCTCCGCTTCGGTCCCCTGAAACCGTCGTCACCCATGACCGTCCACCGGTTTCGCATATTCCAAATCATCAGTTAGTGTACATAAAGCAGACATCATCTAAACAGACCGTACATTTGAATTCCTATTATCTAGAAAAACACGTTGATAAACGTGGTGTTCGCGTGGTAGCTGAAGGTGTTTTGAATTGATACCTGTGCGATACTGGTATGGTACCTGTGCGATACTGGTATGGTACCTGTGCGATACTGGTATGGGGACTGGACGACGAGTCGACTTAGGCAGGTCGAGACCTGCCTAAGTCGAGACCTGCCTAAGTCGACTCGTCGTCCAGTCCCCATCGAAATTTCCTGCTCTCCGCTTCTGCTGTACTGGGGCTATACTCGTCTCGTACCCGGGTGATACTGATGTGATACCCGGATTCTTCTTTCTCTCGTTTTACATGATCAGAAGAGGAATGGCTGTTTTCTGGAGGTTTTTGCTTCGCGACTCCTCCTATGCGCAGGTTTGGTTTTCTGCATCTCTCCGCATTTTGATCTGCGAGAGAGCTTCGATTGTCACGTAGAGTGAAGAGAGCGATGTTCGGACATGGCAGCATTTTAATAATTCTGTTCCGTCGCGGCGTGCGTTTTTTTTTTGAAGCTCCTAGGTTTTGAGCAACTGCTGGAAACCGATCGCAAGTAGATGTAGGTCCTAATTTTCGATGCGAGAGAGTGGAGCGCTATTGTACGCATTGTGAGAAGAGAAGTGCTTTAGGTCTTTGGTAGGATTTGTAGAATTGCTGTTTCGTCGCCGCTTGATTTCGTATGCTTCGGTCCAGCCGAGATGCGGTGTGATTTGGTTGCAAGGAAATGGCGAGCGCATTGTGAATGTATGTTGCAAAGTATGATGCAAATTTTTCTTGAGGGAATTGCTAAATTATTTTTCCTCTCGTCTTCTTGAATGGACAGTCCTAGGGTTTAATCAACTGCGAGGTGGAACAGCAGATCGCAAGGCGCTTCTGACGTCGATATTGTAATGCATATGGAGAGGACAAGGTGAATTTCTTTGTGGTGGAGGCTCTACGTCCTAGGATAATACGATTGTTGTTTTCTTGACTCTTCCCGTCTCACAATTTGGTCCTGAATTGGAATCGTAGGGTTTAATCAAATGCGGTGAGAGCGAAATGGACTTTACTGGCGGTCGCATTGCCATGAAATGAGTCTTCTTACGGTATGCGCTTCATCCTGATGCGCTCCTCTGAATTTGACAGGGGAGGTTCTAAGGCTGACATTGTAATAAAGTGTGAAGGAATAATGTGGATTCTCTTTGGTGGAAGTTCTTGGTGCGTAGCTTTGATGTAAATTCTGATTTGTTGCCTCTTGCCTTTGGTTGTGAATGAAGAATCGCAGGGTTTAATCAACCACGGTGAGCATTCAATTTTCCCCCATTTCTGATACTGGGAATTTGCATTAGATGGTGTTTGAGTTCATAGGTGTCTGTGAAGGATATGCCTAAGCGAATTTTAAGTTTCTTCGAAGGATCAGAGGGGCTCTTAATCTTGTTTAGAATAAAAGAAGGGAAAGGAATCGTTAAGGGTTTTCAAAAATGGAGTTATTAAACTCTGTCTATACTAGGTTCGTCATCACTTACTCAATAACTTAGGTTCCCTTGTGATAAGAATTTTATAGAATTATGTTCATGGTCGAAGTGAAAACTGAAGTGATATGTCTGATTCTTGTTTTGTAGAGAACAAGAGAAGGTTGGATTCATAACATGATGGAGGTCGATGCTAGGTGTCGCCTCGTAGCGCTCTTCTGCTTCATCTTCTGCTTGCACTCTTTAGCCATTTTTTTCTTTACAAGTGGTTTTCTGCTTTCTCGGACGGAGCTTTCTGAATTTAGTACTTGCTCCGACATAGCCAAGTCGCCTTGCTTCGGGGAAAGCATTGGCTTCAGCAATACAGGTACTTTTTTGTCCTTCAGTTTACATGATATATTCGGATTGGTGTGAGTCACTTCGTTGGGTAACAAGGTTTATCCCGTCGTGGTTGCAGTTTCCAGCGAGAATGTTATCAGAATCTCTGACGGTGTTGTTGAAGATAAGGCATTCTGCGCACAGGATGAGACAGTTCGGGAGCCGGGAGGCGGAGGAGGGAGCGAAGACAAGCTGAATAGAGAGTGTTGGACGAAGCCTGCCATCAAGCGGGCCGTAATTCTCGTCATTGATGCGTTGAGGTATGTAGACACAACTATTGATTCTGCGCCAGCACAGCCCTGCTCCTGAGAGTGGATTGTATGTAGCATTTTAATCTTCTAGTTTATAACCTGATGAACCAATCATATTTTTGAACTTGTCACTTTGTTTGATGTTGTTACTTGTTTGCATGTTGAGAATGTTAGGTTTTAATTTTAACTGGTTTCGCTCCGATATCTAATAATAATCAGGTTCACTTGGTCGACAGATTTGACTTTGTCGCACCGAGCAGCAGTTTCGCTGGAGGTTAGGCTTTCATTTCCTTTGATGCATCCATTAGATCTATTATGTATTTGTGAAGACTTACTAATTCTCGAAGTCGGTAATCCTGAATCTGGTTTGTTCGGGTGGTTGGAGACTTCTCGAGAGATTTCTGTACAGGATGTTTTCTCTGTTTGGGTTAATCACAATGAGTGATTTGCATACTCCCTCCAGTTCTTACAGCAGAATCCAAACAAACCAGAATATTAGAATCTGCGATGCCATACGTAGTGTCGTTGTATTCATAGTCTGTTGAGATTGGAATTTGTATTGACAAATGCTCAATCTGGACGTTCAGAGAGTCAGCCCTGGATGGACAAGCTACAGGTGCTGCAGCAGCTCTCCAAAGAAGAAAATAGCTCTGCCCGAATTTTTAAATTCGTGGCTGACCCACCTACCACCACTCTCCAGCGCTTAAAGGTGCACGCTCTTAGAGGATTAGGTGGGGCTAGTTTTCTGAATTTATAGATTCTGTCTTTCAGAATAAATAGGTCAACGTCACCTAACCAAGCTTGGTCAACCAAGCATTGCACATTCCCTTATGTTTGTGGCTTTCTTACTCATGGTTACACGTGGTTCTGGATTGATTTCAGCGTCAGAATATTTAAAGGGCTGATGGTTGCTCTTGAATTATAGGGCTTGACGACTGGAGGGTTGCCTACATTCGTAGACGTTGGGCATAGCTTTGGAGCTCCGGCAATTGTAGAGGACAACATTATTAATCAGGTAGGTTGCTTCCACTGAATGGATTATTCAGAACACAACTTGCGTATATTTGCACAAATCGAGAAGAAATAACGGAGAAGTAAATACGTCATGATTTGAACAACATAGCGGTCTAAGGAGAATTTGACATTGTATTCCTGAGCTTATTGCTGTATATTTCGTACTATAGAAGGATGCCTTGGTTCAATAGCATTTGAGAGCAATGTAGCTTCAGATGAAGCGTGAAGTAATGCCCTTAATATCATGAGACAGAGTCAATTAAGCAACATGGATATGGAGATTGCTTTTTTTTGCACATAAACTACAATGCAGGAGGTATCGTGGAATTTATTTTTTAGCTCATAAAGAAAATTTCCATAAAGAAGCATTTTTATTATTGACACGAAATTTATCTACGAAACTAATTATATATTTTTTTGATACAGCTAGTACGAGCTGGAAAGAAAGTACGGATGATGGGGGACGATACTTGGATGAAGCTATTTCCCTCTCATTTTTCTGTGGCGCACCCGTTCGACTCCTTCAATGTCAAGGACCTTCACACTGTAAGTTTCTCTCTCCTAAAGGTTTTTTCATTTTGGTATCCTTGATGTAGGATTTGCTCTATTCTATCAACATAAGGATCTGATGAGGCAGCTCTATCTTTGAGGATTTGGATTTTAGTGCCCTTGTCTTTACATCTAAAATACCGTATCGCACTTAAGAGATCATATTCCGAAATGCTTTCAGTGGGTTCCTTTACTCCAGTGGTATTTTCATCCTCAGAATTCTCTTAGACTTTGGTTCTCTTGACGTAATCTACATTCTCTACAGAACTAAGTATACCCGTTTCCTTAGAAGTCCGGCTTTTAAGTGTATTAGTGCGTTGTCTCTCGACCTTTTCAGGGCATTTTAACGTAGTATGACCTGGTTTTTTACATATATAGCACATTCCCAGCTTACGATATTCATCCCTTTCCTTATCTGTTAGCCACTTAAATTGTACATGTTTATTAATTTTTGGTGTACACATCAACGTCAAATAGTCAAGTGTGGCGAATTCTTTAGATTCTTTCTTGCTACGTAAATGTTTCTCCTCTTTATTTCTAGTCACTTGAGAGACAGTGATTGTCTTACTATGTAGTTTTTCCTCTGCTACTTCTGCTTGAAAAATAGCGTCTGCTAAGGTGGCCTGTTTGGTAACCTTTACTTCCTGTCGGATGTCCCTGCGCAACCCAATTAGAAAATGATGCACCTGTTCTGACTCATCTACAGTGTCTGGCACCTTAAATAAACAGCTCTCGAATTGTTCAACATACTGCGGAACAGTGTTGGTATTCTGCCTTAAATTCCGCCATTCTGTCCTAGTTTGGTCTACGTAGGTATATGGAAGAAAATTATGCATGATCCAGTTCCGAAATTGGCCCCCAGTTGCTGATCACGCTCTCGTGCCCTTGCTGTGCTCTTACATTATGCTTGCACCAGATGATAGCAGCTGCTCCTCTTAGATGTAAGGCTAAGCAGCTGCTCCTCTTAAGATGTTGCTTTCACTTTATCTTCTTCTGAAATGGGGCTGATTTGCCAATATGCCTCAAATGCATACAACCAGTCGTGGATGATGTTGAAGTCTTTGGTACCACCGTACCTTTCGAACGTGATTGAATTCAAAATACTTGGACCCTCATGAGTCGTTCTTTAGATCTTGTAACCTCTCAAGGAGCCCTTTCAAATTGAGAATCATGCCTTTAACTCTCTCAGCGTAGTCATCGATCTGAGCTTTTAGGGCTTCTGAGTCGTTCGCTAGAGGTATTTCTTGCGACTGCGAAGATTCAAGATCATTATGAGTTGTATACCCTTCTACTCGGCCTTGAGCTGGTAGCGTTTCAGAGACTTCTGAAAGCGGCCTGGACCGATTAAGTTGTTTGGCTTTCTTGTTCCGCCTTCTTTTCGTTCTACCCATGGCTACTGTATCTGTTTCGTTAAGTTCGTAGTAATTAGTCTCCCACTGTGCTCCTTAGGTTTTAGATGTCAACCATGGATTGTGGACACTCGTGTTGCACAGGCTATAGTTCAAGCTGATATGGAATCTCCTGTCAGTTTATTTCTGCTGCCTTCCCACATCTGAGCGTCGAGCACGTGTAAGGCTTTGTTTTCTTCCTGGATCTATCACACTTTCCTGTGAAAGAGAGGAGGATATTCGGTCTGAAGAGGTGCACCTTTTCAATTTAGTCCAAGTTGAGAAATTAGTTACACATGTTTTGTTAGGATTTTATACGAATTATCGATCCCTAGTTTCACTGGAATAGTTTCTGTTTGTCATATCTTCACTGTCCTGTTTGTGCACTAATCCTTTTGTTTTGCCATTGGTAAGAGCAGGTGGATGATGGAGTTATCCGTGAGATCTTCCCAGCTCTTTTAGAACCTGATTGGAATGTGCTGATTGGTCACTTCCTTGGCGTGGTACTTCTCTAAGGACCAGGCACGCATCTTGCTCGTTAACTTCATCTGTGGTCAGACATTTTCGTGAACCGAAGATCATTCCTGAAGAATTGAACAACGACTGTGCAGAAGCAAATCTATGATCATGTATTGTACATTAAATCAGCCAGTTTAACAACAATATCAAGTTCATAGGTCTTCACATGTTGTAACACATGTGAATATATTTGGTAAATTATGAACTTGTCCACCAATATGTTAAAATAGTATAGCATCTGAATTTATCGACATTTAAGTGTGGTTTTATTGTTTAAATTTTTAATTTATCTCTTTGGCACCTGAGCAGGATCATGTGGGACATATTTTCGGTGTGGAGTCCCCTTTGATGGTAGAGAAGCTGGAGCAGTACAACCGAGTCATTGAGGTCTCATTTCATTCCTACTACGGTTTTGCCTTTGTCAACGTTGTTGCCGGTCCTTGTTGTCCTTCTGGGCTAGATTGCTACTTGACACAAATTCACCCTCACCATGATTCTGTTGTTTAGACTTATGCCAGAAAACCTCCAGTTCCTAAAGTCTCAAAATAATTTCTATTTGATAAGTTGATGTTCCGAATTCTAGCAAGAATATGTCTTCAGTGGTTGACTACTCGTAACAGATCAAGAATTATGTGATCACAGGAAATAGTGGCTGTGTTGAAGAACCAATCTGGGCCCGGGGGTCTGCACGAGGACTCTATGCTGTTGGTCTTAGGCGACCATGGCCAGACTTTAAATGGAGATCATGGTGGTGGTACAGCAGAAGAGGTATATCAATTTCCCTCTAAGGTTGTGCGAGATAGATCAAGGGAGAGTGAGTGCTGGAGAGAGGGGAGCTTCCTGTGTTACACCATCGGGGAGGCAATGTGTTCTCTCTTGCAATATTCGAAGGTTGCACTGATGATTTCTCTAGTGTCGGTTCCTCATACTTGACGGCTTTGCGTAATTTGTATTGGTGGACATGGCAGGTAGAGACTGCGTTATTTGCTTTGAGCATGCGAGAATCACCAGGTCGCTTGCCACTAGATCTTCAATCTTCTACATGCATAACCAGTTCGGTAAGGCTGTGTGTACATCTTTGTGAATTATTTTCCTAAAGTTTCTTTCTGAACCAATTTGGCCTGCTATGGTATGTATAGCACTTCGAAGATAAGTCTACATGATCTTACTCGGATTGATTGTGTCCCCTAGTTTAATTTTTAGGGGTCGGCAGTCAAAGATGATTGTTTTTCAGCAGTCTCGCTTTTTGTGTCTGATATCCACAGGGTTGCTGTGTGATTGTGATCAGGACGTAAACGCAGACCTAAACCAATGTATCACTACGTTTCCTCAGGTAGGTTGAAATATCTGAGCGTTAGAGATTGAAATTCTCTGCATGAAATTACAGTTTGAACTTAAATTGAAGGCTTGTAGTTTTGCTTTATTAACCAACATTTTATCGTGTCAACGTAATCAAGTATTGACCTATATTTATTTGAATAATTATAATCATGGCAGCTAGACTTCGCTTCGACGATGGCAGCCCTTCTTGGTGTCCCGTTTCCATTCGGAAGGTCAGTGAATGCGACGTTGTTTTCTGTTCCTTCAGCACTGGTCTATTTTCATTTGGATGGCGCCCGTGCTTTTGTGAATGAAGCCAATTGATGTAGATTCAAATCTCTGAACTGCAACGGCTGGTTTGCTTTCATTTGTGCAGCGTTGGACGGGTTAATACAGAGTTGTATGCCTTAGCTGCTTCTACGTGGCCCTTACCTTCCGAAGTTGGACATCGTCCTGAAACCCTGGTTCGAGTATGGTTGGAGAGATATAATCATGTGATGTGTATGAACAGCTGGCAGGTATTTGGTTGCCTGCATATTCTGTTGCCCTCGAACCCTTCTCATAATTCATGTAATATCACTGGATGATTGTGTACGACACTGAAAAAGAGTCAATTAAGATTTTGACTCCTTATAGCTGGCCACCTCAGATTCTTCACACCCAGACTTCCTTGGCAACACGCAACTTGTAGCTGTAGTTTAACCTAATTATGTTGTGGTGGACATTTGGCAACTTCCTCTAACTTCTGAAAAATTGGCTAGTTGGTTGCACTTTGAGGAGAGCCCTTCAACTGGAGCTTTTTTTTGTCGTAGCCTTCAACTACGAATCTGTGAATTCGTGTTTGGTTTTCCGTGTTAATGGGGTCCTGCTGTGTCATGGTCCTATGTTGGCCATCCATTCACTGGGTCTGACTTCGCTTTTCTCCTTTTGTCGCAGGTCAAACGATACCTAGATGCTTATACAGCATCCAGCATCCGTGGATTTCCTTCAGCAGATCTTGCACATGTTCAGAGCCTTTATGAAAATGCCCAGATGATTCCACATTCTTTGCATATAGATCACCCTTGTTCAAAAAGCAATGATTCAGATTCGGACTTGAACAAGTTCGACGAGTATTCGAGTGAATCAGTGACTAGACTGATAGATAGCATACAAGGCAACCTGGTGTATTTACTAGCTGCAGCTAATTTAGCACGTACCCAGTGGACACAGTTTGAGGATGAGTGGATGGCCATTGGGCTCACTCTTTTGATAACTTCCATGGTGATTCATGCAGTTGCTCTTTCCAGAGCCATGAGGGTTACTTACAGAGTATTATCAAGTGAAGATAAAGATTCTGAGGTGCAGATCAGACTTCATGAGCTATTCCCTTTCAGGCGAATGTTATTGGCGTGTGGAGGTGCAGCAGTCACTGGAGGTGGGTGGAAAGAGACATTATATATGCGTGTAGATTTTTATTGATCAGAATCAAGAGATTTTGAAATGTGATTTCAGCGACTGTCCAGTTTAGGGATGCCTATATTCTAGTAACTCACAGTATATCATGAATTCACAATAGTACAGAGACGTTTGATCTGATTTGTATCGTTTTCGCAGGTGTTATCTGGGGACTTCAGATGACGGCAAGATGGATGGAATCATCGTCAGCTACTGGAATCACTCAAGGGCAAACAAATACTATCATTGCAGCATTGTTTTTGATAGCTTCTATTGTTGGATATGTTATGCCCATCGATGGCTTTGTGCAAGTGCGAACTGATCACAGCATCCTTGAGAAAGGACAGACCATCGGCACAAGCTCTCGAGGTCAATGGGCACATGCAAAATCATACATGGCTGTCCTCTTTGTGAGCTTACATGCTTGTGGCCTTCTCTCAAATAGTTACATCCGTAAGTACCTACCGCATCAAGGAGAATGTAGCTGTAGGTTGAAATATATTAGTGATTGAATTTTTGGCGATCTTTTCTGGATTGTACTGTTAGCCTCACCTGTGGAACAATGGATTTTAAGCTTATTACTTCTTTGATGATTGAACTTGTACGCAGTTAGCGAAGGACAAGTCGTTTGCTTTCTGTTGGCAACATCGGGCATCCTCTACTTGCGTCAAGCTATCCAAAGTGGCTGCAAAGTACCACAGGTTCATTCTACACTTTTTATCCTTGGCTTGTACTGTGAACTTGTCATTGCAAGAGATGATTTTTTGTCATGAGTGATTTTGTGTCTCGTAGCTGTAGGTTGTCAAAGTTCAACTTACCTTCCGATGTTCTCAAGTCTCGCGCTCTATCTGTTGGTAGATTATTTCTTGTTCAAGCCACCCTGGTCTGGTCTCGAGCATAGTATCATCCTATTATTTGTTTCTGAGACTATGTTCCACTTACACTTCAGATCTTTAACACCTTATTCATTTGTCTGCAGGCTATCCTCTTCCTCATACTGAATGCCGGAATGGCTAGTGTAGGTCTATTTGAGATTTTTAAAGACCCGGCAACGGTAGGTAGCTCCCCACTTAAAGATGACTACGTCCCAGCATCTTTTTCACCCCAGAAATTGATCACCCTCGCGTTTGTAGCCCTTGCGACTACTGTTCTACCCCTCTTTTCTCTTGCATGGCTAATACTCCGCCGTGCTCGTACAATCTTCACAGTCAAAGGCCTGTATTGGGCAACAGCTGTGACCGTTCCTATGGCTTACTTCTTACTAGTTATTCACTGGTTCACCATGGATCTAGTATCTTCCATGGTGGTGGAAATTCCACATCCTTTCAAAGAGTTCTCTCGGTTACTCTGCCCCCAGTTAGTATATTTAGCCAGTCTGATGCTCTTGATATTCACCATTACTGTAATGGCATTGAACGCCAAAGGGAAGGTGTCAACATCACATAGAGATCATCTTGTGGGAGGAGTTGTGACGATGCTTTCTGGTTTAAGTGGAACGATGATTCTTCTTTTGGGGAGGAAAGGGCCCACGATTGTACTACTTGCGGTACTGGAAGGTGCATCCACTTCGACCTGTTTTGTATTTTTACGTTTCTTATTCCGTGATTTTCTCGCAGCCTGGCATTCTAATCATAATCCGGTCTTATTTGTGGCCTAATCATCTTGATTTGTTCTTGCAGTGTGGTGTCTTTTGGATTTGCAAGGCGTAGAGGATTTCAACCAAAATTCGAAACAAGCGGATAGAGTTCCTGTGCATAAGGACGGGCACTCGAATGGAAGGACTTTGGGTTCTTACTTCGCAGCAGCAGTTGACTGGAACTTGGTTGCAGTACAGCTGTTCTTCTGTACTGGTCACAGGTTCGGTGCAAAACTCTTTACCTATTCAAGATATTGCACAGCCTTCGTTTGGTATCTCATTTTCACTAAAGGCTGTGCTCCTATATAATCTGGTCTGACTCGAAAATGTCACTCATTCTGTATCATTTTGGAAACAATTATTTCACTACGCAACCGATTCTTAATATGTCATGGTGTTTCAGGTGTACATTTGATGGGCTTCATTACACGGCAGCTTTTATCGGGTATGGCTATTACTTTTAAGGCCCTTTTGGACATTCCCTTGCATATTACAGTGGACTCAGCAGTTGAATTATCAAAATTCAGCTTAGAGAATGGTGTAAAACCGTTGCGTAGAACAGTTATCATGTCTCTTTTCCTTCGTTTACAGTGATCACTGTCCACATGTAGCTTCTTTGACATTGAAAGCTACTGTTGTAATTTTTTCCTGGAAGAGTCTGACTTCGTGATCTGGCCAACGCACATGCAGATTTGATGAGTTTTATTTCTACCGACAAGGTGCCCTGTTAGCGGCCGATACATTTGGCTCCTCACACATTCTTCCAGTTGTTGGACTCCCTCTTCTGGTCACCGCAGTCGCACTAGGAACTTCATCCGCACGGTCAAAGACATCTTCTATTGCAGACGGCAGTTTCTTCTCACTTGAAGTTGCCAAAGTAAGTTTGTTCTTGTCACATTCACGCTTTAAAATTGGTTCTGTTAGTATGGTTCACTGTACCTTCTTCATTTACTTTGAGCTCTACTTAATTTCTAAGCCATTACTTGCAAAAAGAATACGCCAATTCCGCATCAATTCACCTCTCGTGCTACAGCTTCATCTTATCTGTCTGAAAGATTCTGACGAAGTGCAAATTTGCAGGTGTACCTCTGCTATGGCCTGGTGCGAACCATTTTAACAGCAGTAACCACAGTTTGCGTCACTCTGCAGCGCCGTCATCTCATGGCAAGTTCTATCATTCTCTTCTCTTATTTTCGCTTTCTAGAATCTTGCCTACAAGCTGCCCATGTGAGTGAAGTTCATTCCGCAAATTTTTCTTATCCTTTTTATTCACATTTTGCAGGTTTGGGGACTGTTCGCGCCAAAGTACGTCTTTGACGCATTAGGTCTTCTGGTCACCGATGGATTCATCGTCATTGCAGCAATCGTTTACTTTTCCTTCTTCCCTGGGAAGCCGAGGCTCAGAAGTCAGTAGTTAGTCATGTCCAGGGATGACATTCTCCCTTTGTGTAGTCTGCAACTGGAATACAATCGATTCTTTTCCCCTAGAAACGTGTTTCCACATTGAAATGTGGCTTGAAATGTGTTGTTTCAACCAGGTACAATTACCTGGTCGACTCCACAACCTCGTCCAGCTGAAGTCGATCACCAGGTACTCGTCTCAATGAAACATGACCACTCTCTCTTGCATTTGCTTGAATTCTGATCATATGAGCAAGAGCAAGGACAACAGTTATTGATGGTTATTCTCCCCAGCTACGTTGTCAGCTATCACATCACCTGACATGAAGGCATTTCACTCCAGAGTCCCCTTTAAATTCTTTAACTATTTGATTAACTCTCTCCTCTCAAAACCTAATGTAAATGGCTGTCATGGCTTCAGCTGTTCCGGGAAAAAGGATTTGCTGGGTAAGCCGGCCAAAACGAGATTCTGCGTCTTTGAGAAAAGAAAAAGAGGACGAAGAATAGGTCTAACTTACGAACTCCAAAGCGCGTCCTTTCCTTTCCTTGGTGCAATTATTTTCACGCCATCCTCTATTGGTTCCATTTTTCAACTTGAGATGAAGGGTTAGGGTTTCAGATGAGAATCAAAAAGGTTTTCCGGGTTGGGGCTACAGATGATACCCGAAACCTAGCGATGTTTTTTTTCTCTCTGAGGACGCTGATGGAGGGTTAGGGTTCCAGATGATATCCAAAACCATTAGTGGGTTTCCTTTTTTCTTTTTTTGAGGAGCCTTGTGTGAGAGGATGAAGGGTGATGAAAAGCTTAGAAAAGACTTCTAGGGTTGGTTTGGAGGTGACCTAATTTGTGAAGAGGAAGGGTTTTGAGTTTTTTTTGGGAGGAGATGCAAAATTAGTAGCTACCCAAGTTCGAGAGCTGTCTTTGGAGAATCCATGGCTGTGATTGTGATGGTTGCACTTGGATTTTGAAGGTAGGCAGGCGGCACTTTAGGTTTGTTGTATTGCTTGCACCGATAAGTGTTTCGTGGTTTGTGTCTGTGATAAGGAATGTGTTCGCTTTTTCTGGAGGCAAAAAGTTGGGTTGTAGTTAGAAGTTGGTTGTCGCTTCTAAAGACATTGGTTTCAGCTGCTGTGTCAGGGTTTGCGTTGTGCTCTAGATGAAATATCCTTGTTGCTAGGCATCATGTTACGTCAAACATGGTGGCTTTGGGTGAATGATGCCTGATGTCGTAGTTAGGGTTAGTGCCCACATGTGCTTAGGGTTTCCATAACAATATCCTAATCATTCGATGTATGATAGAAACATGAACCTTTCAGAGTTTAGGGTTAGAGCGTCTCATGCATGTCTGCAGTTAGGTCTAAAAGGAAAAAAAACGTCTTGATTCATTTGAGTGCAATTTTATGAAGAGCATGTGTCCACATGCATACTATTGCAACATCTGATTGGCTCTGGTTGGTTTCTGAAGCATTGGTTTCCATGTACGACAGTTGAGGGTTGAAAACCAATTCCTTTTGCAAATTTCATGAGAGAAAGTTTATGAGTCATGAACTTGTAGTGTAGTCGATACACCTGAAACGCTCTCAAGGGTTCGGTTTCCACCTTCTTATTCTTGTGAAGATATTTGAGTCAGGTTTAGGTTAGGGTTCACCTTATGCATCAGTTCACCACCCATATTCCTGACCTATAAATGGTTGCCGTGCTTTGCAGATTGAATATTTCAAGCCTTTGAACCTAACACATGCTCCAGGATCCCAAGGTGAAGAACGCTTTGATGTGGGCATATTGTGCTATGGAGGTATTATTCTGTCAAGACCTCATCGACGTGATTCTAGAATTTCTGCTAGATCTGCAGCGGTGAAGCTCGGGCACTTGGGTGAAATTTGACTTTAATCAGTTTGATGTTGGTAGGCAAACCTGTTGCTTTGTCGTTGAATGCCCAGTTCTATCTAACAATTTGATGTATGGACGGTTGACAGGACTTCCGGATGCTTGAAAAATTCCCAAGAGCGTTCCTGAGTTCAAAGGGCAACATGGTTTAGATGGCGGTTAAGCCATGTTGATTAAAGGCGAAGAGAAAAGGGCCTTCTTAGGAGACGAAATCAGGTTCTGCAAAGTGGTCGAGTTTGGTTCCAGGCCTGCGAAAAGGGCAAGATTGGAATTCCTGCAGGGTAGTGATGGAGACGCCATGTCTGAGGGCAACTCAGGCGTTACGCATGAAGTCCGCTCTGGATTGAAGGCCATCATCTCAAGTGAGCACATGGAAGAGAGAAGAAACACCCATGTTCTGGGTCAAGCTAATGTGGATGACACGATCAGCGCCTCGGATGATGACAGATTGTTTGTTATTCAAGTGAGAAGTCCCAAGAGCAGGCAACTGCTTCACGAGAAGCAGGAAGATGGCCGGAAAGCAAAGGTGGATTCCCAGGAGGTTGACAGCAGTGCACAAGTGTCAAAGCTGGGTACCGGTTCGGAATGTGGTGATCGAGCCGAGGAGTTGTTGAGGATCAGAGGCGATGGTGATGCTGCTACGAAGAGTGTGCAGTCTGAGATGTTGATTCCTGAAGCTGAATGTTGTGGAGAGCCGGGAGTGAATTCGACGCGGACCCAAGTGCCAGCTGCTGGGTTACAAGAGAATGATGGCTCGGGAGGGGGTGCATTACACTTGGAGAGTGAGCGCATGATCAAGCATTATGTGAGGAGGCCACATTCTCATGACACGACTGAGAAGTCAGATCCTCCAGGCGTGAATTCGTCTGAGGTTCCTAAGGTGTATGTTCGGACGAGAAAGCAGCAGGGAAGCGCAACCCACGTAGCAGCTGCTGCATTACATGATCATGGCTCGGAAGATCCATCGCATTTGGAGGATGGGGATCCTCTAGGTGAGAGCACAATCAAGCATTATGTAAGGAGGCCTCATTCCCGAGCCAATTCTCATGGTCCAGACCAGTCATCATCTGGATTGGTGATGATGACCTCGTCGGCCACTAATGTGAGTGCATGTTCGCCGCAGGCTGAGCATCATCTCAAAGAGAATACTAGGCCTTCCAGGGTTGAGACGGAAGGAATCCTCAGTGTATTCCAACGTCGCTCCAAAATAAACCTCGACCTCCAAAAAAAGGAGGAGGAATCCATGATTGCCCTTCACAAGAAATTGCCCCTCAAGCGCTCAGCCGAACCTCGCTACGTCCGAGCTGATCGGCAGCCTCGGTGGCTGCCTGAAGGATGGACCTTGCAGATCAGGATTCGTGAAGGGAAGAAAACTCCAGCTCGCATCAGAGACAAGGTATACACATCACCATGTCATCCACTTCTTGTGAAGTATGTACGCTGGCTTGAGTTCAGTAACCACCAAGCTCTTCCATCGACTGAATTGAAGGATAAGACCACTAAGCTCTTCTATTGATCTAACAACTAGATAGAGTCAACAATCAAGTAGTTGAAAGAGAGGATGGGTATCTTACCGAAACCTTGTATAACTCTATTGTTGAGGTTTGCCTAATCCGGCAGCAGCTAGTGCTTATGTACTCAAGGTTCCTCACATGAATTATCTGTGTTGCAGTATTACCATGATCAGAAAACGGGACACAGATTTCGCTCAAGAAACGAAGTTCTCCAGTTCTTAGACTGCGAGAGACTGTCCAAGGATGGAACGGCCCAGTTGCAGCAGGATGAGAACCACAGCCTGTCTCCAGGATTCCAAAATCCTCCTTCGAAATCTCCTGCAATTCCTGCGATGCCGCCTTGTGCCGTCTCAACTGAAGCTTTCAGAGCAGACATGTCCTGGGGTCATGTGGAGGGTCCGAACGGCCCAATTCCGCTTCCATGGGGTCCGCATGGTCAAGGAGGTCAGGCAAACTTCAGTGGGAGGAGAAGAGGAGAAGAAGAGGAGCGGTTGCCCACTGCTAGCCCTGCACCTGTAGCAGAGTCGCCGGGTGATCATGGAGAGAAAGAGACCCGGGGCAAGCTCATTCTGAGGCTGAAGCGAAAGCTGCCAGATTCAGGTTTGTTGCCATACTTGTTTTCCATTCTGTTCGCCTGTGACGCGCCATTGGCATGTTCTACTGACTGGTTCGTTTTTCTCTTTCAGTTCATTTACTTGGTGTGCGGTGGATCGCTCTGCCACTCTGAGCACGTTTTTGTACTTCGGTTGAATTGCGACCACTAATGCTGATCTCCACCCTGCAGACGCAGCAGGCAAAGGTAAATCAAAGCGACCAATCTACGAAGTGGTCCACGTAGAGAGGCCGCCACTGTCGCCACGTTCTCCGCCTCCGCGTCCAGAACCACCGGTCCAGGACATCACCTACGAGGCCAGGCGCCCCTACATCTCCTCCCACTGGGGCATGGACCGCCACGCTCCCCACCACCAGCACCTGGACGTGGTGCAGAACTTGCCCTACACCGCGCTGGGCATCCCGGCCACCGCCCAAACCTCCGGCCTGCAGACCATGGCCGCCTACAGCGCCAACCACACCCACGTCTTCCTGGACCCCATCGAAAACACCCTCCCCCTCTCCTGGCAATTCGGCCCCTTCTCCTCGACCTTCTCCTTCTCCACCACAGGTCCCAGCTTCGGTCCCTCTACCAGTACTTCTCTTTTCCCCTGCTCCGAGAACAGGAGCAGTTTTCTTTTGCCGTGTGCAGAGAACAGAAGCAGTGCTTTGCTGCCTTGTTCTGAGAACAGGAGCAGTGCTTTGTTGCCGTGTTTTGAGAACAAGAGCAGGGACTCTTTGAGTGATGCGGAGGTGGGCGACGATGGGCCTCAGAGGGCGAGGTTGCTGACGAAGGGGGAGAATAGCAGGCTTCTGGTGGGGTTGGGGAGGCGTTTGTGCCAAGCTGCAGGGGTGGAGCTTGAGGCGCGCGACTGGAGCAGCAGCAGCAGCAGGAAGATTGGAGTCTAGGTATTATATCGTCCTCAGCCCATGCCAGTGTTTCTTTTTTTTGTAGATAACAACCTTTGCCATGACGGTGGAGGCAGCATTCAATTGTACCCGATTCTTTTTTGGTAGTTCCAAGGAGCACTTCTAACCATGTATCATCTGCCGGCTTCACAGACTCGAAGTTAGGAGAAATCTTTCCACCTGGATATTTCTCTTATTTCTTTCTTCAGGGCTTGCATTGGTGCTGTTCTCCAGGAGTCCTCAGGTCTTATTGATATTCCGTTGGAAAGTGGTGTCTTCTTTCTTTGAATCAGTCCAAGAATTGCAGAACTTGCGTTCAGATCGAACAAAATCTGTTGTTTCAAAGTTGCAAGCCTACACGGAGCTTTGGGTTTGAATCTCCCCTACCTATTTCACATATATAGATGGATGGTGTATGTCTGTAAGCTGTAACAGAGTTTTGAGAGGTAAATAAGCACTTCATCCTTGGTAGTTCTATCTTGCGGCAAGTGTCCCGTCAGGAGAGAAGATTTCACTGCCAGAAATTGAACCTACAACCACTCCATTTGGTTTAGGTCTCTCTCCACTATCACCCAATAGTTTAGCGATTTGACAGGAAACCCCCCACGCTCGGACTTACCAGGTGGGGGAGGAGGTGGTGGGGCCAAAACCTGGCCCCTATTTTGTTTTTGGATGGGGCCCTAAATTTAGCCTAATGGGGGCCAATAGACTAAACTAGGGCCATAGGCCCCAATTATGTTTTTAAAAAAGCCAAAAAAAGCCTCTGACCCCCCAAAATGGGAGGGCCAGAAAAATGAGCCCATGCAATTAAGATGGGCTCCCACCTCAAGTAAGTCCGAGCTTGGGGGGTTTCCTGTCCGTGCCGTAGTTTAGGCCTAGGGCAAATTGATTGCCTCGTTGGTACTTACCTGAGGGGCCAAGAGGTGGTGGGGCCAAACCTGGCCCCTATTTTGTTTTTGGATGGAGCCCTATTTATAGCAAGAGAGGGTCCTCTAGGGTAAACAATGGCCGCAGGCTTCAAATTTGTCCCCAAAAAAGCCTCTGGACCCCCCAAAATAAGAGGGCCAGAAAAATGACCCCATGCAATTAAGACAAGGCCCACCTCGGATAAGTATACCAATGAGTGGTCAATTTGCCCCGAGTGTCGTTTAGGGTCATCTCGGACCGTCTGTACTATCACTCCACTATCACTCTCATTCATTCCCAATCCCATTCTCAGTTGTATTGTTACTTTTACTTTTGGTCTCATTTCCCCACAGTTATCATCATACTAAAATCATAATCTGTGCAATAAACCATACAGCGATCAATCGCGTAGTCAACCATGCAGTGAACTAAAAAACGTTCCAGTCAACTGTGCAATCAACCGGGCACTGAATCATGTTACTTTTTTTTTAATAGTTTGTAATATAAAAACTACGTCAAAATGGTTGGACTAATGCGTTGCAAAGCAAGCGCCAATTGCTAGTAAATTACTAAAATAATAGAGAAATTGATATAAATTATTCAGGAGAGGAATCTTTATTGAATTACCTTTTGGGTGTGGACACGGATAAAGCTCTCTCCGCTCGAGACAGAAGCCTTTGTACCTGAAAGGTGAGGGAAACGTGAAGCATTTTACGAAGGGTCATAATCTCTTTTAAAGCCAGGAATTTCATTGCTTGAGGCGACCATGTGAAAGGGAGCCAATAGAGAAGAATAACGATGCATTGCAATTGCGTGGATAAGCTTCAAGTGCTTTCTAAATGCTTTCCATGCATGGGCCAGTATCATGGAGGGTATTTCTTATCCTCCACTGCTCCAAAGCGGAACTCCAAACTATACTCAGTCAGGCGATGATAAGATTTGGGAGTTTAAGCAAACGAGAGTAGATTAAAAATTGGCTCACAAACAAGATTGGTCAATGTGAAAGCAGTCTGCGAGAGCTAAAACGGATCCTGGGCCCATGCTTCTGTATCAACACTAACTAAATTAATAATAACATACCGGTATACACCCTTCTGCAGGGGCTGCCGGCCTTTTAGCTTATAACTCCGGGTCGATGAGATTGGCATGGTCTGCCGGCTTCTCGATACTGACGTCCTCCCAATCACCTGTTTCTGCAAAGAACACATTAACATACAAGCATGAGAGTGGTTTTCCAAAGAACTGTTCCATATCAATGCGGAATACATGAACTGAACTGCAACGTGCGTCCACTCACCAACTATCTTCAAGGTAAGTGCCACCACTGCGTCATTCTCCACCTGCAAGATCACACTTGAGAAGCTGAGTACAGTGTACTTCCTTCTACATATAAATCTTCTCTAACTGTGAAAGAACTCGGCTTCTTCAGTCGAGTTCGCGAAATGACTGCTGTCGTTCTATCACTTGAACAGAATGGCATCAAACACTCGAAATCTCTTGTTAATATGGTCTGAATTTAGATGCAGACGATTCCGACTCAAGTGGTAGTCATTCATCATAGCCTAGATTAGCATAGCTTAGATTAAGCATAAAGAAAGTTCAATAAAAAGCATCACCTCGTCAGAAACAAAGAGCTGTAGTAGCCTAGGCCTCTATCATTCTCTGCAATGTTTCTAGCTACTAAACATGAAATGATTAGTCTGTGACTTCCTGACAATGGAATTGCACAAATTCTCACCTTCTGATCAGCAAGAGTCTTGTTGTCGTCAAGAATGGCATGCGCAGGGAGCAGAATGAGGCGCTGCTGGTCCACGGGCACATCGCTCAACGCATGTAGTTTGTGCTTCGTCTCGACAACAGTCTCCGACGGGTCACAGTGAAGAAAATACGTCGTCTTCTTGCGCTTCACTCTAATGAACATCGCCTGAACACACCCGATCAAAAATCACCGTCAGGAAAAGAACCGAGAATTGAAACCATATGTTTCAATTACACATCAGTAATAATCTCACATATTGCCGGACTTTAAATTGATCTCAACCTTCGCTAAGACTTCCATGATAAAACTAAAACTAAAAATAAATTTCTCATCTCAAAATAACCATCGTCAGAGCACGCCAGTCCAAAAATCTCCATTACAAAAGCAAAACTACAGAAGAAACAAGAATTTCTCCTACTCTTTCTTCCAGAATCTTCCAAGATTAATCTCGAACGTTATTCAAACTATCTTCAAACCCTCTACAACCATGCCTGAAATTATAATAAAAATATCACTAAGACTGTCATACGTGAAAACTCCACATTCTTGACGAAGCTAAACATGACATGCTCCTGCTCCTACACATTAATCTCGTCTACTATTGAAATTTATCTCGACTTTCGCCAAAATGATGTAGTAGAACTCCACGTTAACTTGAGGGAACTACTCCCTCTTGCAAAATGAAGTCCGTCATTCAAATTGAACACGACCTTCGCAAACATAGAAGAAAACCAACTGCAACCGCATATCTAGCAAAAGACACATAATGCTGCAGAAGCAGGTACTGCGGAGATGAACCCGCGCAGATCTTTCACTTTCACGACAAAACTTCCTACATTACTCAAATTATCCGCGCCAAGGCACTCAAATATATACAAAACAGAACATCCCTGATACAAGCACATCTCCGACTCCATACAGACTTGACGAAGCTGAAATACTTCCTGCTTAATAAAATATCTCCTGCATTATTCAATCAGTCTCGAACTCCGCCACTACAATGCAACTATATCCAAAAAAAAAAACAACGTTTAAAAACCGATTACTAACTATAGCACAGAAACAAACGACCTAACGAAAAGCTTAAAACAACCTGCTCCTATAGAACGACCTCGTACACTACTGAAAAACTCCGCCAAGACGCTACTACAATCCGTAGAATGAAAAAAATCAGTTACAAACGGTAGCAGATCAGGGAGAACCACTACAGATTACACTGCCGGATCCTGCAAAACGATCTCGTACATCGATTGATCGAACTCAAACTCCACCAAGACACTACGACAATCAGTAAAATGAGAGAATTTTTTTTTAAGAACCATTGCAAAACACGATCAAATCCAGAAGCGCCACTCCAGACTGCGAAGCTGCAACACCACGAGCTCCGAGGAAACGAGCGAGGACGAGACGAAATAGGTTTGAGAGAGGCGCAAACCATGGTAGAAGATTGACAGAGATGGCGGAGGAGGCGCGCGACGGATTCAGCGAGAGTGCCAATGCAGCCGCCGCTTCCGAACGCTCATAAATGGCGGCGAATCTCAGTGCACCTGTGTGATCTGCGGTCGGTCTGCCATCGCCTCCTCGAGCTCCAATGGCCTTGCAACGGAGACGACGACGACGACGCAAAAGCAACACTCCTCTCAAACGCGCCACCAGTGTAGGAATCTCCTCCCTGCGTAGAGGATACCGAGCAGAATCAACCGATCAGGTATGCTTTGTTGGTATCAGGTGTAGTAATGGTTTTGAGTGCCGCCGTTTCCGCCTCATCCAGGAAAAAAACAACACAGCACTCAAAATCTACAAGTCGAAGTTTGATTCATAGATGGTTCTCGTTGTAACGGTTCTGAGATCCGTTGGCCGTGTAAATCTAGGATTCCAGCAGAATGTTCTTTTGGCATTTGCTTTTGGGGTTGGGCACGGGTTTAACCCTTTAAGGCCGATCAATCATACATGGGTCGATTCTAGACAAAAAGCGCTACAAGCCACCTTAGAGGGGAGAAAAATAAGACCACGAATTTAGAAGTGGACGAAGATGGATATATGTTGAGACCATGGCCACCGCAATCAGCACAAGCATGGGCGAGCTACAGTGGTTTCCGTGATTTTTGCGGTGAAAGGTGTTGGCTGCATAGATGCTATTCTACATGATCTAGATCCTCAGGGCCCGATAAAGCTCATCGGCCTTAAAGGGTTAAGTCTGAGGTAGGACAACCCACCCAAAACCGACCGGGGACCCAATACCGCTCCTCACACTACATGGCGGAAGAAGAAGAACGTCGGTCTCCAGGGGAGACCGACGTGAATAAAATGTATGTTCGTTCCACTACTAAGACCATGCCCACCGGGCAAGGAATTAGTAAGCTGGAACTACTTTCCCCTTTCGAGGGTAGACATTATATAACAAGTAGCCAATAACCACAGAACCCACCAACCATACAAAATAACAAGGAAGGACGAAGGCGGGGGAGGTGAGAGGGAAAGAGTGGGGAGATGAGGGGGGGAAAGATGGAGAGGAGGGTGTGTACCGCACTTTCATAGGTTAAGATGAGGTGAAGAGAAAGTTTTATGGAGGATCTTGTGTATCGGGAAGGGCTTGGTTGTTTTCAATTTTGCGTTTATGCAAAAGGATAGACATAGCGTGTTGTATGGCAATGACGTTAATATTCTTGAAAGTGTTTGTAATTGTGTTAATAGGAATTTTGAAAGTATCTTCTAGGGTTTTCATAGAAGGGATAAAGGTGGTGGCGCGTGCGCCGACTGTGATGACCATGAGGGGGTCCACTTTCCATCCGAGGGCAGTGATGTCATCAATAAGAGGTTGGAATTTATTGATTTTGTTTTCGATTGATTCAGGAGAAAATTTGTCATTACAGTATGTAAATTCGATGAATTGAATGGTGTAGTTTTGGTTTATGTGGTCGGGTGGGGGGTCATTGTATGGTAGGCCTCTAACGCATAGTATGTCCGGTTTGAGTCGAGCATTGCAATAACATCGTTGGGTTTCACATATACGTGGGAGTAGCCATGGTGGGACCGTGTTTTCTTATGGATTGTTGTTAAAGGTGCCGGCATTCATGAGGATAAAACATCTCGATTTTCTATGGGAGGTGATTAATTTACGGAGTTCCCATACGGCTTTGTTATGTCTTTTGACAATTAGGGAGTGTATGTGGTGGTTATGGCATTTAAGTAAAACATGTAGCCATGTATCGGGATCCGTGGACGTGCATATTGGGCATGTTATGGTTGGGAATCTTTCTATTCCAAAGAAGAGTTGTTTTTGGGCGTTTCCCATGTATTGTCCGGTACAGAATTTGATAAGGCATGTTATTTGTGAGTCGGTGATGGTGGGGTTTTTCCAGAAATTTGTAGAGAGTTAATTGTCTATGTTGTTGTTGTTAGTCCACTTTTCTATGTTAGGAAAGTTATCTGAGATTGTGTCGAGGTTATTAAATAAGTCTTGTTTTTTGAGGTATTTGCTCAAAAATCTAATCGGGCCTTTATCGGGGGAGTCTTCTTTGGAGGGCCGGTCTTCTTTTTGGAAGTAGTATGGGGTGGTGCAGCGACGCTATCTTGTGAGCGGTGAGCGGCGAGCGGCGAGCGGTGAGCTGTGAGCAAAAAAAATCCTAAAATCTGGAATTTTTTTGTCAATTTTTTTTGAAAAAAAGTGAAATTTGAGGTTTTTTCAGCCGATTATCAAGTTTTGGTGGCATTTTTGTCAAAAACATCTAATTTAAGAAATTACCCTATAGCCGTGGTAACTTGGAAAATTGGGTATTTTTCCTTTATTTTGGTCTTTTAGAGTTCCCTGCTACAAATTAAGGGTGTGTCATTTTGTTTTTTTCCCTAAAAACCCCTACATTTGTAAATTGCCATATTAGTTTACAAAGCAGATTTTTACTTAGGTTCAAGACAATGTCGTGGTAGAATATCATTCCAAGCGAACAATTTTGGACAGTACTTGCTGATTTTATGATGTTTTTTTTAGCATACAGCGGGTATCACCTAGGTATTAAGTGGATATTTCATGTGTATTTTTCCGGTATCACATTCGATTTACATGGGTATTAACTTTTATAGACGGATTGCACAGAAATCACCTTCGCATTCCATGCATATCAACGGTACAAATGTTTCATTATTTTCCCACAATATTGGCAGTCTTCATTTCCAATGATTTATGGCCAAATATGTCCACTTCAAACTGTAGATCATGCTAAGTATGGAAATCTACTGCTCAGGAGTACATAACTCTTCATATATTAATTGAGTTCGTGATATCAACTGTAGTCATTAAATCAATGACGGAGCATGCATACATGATGCTTCACTTGAGCAGCCTAGAAACATAGATACTTCTAATACAGACAACTTGAACGCCTTCCTCACGCTCGTTTGGTGATATTAGCAAGCTCGAGAATGCGCATAACTTCGTTAAAGCTGTAGCTTGGAGCATGGATGAACAAGTCCTCTTTGTAGACCATCTTACATGGGTAACGTAAGATGTAATACATATGTTTACAATACTTCCATTGCCCCTTCTTTCCCAACGCTTCGGATTGCATCTTCAAAGAATCCAGGCATGAGCATCTTGGGAGGTCCGTAAACGTGACACAATAGGACTTGTCTTTCCCCGTGTCAAGAGTGATAACGCATCCCCATCTCGAATACGGTATGGCAAACAGATTCGAGACGTAGCAATTATTCATAAGAGCTGCGCTTGACCACTTATTGCATTGGTCAATTGTAGGAGCATCTGTTGCTCTACGAATCGCGTAGCCATTCCGAAAGTTGTGGTGAGCATTGGGATTTGCTGGAATGGGGAAATGAGAACGTGGAAGAGGCATGTCCATAGACACTTGGAATCGTCTTTGTGGTGAAAGAGCTCCACGCTGTTGCAATTCGAAACCTCCTTCCTTCAATGCTTAAACCTCCTGCACAGTTCAATTTGTGCCAAGTTTCACAAGCCACGATAATGGAACTGCCGGCCAATCTATCACAAACACTTTCTTTGACCCCTTCACACAGCGGCCAACATCGTCTGGACAAAACCAAAACTCCGCAGTAACATTGCGTGCCGACCTATAATCTTTCTTCATACCCGAAATATAGGTGGGGGTAGGAGTTCCATGACTTCCACGTGCAACTTTGGTGTTGCACGGCTCACCTGTGTCAGCCTACAATGCTTGGCATTTTCGAGCTGACTTTTTGGGGAGCCGAGCAATGTACCACTTAGACGGATCACAGTCCGATTTGAGAACAGATGTTGTATGTTGGACACCAGAGTCGTGCCCGCTAAGGGCTTCTTCGATGCGAGCCCGAGTCACCCTTTTACCATCACGGGGAATTGAATAGTTCACCGTATCGGACCTGTGCGAATCGTGGGACGACCTGGGAGGCATGTCAAGTTTGCGCTTCGTGGATCCAAAAACTTCCGCACCTTCTAAGCCGCATGTCTTGGTTAGTAAATCCTCAGCTCTGGAGAAGTTCCTAACAGCATCACCTATGAGTTCAGGATCACCCAAACATTGTGCGGATCGCAAACGAAGCGTACCTTTGTCCAGACCTTTTCCCGACGCGCCGCCCTTCAACCATGCTCGATACGAAGTAATCTGCATGAATGCATGGATGAGGTCGTCTATGGTTGCTGCTTATAGACACGTCATTGTGTTTCCGAATTGTTGGAGCCAACAGTTGTGGACAGTTTCGACAAGGTTACAGGAAGGCATGTCAGCCCTCTTATCAAGAGTCAATTCCTGAGGAAACGTGACAATTGTCAATAAATAGGGGTTGATTACTCTGAAGGATCTAATGGTAGGTAAACTATATAGAGCATGAGGACCACTTACAAGCTGCATTGCGCCGCCCCATTGTCGATAACGGAAGTGCCAGAATGCCATCCAATCCTCGAGAGCACGACGTCCGATTTCGGTGGTGGCACCAGAGGACAACCACCACGCCCGAATTACATTGTATTGAGCTTCAGCCTCGTCATGGGTCTTCGCATTTTTCTATATTTTGCAGAGGGCAATATGTTGCTCTTGGAAGCCAGGAAGAATACTTCTGGAGGTCGCACGCTGAAGACACTTTGTCCAATGAAATAAGCATGTTCGTTCTCTATTATCCATGGGCTTGTCCTTGTCGCCGCTGCCATATACTTGCCGAACGGCATGCCAGTTCGCACCCAGGGTTGTCTATCGTGACATTGTGACAGTGATGTGTCGTCATGACGTGACATGTCGTGACGGACCCTCTCGTCACGACACAATAGAGTCAACCTAGGGTCAAAGATGAACTTTACCCCTATGTATGGTACATTTGTTACCTTGGCGTCGACGTGGCCATCCTATGTGGCACTGACATCCTACGTGTATCTCACCACTTTTACCTTTTGCTGTATTGTATTAACCTTTCAGTGAAAATTAATTAAGTTGGGGGGTTTTTCAGAGGGAGCGGTTTAGGAGCGGGCTGCATGCGGACATGCGATGACCGTCCGCGGACTTGGCGCGGACTGCGTGCGGACGCTGCCGCGGACTGGACGCGGATACGCAACGAACTGAACTTGGACCCGCGGGTTGAGTGCAGACGAGCGGACTGGCTACGGATACGCAGCGGATTAACTTCGACCCGTGGACTGAGTGCACACCCGCGGACTGGCTACGGATACGTCGCGGAATGAACTTGGTCTTGCGGACTGAGTGCGGACCCGCGGACTGGCTGCGGATACGCAACGGACTGGATGTGTACCCGCGGACTGGCTGCAAACGCTGCTGCAGATTGATCGCGAACTGGCCGCCGATACGTAGCGGACTGGATGTGGACCCGCGGACTGGTTCGGATACGCAGCGGATTGGATGGGGACCCGCCGACTGGCTGCGGGCTGAATGGGGACCCGCTGATTGAGAGTTGATCCGCGGACTGGCTGCGGACACTACTGCGGACTGGCCGCGGACACTGCCGCGGATACACCGCGGACTGGCTCCGGACACTTCTGCGGACTGATCGCGGACACTGCCGCGGATTGATTGCGGACTCGCACTGGCCTATGTGGGGGGAGCAATGCAACGCGGATTGGGAGTGGGGGAGCGCGGATAGGTAGTTAGGATATTTTTGAATTTCGTTATTCCATTTTTATTTTTGAAGATACAAAGGGCGGGATTGGGAGACCAAATCAAAACAATTTGTACAAAGTTGTTCTTCATTCAAAATTACAGGGAAGTCCAAAAAGGCATCCTCTTCTTGCAAATAACCACTATAAGAAAACCCCGTTTTTGGTGATGTCTTCTGCAGACGCAGAATCACTTCGGTGATGTCTTCAAGACAGAGCAGGATGTCTAGCAAGACATGAGGATGTCTTCTACGTCTTTTGGGTACTGTAGCAACTTGGGTAGCATGAAGACAGTCGTGTCTTCTAGAAGACACGAAGATGTGTGCGAAGACGTGGATGTCTTTGCGGATGTCTTCGCAGACATTCCTGGAGACATCAAAGTGCCACGTTGGCAAGGGAATCCGATTTGACCGAGGGTAAATGTCTGAAAGTCACTGGTATGCGGGGTAAAATGCAGCCCAAATGTAGAAAATTAGCATAATGGGCAGCGGTTTGCATGAGCAAAGGAAAAGTCTTCATCCAATAAAATATTGTTTCTTTTTCTGTTCATTAAAAAAATATTCTGAATTCGTTATAAATTCGAAATATTAATTTTTTGATATGAATATTCTATTTTCAGTAGTTGTCATTGGTCCATTTTAAAAAATAATATTAAGAATTAAAATTTTGAATTTAAAATTACTGAATATATATATATTTCTTAATAAATTAATAATATGTAATAAAAAATTATTATATTTAAATTAATAAATTATTTTATATTCAATTAAAATTATTAAAATATTAAAATATATGTATTTAAATATTATTAAATTATTAAAATAGAAATGCTGTAGAAAATAGCATTTTATAATAAAAGTCAATTTTCCGATATTGATAATTGAATAAACACGTGGACATATTGTTCACTTAATAATTTACAGCTCCTTATCTACATGGCAAGGAAAACTCCACGTCGGACGAGCTGACACGTCATAAAATGTCTAGGCGGATGTTTAAGATGACGTCCATGAAGATGTCTAAGATGACGTCCATGAAGATGTCTAAGACGACGTCCATGAAGATGTCTAAGATGACGTCCATGAAGATGTCTATAATGACATTCATAACCATCAACTAGGATGAATTTCATCGAGTTCACTGAATGAACAGAGGCGGCTAGGGTTAGCAGCTGCAGCCATAGTTAGGTCATGAGACCTTTAAGTAGAATTTGAGGCTGCACAAAGCTCACTTTGGCCTTCATTTCTCTAAGTAGTTAGAGTTTAGAATGTAGAGGTTAGAGTTTTAGAGTGTAGATTGAGTTTACAAGTTAGGATGTTAGAGTTTAGAGTGTAGAGGTTAGAGTTTTAGAGTTTTAGAGTGTGTGGTTTAGATGTTAAAGTTTTTGAGTTTGAGAGTGTTAGAGTTTAGAGTGTAGAGGCAGCTGCAGCCATAGCAAGTGAGCCACTGCACGACGTATGAACAACACGGGAAATCTTGAAGACGTTTTCAAAGACGTCTTTGAAGAAATCTTCGAAGACGACCAGTCAAACGCGTCAACATTTCCATGAGCGTCTGAGATGTCTGCTAGAACATCCCAGAAGACATCTTGTCACATATAGCAACTTGTATTCTACTTTGAGGGACATGTGGAACATTCACATAGTGGTGTGATTAAGACTAACAGTTTTTTGGCGTTAAGAAGTTAACCATGCACATATAGGTCGTCATGCTAACGGGATTTATAGCAATTTTCTTCTTATGTGAAACCCTTGTTTAATTGCATGCGTTGTTGGCTTGTTGAACATGTGCAGTGTTGAACATGCGCACGACTATATGGGAGTAGCGACAACCAGTGATGACAGAGGAGCAATTTGAAGTTGTCGGTACGTAGTACATTGCTGATGTAGATAGAAGTATTTTTTTGATGTAATTTTTTTTATTAGGTTACAAACAATATAGTTATAACAACTAATTTGTGATGTCACCTCGTGTTTTGAGTATGCAATGAAAATACTTACTCTTGACAAGCAGCCATCAGTATTGTAGACATTTTGAACATTGGGTACTACGATGTCTATATATGTCTCTGAATGTTATGTGAGATGTATTGGAAGATGTCTGGAATAGGAAGGGAAGACATTCCGATGTCACAGTGGATGTTTGAATGGTGAGTGGAGCATGCTTCAAAAGACGTCTACGTATAGCTGTGGATGTCTTGTAAGACATCCTATACAAGTCGTCATAGATGTTTTCTAGGACGTTTGTGCAATCATGTCCTCTCGAACATCTTCTCAAACGTCATATCAAACATCATGTGTAGCATCTTCTTGAACATCTTTTGAAACGTCATAGCAAACATCATCTCCAGCATCTTCACAAACATCTTCACAAACGACATAGCAAACATCATCTTGAACATCCTCATGAACATCCTCCCAAACATCCCCTAAGACATCTTCGAAAACATCCTTCACAACATAACAAGAGCAGTACCATGTCTCAAGTGATGTCTCGGCAGACGCTCATAAAAATGCAAAGACATCACAGTAGACATCTCACAAGACGTCGTAGATGTCTGCTAAGACATCCGTGATGTCTTCTTTGATGTCTATCAGTAACATATTTCGAGCATAAAAACCCCCAAAATGATGCTGACGTGGCAGGCCACGTCATTTTTCCAGGTCCACGCTGGATTTTCCCGCCTGCCACGTCAGATTTTCCCGCCTGCCACGTAGGATTTTGGCGCCGCCACGTCATATTGTGTGGGACCGCGGAAAAGTCCACATAAGGATGAAATTCATTGCCATGTGGCACTGCCCGTTCACTTGGCGCTGATGTGTCTTTGACGTGGCTCCCTCGTGGCACAGACTTTACCCTCCCAAAATTACCCCTAGACGTCTAAGACACAGAGATGTCTTCCGTGTCTTCCCGGATGTCTTCTTAGACATCCGCCCTGTCTAAGATGTCTTCGCGCTTGCAAGACATGACCGTAGATGTCTTTGCGTTTTTTGAGACATCACTGAAGACATGACAAAAAACACGGTTTTCTTATAGTGAACCGAATACAAATTAGACAACACTTCACAACATAGAGAAGATGCTACATACCCTACAGTATCTAAGGACTATGAAATCACAATATACTATATAGTACTCATTGCGGAAGAAATCCCATGGTGTAGCTAGGTTGTAGGGTGGTCCTTTCAACAAGTCTACTACATGCGTGACGGTTGATCTCTCTAGTGGATCGGGTTTCAACAACTCGTCCATGGCTTGCTCAAATCGCTTGGACAATGAACTCGGATCTTTGTTCTTTTGGAACAAGCTTGAAGAGCAATCGCGGTTGTAGATCCTCCTTGCCAAGTACTCCACTGCATACGCCTCAAATCTATGGTTGTGCTTATGCTTTATTCCCATACTCCTCGGTGATGTTGGTGTTCCAGGCTTCCCATACACATGGAATAGCTCAGGGGCAGCATGACGATACTTAACTCGGTAAGCATCTAGCTCTATACTAGAGGGTCGGCCGTAGTTTGACATCTTGTCTTCGCCGTCCCATGATGCCATTCCCCAATCACACACCCCGATGTATACTACATCTTTTTTCTTTGGCGGAAAATGAAGCATAACATTGTTGGGGCTCAAGTCGTTGTGCAATAGACGCTGGGAATGTATTACATCCATGATGCACATTAGTGCCCACGTTAGATAGGCCCGATTTTTACGATACACGCATAGTTCCATACGAGCCTCAAGGTCGATTCCAACTGTTTTTAGAATATCATCCTCGTGTTCCTCGTCATATTTTGAATCGATCCTCGAAATGGATGCTAGTGAGCCACCGTTCCACCATAGAGTATACGACTTGTATGTTCTTCTATCCAGGTACTGGATTTTGATAACCCCTGCATGGTCCACTGGACACGCTAGCCCCTCAATTGAACGTTTCTCCCGGTTTTTTTCACGACTACCCTCCTTCATTGTTTTCCCCGCAAATTCCATGTGTGCTAGAATGCAACTTACACCGTCAATACTCACACGTCGGACAACTCCAAAGCCTCCTTCATAATTTCTAGTATCCAACGCCTTTACCTCCGCATGCATTGGAAGTCACACTACACCTTCGCGACCTCTACTCGCAATCCGCGCAACCAAATCTTGATCAATCCAAGGAATAGGGAGGTTAGATCTCTCTTTTGGCTTGATTGCTTCTACCCCCTCTTTGAGTCTCTCAAACAATAACTTCACATCCATTGCCTGTTCCCTTACATCTTCCTTATAATAGACATTCTAAATAGTCTTCACGGGGTTGTGAATAGCTTGTTTGGCAAACAATATGGGCCATGTGTCCATTGAATGTCTCATTTTATCTTCGCAAAATTTTTCTTCATTGGCAATATTTTGGATAATGAGTACCACTCTTGCCTCCATAGCTTCTAGTCCTGTAGCGCCGTTACACAAGTACCGTTTCTCCAACCTGGATAGACCTTTCTCTATCATCCAAAATAATATATCTGCGACAACCCTAAACTTAAATTCCTTGCTCATTGCATCCAAATGGCTTGTCCTTGCTCTTTTCTTGTAGGGCTCTGAGTCTTCTGAAAAAGCTGGCCGTTTACCTCGCCCTCTTCCCGCTCCAACTGAAGGTTCGCTTGGAACCAAGGAATTTGTTGTAGATGGTACCGCACCATGTTGAACAGCCCTCAACGATGGCTCTCATGTTGCGGACTCACCACTTGATCCGCCTGAACTGCGAGCTCCCGAGTGTCGAAATCCACTCAAACTTTGTGATCCTCGTGACCGCCCAGCTTCACTGGTCCCCCGCGCTGATCCTCGTAGAACCCCTCGATATCCTACTGTGCCTCGTGAATGTGATTGCGACCCACGAGAATTATTTCGTCTAAGTGCATGAAATTCTTGGTGCAGTTGTTCCATGCCGTGCCTGCAACCCTGTCACTTCGCCCACTTCCACAACCTTGTCCTCTCGCCAACATACCACCGCTCACACGATCGGCTGCAGTAGTGTTTGATTGAATTTCCACCTGATGAGCCTCGTGAAGTGGCATGTCTGCATCTTGATAATGCACCCTGCTATCGGCCATTCTTGTAAAATAATTAACCGGTCACTTAAACCGGTCACTTAAAGTGCAGTGCGAAAGTGAGTGAGTCTGGAAAAAACTGACAAGGGTTCCCCCCGCATTCGTCTCTCCCAACTCCTATATCCTCGAAACCCGTGCAATGGTGTTCGCGCAATAAGGTCTCGGGTTCCTATTGGGCAAGGAAATGGAGGGAAAAAAGTGAGGACGTCAACAGCCTATCCGCCTTTGTATAGGCTGCAAGGGGTCGGGAACATTGCGGATAGGGTTGGGAACTTGGAGAACAGCGCGGTCGGGAGCGGACTGGTCGCGTACTGGGCGCGGACTGAGCGCGGACGGGGCACAGACTAGGTTGGAAGAGCCCGCGGACTGGCAGCGGATTGCCCGCGGACGGGGCGTGGATTAGGTTGGAAGAGCCCGCGGACTGGCAACGGATTGCCCGCGGACTGGCCCCCAGAGACCGCGGACTGCTCGGGCGTGTCCGCTAAATGGGCGTTGTTTTTCTCCTTTGAATTGCTCTTTGCAATTGCCGTTGCTGTAGGAGTGGGGTTTGGGGGAGACAACAAGGTCGCCGTGTAACTATAACTTTTGGCAATGTGAGAACGGTAATGTCCAAATTTGCTTTGAACCTCGATATAATTGCATTCAAAATGGGCAAAAAATATCCCGTTGTGTACAACTCACTGTGAATTCTATGTTCGTAATGTCAAAGATAAGAACACGAGAGCTTTGGTTACACTAATTCAATCGGGAAATTAGACTTGGTCATAGTTTACTGAATCTTTAATCCTTTACTTCCGCAAATTAATGTGGTGCTCTAAGCTCTTGCAGCATCTCTTGCACGAACATTACTCCGCGTTCGATATCCATGACGTCCATGACCTTGACGATATCGAGGTATTTCCCCACCATTAAGCCATTCCTTCACCTCCGGGGCGACGTCTTCCAAAATGGCATTGAGCGCCGCCACAAGTAGTCATTTTTGATGGTAGCGTTCTTCCCAATACAATTCCTCCATTCCAGTTGTTGTAGGAAGTGTTGTATCACGATAAGCCCTTCGTAATCCTAGATCCCCCACAGCTCGCTCGCTAGATGAGTTGTAATATGGTGGCGGTCCTAAGCCGTGCACCAATTCGTTTCTTTGACGATTCGAATGCCACCCTAGGGTCTGGTAAAAAAACATCTTCATGCCGTAATCTGCCGGTTTGTCAGGATACATTTCATTTGCTGCATGTACTAGTTTGTCCGGATCATCTAACAATTCTTCCCCTTGAAAGGTATGCCACAGTTGTGCGTTGGACATATTATGTCTCCAACTCCACTCAACAGGGTTCCCATTGAAGTCTTCAAGTGCAAAGTCATAATCATCTTGACGATACACCCAGTGACTTGGCATGATATCCCGTAGGCCAAATTGAAGATACAAACGTGGATGTAATGGCGCCCTACATACACCGCAAGTATGCGAACGAATCATACTCTTGATTAGACAATGCGGATGGAATGAATGGCCACACGATCCAATCATATAACACCTTTCAAGACCCCAAAGATTATCGCAGATATGACATGATGATCGGTCGGATGTCATGGGGTGTGGTCTTTGCCACAACGGCTTTCCAATCATTTCAATTGGATGATCATGCATTTCTCCAATGTCCCAACGGTGATCCTCTTCTGTCACAAGCCTCCAATCAATACTGTTGTTGTTCAATAGTAGCGACGGATCACTATCGTCCCAGCTGATTGGATACATGGTTTCATCACGAGGCCATGATGTGAGCAAAAGGGTCCTTAACTTCTTCTCCGATGTCCATTCAGCGCATATACTCTAGAATTCCGCCTCGTATTGCCGTGTCCGTGCCACGGCAAATACCGTTGTGAGCATCATCTCTTCGCGTTCATCGATTATTGTGGAAACCAACAATTTAAGATTGTTTCGGGCCGTTTCCTCGTTCTCCCGATATTCTTTTAATTCCTCCAGCTCTTGTTGCAAACCTGCATGCTTCATCTCCGCTACTACATGTTGTGCCTTGATTTCTTGTAGCTCCCTCTTTAAGTCTGCAGCTTCAATCATGTACTTTTCATTGCTATTGTTGACTTCATTGACTTGATTGCGTAGATGGGTCACTTTAACAAGCAAGTTCTTCTTTTCTGTCTCTAGCGCACGTACTTTTGACACCGTTTCCACATCATCGTCTCGTCCATGTTGCAACCTCTGTATTTCCACCCTAAGCACTTTCAATTGTGCCTGTAACTCACCATACTTATCTTCATCAAACTTCTTCGTGGCGTCAGCAGCTTTGCTTTGAATAGCATTGGCCATCTCCAAAGTTGCTAAAAGTGGGTTTGACCCCTCCTCAATCTCGTTTGGAGCATGCTTGTCCAATTCTTTGCAATGTGTGGCCTCAACCTTCCTTCTTCTACGCTTTCGACCGCTACTCTTCCTTGGTGAAACAATTATTTCTCGATTGAACAACACTTCATCATTTGGATCGTCATACAAGGTAGGGTTATCAAGGAACCATTGAGGGGCATTGTTTCTTAGAATCTCTCGAGGTTTCTTTGCTGATAGATGGCGTCCAAGTCTCGACCACCTGAAAAGGGGTCGTGAATTGTTGACCAATCCACTTGCTTTCCTAATTGATATTCTGCATACATCAATGCTGCAATGGATCTAGGAATATTATTTTTCGGCCATTTCTCCAAGTTAGAGAGGGCACGTAGGATCTCGAGGAACCTCCACTTCACATGCACGTCATTGATCTGTCTCTATGTGACTGCTTTCGCTGCACAATGTTTAGGGTGGAGCTCCGCAGGCCACCATTTGTCAAGATGCGCAAACTTGATGTACTCCAATGCACTGTCGGCTATCCATGGCTCACGCACTGATTCCCAACCCTCCTCTGCTTGAAGATCACGGTTTGCGTATACCTCCATCTCCAAATCTGTTGGGTATCTCTTTGTCTTTTTTGTTGTAAAACCCTCCTCGCTTGGTTTGTCAACCATCATCCTCCGTGCTCCTTGATTGCCACCTTTGCTTTCCATCATGAAATTCTTCTAAAGTCTTCTACAGATTCCCGTATCACAAAAGTTAGTTACAATAATATATATTTACTTTCCCACATTATCTATTATTGTACAAGAATTCTATAACAACTGCTCTATTCCAACAATCCGAAGACTACCTGCACTTCAAAATAGTGTTGTCTAGGCTACAAATTGAAGCATGCACTTCAAAATAATGTTGCCATGCTTGGGTAGATTGTTGAAACCCCACCGTTGGCATAACCATCGCCTATAATACTGAAAAAACAGATGCTACTGAGGACAAACATCTCCCCTTGGAAAAATGAAGGTCCTCAAAAGGAGCACTTTCTCCCTTTGAAGCCCCGCACACCACCGTCAACGTGGAGGCAAGTGCGTCAAGGCTTTCTAGGACTGAGAAAGTCTCAAACAATGGCGACCCCTTCCGCTTTCTATAACATGTGCACCCCGTCCGCGCCACGTTCGCGGACATTCCCTGCCCAGCCCGCGGACGGGGCGCGGACTGCCAGCGTCCAGACCGAGAACAGTCCGCGGGCAGTCCGCGTCCCGTCTGAGGGCAGTCCGCGGACTGTCCGCTCCCAGTTCGCGCCCAGTCCGCGACTGTCCTCGCTCAGTCCGCAACCCGTCAGCGCGCCCAGTCCTAGCCCACTTAGCACTAACCCCTAGTCCGCGCGCCCAGTCCAGTACACTAAACACTAAATATAGTGTAGAGGGATTATTGATGTAGATCACTCACACTAATTTCCATAAAAGCATGTGCATGCCAAGTTCTGATTGGGTATTTGTTCTCGAGCAAGTGTGTGTCAGTCAACAATTGCATGTAAATTTTCAATTAGTGTAGGAAATTTCAAATAGTCTTGTCTACACTATATTCAACACTATATTCAAGGAACGGTGTAGTCTTCAAGGAAATAAATACATCAAAAACGAAACAAAAACAAAAAAAAGCCGATAATGAATACAAGAAAGTAAGCCTTTAAAACAATACTTGCACATCAAACTTCCTTTTCGACATGGTTGTGTGCTCTAGAAGACATGGTTACATGTACTGCTAAAATGCAAGCAACACCATATACATGCGCTTAGAACAAAAAGACACAATAAAGAAATTTGGGAAATTAAAAAACTACTAGTCTCATCAAAAAATTCAAGATGTTATACCCTCATGAATGCGGGCACATGTAATGATAAACCACCAGAGAATACAGTCCCTCCATGGCTATTACCATGTACATCCGTACAACAAAGATGCCAATGTAATGCACGACTAAAACCAGATCTACTATGCATAAAAGGACTACCCTACCAATCAAACCCCGCTACATCTCCCAACATCAATTTAAAGGTACAATTTATAGAATTCACATATTGTAACGACAGATTCTCACCAGATACCATTGACAGAAAGATAGAAAAATACCAACCTCTCGTCAACAATATTATCAACAAAGGTTGGATAGTTGAACCACTAATAGTAATTACAGCAGGTGCCAGAGCATCTACGTACATCCCTCCTATGAAAATCCTAAAAACCAAACTCAAAATACCAAAGAAACTTATAAAAATACATTTAGAGAAATAAACACAATTGCTATACACCATGCCATGTCCATAATATTACACAAAAAAAAAATAGAAAGTGGAGAGCCACTACCAACAGGCGTACAACCACCATAAATCCAACTATTCAAAAAAGTAGTGAAATATAACCACCTTTATTTATAATAGTAACCTTGTCACAATATAGGGGCCCAAGTTGGAATTTCCTACCCCTCTAGCTCGATAGCGCCGGATGATCGTAACGATGCTCAAACGAGAACAACGGGAACCGAACCCGGACAACCGCTACAACACAACCATGTATTTTCCAAACAACCTGGCAATGTCAACAATGTGACGACCAACGAAACCAACCTTCTACTTATATACAACAAAATACACCCCAAACAATCACTTTAGAGTGTATTGGTTCTTGGTTTCTGTTATACAATGTCCACCCTGAGAGGGGTTAGTAGTCCTATACCACTGTTGTTGTGTCCTGTGGGCATATCATCAAGGGTAGGTCGAACGGACACTCTATTCACGCCAACCCATAGGGGTCTGGTGTTCTTCTTCTTCTTCTGTGCTCTAGAAGAACTCAGAAGGTTTTTTTAACCCCTAAGGTACCAAGGCAGTTTTACACCAAAACCACTTCAAAATTAATGGATTCTAGTGCAATGAATAAAGAAGGTAAAAAAAACTTTTACTTTTAGTTCTGACCGTAGGATCTCAATAAAGGCTTATTAAGTAATACATGTACAAAATTTCATAAACTTTGACCGCACGGATTGAAAGATTATAGTGTTTCAAGTCAAGCAAATGGTTCATTTTCTTTCCTGCGTTTAGTGGATCAGCAGACTTTGATTTCAATTGGTGTCAAAAAAATTCACTACACAAGGTCTAAATCTATTACCATCTTGTTAAGCATGATGTTAGCTCCTTACACACCAATTTTTAGAGGTAGAGACAGGGTGTAGCATATTCAAAACAAGTGTGCAAGGAGTGGAGGCTCGAAATTTGTTAATTCACACTTTTAATTTTTTTTGAACTTAATGTGTTTTTGATTGATAATCCGAATGCTTAATAAGAAGGTTTACATTACATATTGTTGTGGGAAAAATAAAAAGTGAAAAATATGAAGATCTCTAGGTTTTATGTGGAAAAGAAGAAGTTTTTTTGGTACCTTGCCCGACAATGAGTGACAATGTGTGAAAATGTTTGACTTGGGTTGGTATGCTATTTTTCACTAAAGACAAGAACTTTTTTTTAACAACATGCAGGGAAATAATATTACTTGCGAGTACTGAAAATCTCACTTTCAATAGAGTGTCCTATCAAAAGTTTTTGGAGGTGCTCGAGGTGCCCGCCCTCCCCATTTGAAATTAAAAACCCTATAACTTTTTCATCAAATGTCCAATTTAGGAAAAAATTATTTTCCCACTAAGGTCTTGGTAATGCCCTTCTATGGTAAGAATTTCAAAGATGAATGTTTGAAATTGACAGCATAGGAACCTGACCAAATTTTCAAAAAGCTCGTTTTGGACACTTGGTCCTTTAGGGGTTAAGAACATGTAGAGAGGTTTGGAAAATGTGCCTCCAATAAATGGAAGTTCTCTATATTTGTTTTCTCAAAATCAAGTAGAAATTTGTACACATATACACAACACCATTCTTTTCTACTAAATATTTAATTGATTTTGCGACTTTAGGCACCTAAACTATTTGATGTCCGCCTCATGAAACACATATGCCGAATTAGTACACACTATTTACATTCCGTATCCGAAGCACGAGGAGGAGGCACCTTCACCTCTTTCGAATACGGGGCTTTGGTTTTGCTCGATCCGCTGGCAACTCTTCGTTAGGTGGGTCAACCAAAGTACTGTCGCGTATAAACCACTCTGGCACGGGGTTTCTAGGAATCGATAGCACAGGTAGCTTTGAAGAAAGTTCTTTGCCTAGATGAACGCCAAGATTTCCAATAGTGTACAAAGGTTGATCAAGCGTCGACCAATCAATCTGCTTGCCCAACTCACATTCTGCGTATATCATTGCTCCAATTCTTCTCGGAATGTTATTTGATCGATAACGTGTTTCCTGGGAGATGGCTCGTAAAACCTCTAAAAACCTCCATTTTATCTCAATGGAGGTAATATTCGAATATGTCAATTGCTTTAATCGACAGTAGTCCTCGTGTGCTTCTGGAGTATACCATGGGTCGTGGTGAGCAAAACCAATGTGTTCATACGCCTGTTGACAAGTCCATGGCTCCGGTAAATCCTCCCATCCTCTATATGCCAAATGATTAACGTCCCCGTAAATATCTAGCTCCAAATCTGCAGCCTTCTTGGCTCTTTTTGAAGGACCCGGGCCCAAATGTGGCACATTTAAATTCCTCCTCCCCCCACCATCTCCACCACCTCCACCACCGCTATGCATGGTGAAAATGTTTTAAACAAACCTAAACCACTACGAAATACTTCTAATTGCTATTCTAATACAAGCTAACTATTCTAATATGATTATGCCGCCTATATTTAATTGCACTTCAAAATAGTGCTACAATAAATCCCATGCAAGCACTTCAAAATAGTGTTGTTGAAAGATTGTTAAAAAGTATTAAATACACGGCTTTGTAAAATCTCTGACAACTTCAACAGCTTCTGTACCTGTGTGCTGATGTATTTGAGGACTAAAAATCCCCTTTCGGGTAATTTCCGTCCTCAAGAGGACCACTTTTCCACCTGGAAACCCCGCCCACCGCCGTCAACGTGGAGGCAAGTGTGTCAGGGTGCCCAAGATTCGTGGAAAAGTGTGCCTGCAAAATTTCCTCCCTCCGCCTTTATAGCACTCTGACAACCATGTCTACCCATGTCCGGGCCTGTCCGCGGCCGTAGGGTCGCAACTGTCCGCGTCTTGTCAGCGCTCTGTCCGTGGGTAGTCCCGAGTCTAGTTCGCGCCCTGTCCGCGTTTCGTCCGCGACCGGTCCGACGCAGATTCCGCGTCCACTCAGTTACTTGTCCGCGCACCTCTAAATATTTCCCACGTTCCCTTTACAGTCAGACCTCGAGAAGTGTTAGGGATTGGGAGCATTCTTTTTGTTAACACTCAGGCCGGCTGTACAGTGGGGTCCCAAAATAATTCGATTTTTTTGCTTATGTACGTTTCCATACTCCATTGCTGCCAACTTTGGCGCCCTCCTTAGGGCTGAAAATTTGTCAATTTACCATGAAATTTTTGGCACAAGATAATTTCTATGTTAAAAAATTGTGTGCCAGATTTCAAGTCCAAATGATGAATACAAAAAAAGATATTCAAAATCTACCAAGATGTGTAGTTGTGAGCCATTCACAGCTGCCAACTTTGACATCCTCCCTGGGGCTGATTATTTTTTAATTTACCTTGAAATTTTTGGCACAAGATCATCTTTATGTTTATAATAAGTGTGCCAAATTCCAAGGCCACGTGAAGAATACAAAAAACGATATTAAAAATTGTTTCTCATAACTACATATTTTGGTAGATTTTGAAGATGGTTATTTGTATTCATCTTCTGGCCTTGAATTATTTCACACATGTCATCAACATGGAGATGATCTTGTGCCAATAGTTTCATGGTCAATTAACAAATTTTCCGACCTAAGGAGGGTGCCAAAGTTGGCAATAGTGAAATGGTTTCCCTAATTGTTTCTCACAACTACACATGTTGGTAGATTTAGATTTGTTTCTTTTTTTTTGTGGATCTTTTGGACTTGAAATTAAACACATGTATAATCAACATAGAGATGGTCTTATGTCCAAAATATCATGGGAAAAAATAAAAAATTGAATCCTTGGGAGGGTGTCAAAGTTGGCAGTAGTGAAATGTTTCTCACAACTATGCATGTTGGTAGATGTCAAAAATCTTTTGATATGTAGATATTTTGGCCTTCATATTTGGCATGCATGTGATCAACATGGAGGAAGTCTCATGTCAAACACTATAATCTTGCTTGACTTCAAACACTATAATCTTTCAATCCGTGCGGTCAAAGTTTATGAAATTTTGTACATGTATTACTTAATAAGCCTTTATTGAGATCCTACGATCAGAACTAAAAATCAAAGTTTTTGTTACCTTCTTTATTCATTGCACTAGAATCCATTAATTTTGAAGTGTTTTTGGTGTAAAACTGTCTTGGTACCTTAGGGGTTAAGTAGATGGGAGATATCCATCCTTTGTTCAAAGAAATTAAAAACTATTCAAAAAAATGATTTTTCATCTACTAAGAGTTGGTGCATTGAAGAAATTAGAAGGAAAAGACAAGATAACATGGCAAAAAGCGGGAAGGAAATTTAAAAAACAATTTATATTTATGATACATAATTTATTTAGAATATTTTTGTCCTAGTTTGACCTTATATTTGGACATCAATCTTTGGCGAGATATATCTAATCTTTATTTTTATTTTTATATTGACATCTTTTGAAATTTCTTTTACACACTCGTCTAATGTGCAAATATCATTTCATTTCTATTAGTTTCATCTAATTATTGTCCACATAAACTAACAATGTCCTAAAGATTTATACTAATAATTTTGGCTGAGACTTCTTTTCCGGCTAGTGGAGTTCCCCATCGTAGTGTAAATTCCTATTAGGCACTGGTAACTCATAACACTTATAAGTTGTGACGTCGATGATTTGTAAAACTTATAACAAAAAACCATTTAGCAGAATTTAAAAGGTAAATACATAACATTTGTAGAAATAATGGATGTAATTACGAAACTTTGATTCATTATTCATCTATTCATCTATTCGTGTCACCCTCAATCTTAAACCTCCATTAGGCACTTGATGTCTAGAACAACTATTAACCAACAAAAGTACTTTATCTTTCTGGGCACATACCATCATACTACTAAAATCATAATCCGCGCAGTGAACGACGGAGCGATCAATCGCGTTGTCAACCTTGGAGTAAACTATAGGTACGGTGCAGCCAACCACGCAGTAAATCATGTTACCTTTTTTAAAATATAGTTTGTAATATAAAAACAACATGAGAATGGTTGGACTATTGCGTTGCAAAGCATTAGCTTGAGTTTTTGGGTGTGACAAATATGCATTTGTGTGTTGCAATCTGTGCTTTGGATTAGAAATTGGACGCTCAATTTTTTTTTTGAGTTAAACACTAAAAGATTGAATTGTAAATTATGAGTTGTAAACTTCGAGTGAAAAAGTTGTGAAGTTGGAGTTGTGAGCTTGGAGGTTGGCATACAAAGTTGGAGTTGCAAAATTGCATATTTGAGATATGGAGATTGAAATTACAAGTATTGAGGTGAGATTGCAAGTTTTAAGATTGTAATTGCAGATTGAGTTTGTGGGTGTGTGAATTTGAGATTGTAATTGCAAGTTGAGTTTGTGGGTGTGTAAAATTTGCATTTGTGTGTTGCAATTTGTGCTTATCCAAAATAAGATTGAAACTCTTGATTACAAATTTGACATTAATAACATTTTTTAAATTCCATGTTAAAATGCAAAAAATCTAAAACTTCATTAATTTTTTCCTATTCTATTCTATTACATTATAAAAATTCATGCATGGGTTTCAAAGATATATTTATATTTTATGTAGATTGTTGTTACATTTCTTTTTTATATTTTTTGATATTAGAACTACATTAAAATGGTTGAACTAATGCGTTGCAAAGCAAGCGCCAACTGCTAGTCCTCCTCTAAAAATATAACATAAATTGTTATATTTTTTTCTGTTGTCGTCCATGTTTTTTTTAGCATGGCATTGTATATCTATATTTTCTGGGTTTAGAAAGTGCCTGTACTGAGATACCAAGTGTTTTGATGTATTCCTTATTTTTTAAAACCTCTTCATAAATGTCCCCTGAGCGCGTCTTCACCATGACGGGTATAGCCCTTGATATCATATCTCTTCTTGAAATTTTGCACCCATCCATGAGAAAATAGAAGCTCCTTCTCGTGAGCACCTCTTGGAAGTAATGCGTAAAATCTCTCTGCAGCAGCCACCACAAGGTCATCAAATAGAACTACATTATTTTCCTACATTGTCGTAAACCAAGTAAAAGTGGCTTCCTCCACTTCAGGGCATTGAGACTCTTGTAAGCGCTTGGAATCACCGAGGTGCCCAACATCAAGTCAACTGAAGTGTTCTTTTTGCACTCTTGTTATTCCAATATTAATCTCAGTCACGTTTATTTGAAAGTGTGCAATGGCCCACGCAGTTAATGCTCTATTGGTAAACTTTCCACTAGTAGCTAACAATCTCACGATATTGAATAATCTCTTGTTTATGTGTAACACTTAACACCTAACACTTACTAGTCTTAATTTGAAGGAATCGGAAATCTCCATAAAGTAAGAGTATTTTGTGAAACATATGGAAAACATAAAGAATGGATATCAATATAATTTTTTACTTGGATTTAGAGTTTAGGGTTTAGGTTTTGGATTCATACAGAAGTATATTTCAAGACCTTACGATTGAGAATCCAAAATTTTGCTTTAAATATGATTTTAATGTCTCTTTATGGGAGTGGTTGATTGAACTAGTCTTTGAGCGGGTTGGGTAATTATTTTGGTCATGGGAGTGACCCGCCCTTGTCAAAGATTGCAGGACTGGCCAAGTAAGGGATCTTGCCCTTAGGGGTAATAGATCCCAATTAAATTGGAAGGAGAATGAACATGGAACGAAGGATCAAGGGACAATAATGAATAATATCTGAATAAAATTAGAAGGGGAGGGAATGGAAGAGGATTAATCGCAGATGACTATCTAAACTAAATTAGAATGAGAAGGAGGACGAGATTTATCACTAAAGCATTCAATTAAAATAGAATGAGAGGGAACCAAAGGAACAAGGTTCTCATTTCAATTTTTTTTAATTCCTTCTCATTCTATTTCAATGAAGTTCTTCATTTGCAACGATACATTTTCAGGTGTGTCATTTCCAACATCGAAAATCATATATTGTCTATACAAAAGAAGAGCATTTCATGTAAAGTCATGGAATTAGGGAAAATGGCACACATTGTTAACTAGGGAATTAAAAGAAGGGTTTCATTTCCTACAAATGGTAAATCTGAATTTGTGATTTGCCAGCCCTCCACTGCTTCTACCAATTTCTGAGATATGCGTTGCCTTTTCTTTACCTCATCTAATTCGTTACAACACCTTGGAAATGATGATAACGATGTTACATAGAAAAGTCTTACTTGAATGTTAAACGTTAAATCTAAGTTATAAAGAGAGGAATCCAAGCCGAACAAAGATGAAGAAAAAAATGATGAAATATTCAAAGAATTGTCCGCAATAAACAACAAATACTATATTTATTGGAATTATTTTACATCCATTTCAAGTCTTACTTTCCAAGATTTTTGTAAAATAATAAGTGTGAGCCAAATAAACCGCCCCTAAAGGGTGGCTTATCTTGAACACAAGATCCTAATATGGGGCCTAGTTGCTTGTGTAACCAACCCTCAGCCCATTCATACACAACTTATACAAGCATGGCGACACATCTCACGTTCACTTGGGTTCCTTGTGGTTAACTAGTGAGGTGGTGACTTAATCCAGCCTTCTAATTGAACCCACCTTTGAACAAGTGTAACTTTCACTCTAGGGCCCCGAATGCAACGTTTCCAACTCTTATGGGTTCAATTCATCATTCCGAACTTGATTAGACCCTTACTAATCAGTTTCAGGCTTAGGTGTGACCCTGGGACCAGTTGGCAGTAGACAGGCTTCCCTACTTCCTACAATTTATAATCCTAATTATCTCCTCGACTCTAACTCCGATTCTTGTGTTTGTTTTTTCTATTCCTATTAGTTTTTTATGCTTAACATGATGGCAGCCTTCAATTAATCATTTGACTCGACCCTGGACCTCACAGCCAGCGACCAGCAGCGCACCTTCAACAAACATCTTTACTCAAAAGTTGTAGCCAAGCATTCACATGCACGCCCATATACTTCACATGATTAACCTCCTTAATACTAAGCTACTCATGAGCATCCAGCTGCGTTCTCTTATTTTTATAGAGTGATCACCTAGTTAAGTTGAGTTGATTGTAACCCTAATTCTAGTGAAATTTTGACAGCGCTTCCGCGCGACGTATGAGACTTGAAAAATTAGGGTTTCTCAAGCACGCGGAATTGATTACTAGAGAGGGGGAAGGAGAGCTCCCTGGTTTGGTTCAATTCACCCTCCTTCTTTCAGTTCTTCGTGATCTTCTTCCCTTCGATCCAGCTCCCCTTCTCTTCGTGATCTTCTTCTTGGTTCAGCCCTCTTCGTGATCTTCGTGTGCTTCTGTCCAGCTCCTCTTCGTGTTCTTTGTCTCTTCGTTCAGCTCCCCTTCCTGATCTTCTTGATGCCCTGGTGCAGCTCCTCTTCGTGTTCTTCGTCTCTTTGTGATCTTCGTGTTCTTCTGTCCAGCTCCTCTTCGTGTTCTTCGTCTCTTCGTGATCTTCTTGTCTTCGTTCAGCTCCCCTTCGTGATCTTCGTGATGCCCTGGTGCAGCTCCTCTTCGTGTTCTTCGTCTCTTCGTGCAGCTCCTCTTCTCTTCGTGATCTTCTTCCCTTCGTGATCTTCGTGATGCCCTGGTGCAGCTCCTCTTCGTGTTCTTCGACTCTTCGTACAGCTCCTCTTCTCTTCGTGATCTTCTTCCCTTCGTGATCTTCGTGATGCCCTGGTGCAGCTCCTCTTCTCTTCGTGATCTTCTTCCCTTCGTAATGCCCTGATGCAGCTCCTCTTCTCTTCGTGATCTTCTTCTTGGTTCAGCCCCCTTCGTGATCTTCGTGTGCTTCTGTCCAGCTCCTCTTCGTGTTCTTCGTCTCTTCGTTCAGCTCCCCTTCCTGATCTTCGTGATGCCCTGGTGCAGCTCCTCTTCGTGTTCTTCGTCTCTTCGTGATCTTCTTGTCTTCGTTCAGCTCCCCTTCGTGATCTTCTTGATGCCCTCGTGCAGCTCCTCTTCTCTTCGTGATCTTCTTCTTGGTTCAGCCCTCTTCGTGATCTTCGTGATCTTCTTCCCTTCGTGATCTTCGTGATGCCCTGGTGCAGCTCCTCTTCTCTTCGTGATCTTCTTCTTGGTTCAGCCCTCTTCGTGATCTTCGTGTGCTTCTGTCTAGCTCTTCTTCGTGTTCTTCGTCTCTTCGTTCAGCTCCCCTTCCTGATCTTCTTGATGCCCTGGTGCAGCTCCTCTTCGTGTTCTTCGTCTCTTTGTGATCTTCGTGTTCTTCTGTCCAGCTCCTCTTCGTGTTCTTCGTCTCTTCGTGATCTTCTTGTCTTCGTTCAGCTCCCCTTCGTGATCTTTGTGATACCCTGGTGCAGCTCCTCTTCGTGTTCTTCGTCTCTTTGTGATCTTCGTCCCTTCGTGATCTTCGTAATGCCCTGGTGCAGCTCCTCTTCTCTTCGTGATCTTCTTCTTGGTTCCTTTCTCATAGTGGCCGGGGCTTCCGGCTCTCATACTCCCTATTCTCAGACCCTCTCTCTCCCTACACTCGTCCCTCCATTTTTTCTCCAACTGCCTCGACCTTCGACCAGAGACTCACTCCAGCCTTGCTCTCCTGCGTGCCCATGAGCGTTCCCCGCCGCCTTTGGCCTTCTTCCATAAATGGCTTCCTTCTTACAAAGCCTATTAAACCTATAGCTACTAGTTCCGTGCCACCCTTGCATTTAACAAGAGTGGGTGTCCCACTAACCAAGGAATATCTAAATCTAAACATTGACTCCATGCCACATGGGTGTGCATGATCTCCAATAAGTGAGCCATTAAGTTAATTCCAAGGTTGCTAAATCAATTAATCTACCTAGATTGAATTCCCCTTGCTTGGGGTAATTCCTAATTTTCCCTAGTGATCGACGAGGGGTTTGCCCCACCTTTTGGACTCTTCCAACCATTTTTTTAGGGGCTTTTAAACCTCCTTCTTTTTTCCTTCCCCTCGCCATCGTTTCTCTCCTTCTCCTAATTTTTACCTTCGTGATTTCCTCATCATGACCAATTTCGGTCTATGGCTCGGTAGGAGGTAATTTCTTCCTCACAACTTACTTTTCTTCCTTTTCTATTGTTTTTGTTTTTGTTTTTGTTTTTTTTCCTTTTCTAACCTTCTCTTCATTTTTTCCTTCCTAATTATTTTTTTGATTAACTTAATAAAATCCGTGGTCGCCATAGAGTGGCTCCTATTTAAGGAATTAGTGAACGGAAAGGCCATTTAGCCGTATTGATCAAAAATCATGGGTTAATCCTATTGGATTACCCACTTCAACTACTAGTTGAACCTAACACAATTGAAGTGCGGTCCATTCATCCTCGGGAGTTGTTTTGGCGGCTCACACATGGCGGCCATCTGGGACAACTCGAAGAGGCAGAGAACCCAACTCTTGCGCATGGGCACACGGTCAAGTTCCATCTTTTCGTATCCGAATGGGCCGTGGTTGTAACCCTAATTTGGAGGTTCAATCGTGAAGGCTGTGAGCAATTCACACCTTGTACTCTTTGCATCGGTTGCCCGATGTTCGTGTGGGAAAATCCTCGCCGTTAAGGGTTTGGAGTTGAACGGAGTTGTTGGGGAAAACCTCCTTCATAAGATATGGTCCCAACCACAAGGCATCAAACTTGCCAGGGAAATCCATTCTCCTCGCATCTTGGAGGAGGACTAGCATGCCCGGTTGTAGTGACCGGACTTTGTTTCGGTTGTCAAAGGCAATCTTCCTTCGGCGTTGGATGGCTTCCATGTGTTGGGCGCTCCATCGGCGCATCTCATCGAGCTCCTCCAATCGTCCTAACCGGACGGCTAAGGACGTGGCCATGGACCATCGTTTGGTCACGGCCACTCACAAGGAGGGGATCTCAAACTCAATTGGCAAAATGGCTTCAATGCCATACACCAACGAAAAGGGGGTAGCATGGGTGGTCACCTTGAAGGTGGTTCGGTAGGCCCATAATGTAGCGGGGAGTTTCGTGTCCCAATCCCTCTTGGAATCGGTGACCGTCTTTCTCAAGATATTCACGAGGGTTTGGTTAACTCGCTCGGTGTGCCCATTGGTTTGAGGGTGATAAGGGGTGGTCTTACGATGGTTGATCTTGAACCGAGTGGTCATGGCTTCGATCATCTCGTTCAAAAAATATTTCCCTCTATCACTAATGAGGATTTTGGGACAACCAAACCGTGTGATGATTTGTTCGAACAAGAATTTGGCCGCATGACTTGCGTCATTGGTTTTTACTGCTCGAGCCTCGGCCCATTTGGTGAGATATTCGGTTGCTACCACAATGTGCTTCATTCCACTAGAAGAGCTAGGGTGCACCTCCCCCACGTAGTCAATACCCCACTTCTCGAATGGGACCAAGGGCAAGGATACGCGTAGTGGCATGTTCATTTGGAGGTCATTTCGGGCATACCGTTGGCAAGCATCGCATCGCTTGGTGTACTCAGGGGCGTCTTGGAAGTGTGCGGGCCAATAGTAGCCTGCGCGAAGGACTTTTTGGGCCGTCAAGGTCCGAGAGAAGTGCCCTCCACATGCGCTGTCGTGGCAGACTGAGAGGATCGTGGGGATTTCCACGGATGTCACACATCGACGTAGCAAGCCGTCAATTCCACGACGGTACAATTTGCCCCCTACTATGGTAAAGTGGCGGCTATGGAGACGAACCTTCCGACGCTCGTTTTTGGACAATGAATCCGGTAGAAGGTGGGTAGTAAGGAATTCGGCCACCAAATTGTACCATGAGGGAATGGAGGATACCTTGAACAAGTCCTCGTCTATCAAGGCCTCATCAATGGGGACGACACCAAGTTCCTCTGAGAGGCGTGAGAGGTGATCCGCTTGAAGGTGCATCCGCCCCGGGCGGTATTCCACCGTGTAGTCAAACTCCTCTAAAAGTAAGACCCACCTCGCTAAACGACCACTCAAGTCCGCCTTGTTGACAAGGTACTTGATGGCCATGTGATCCACGTAGAACACTACGGGGTTGAGTAACAAGTAGTGGCGAAATTTTTTGACCGAAAAGACCATTGCCAAGCACTCACGTTTGGTGGTGGTATAGTTCTTTTCGGCGGGGTTTAATTGCCTACTTGCGAAGGCAATGGGGTGGTCCTTGCCGGTAAGGCCCACGGGTTGGCATAAGATGCTCCCTACAGCCACCGCAGATGCATCACAAAAGATGTGGAAGGGCAACTCCCAATTCGGGGGCCTCAAAACTAGATAGGTGGTTAATTCCTTTTTCAAGACTTCGAAGGCCTCTTGGCAATGGGGAGTCCACTCGAATCTTACGTTCTTTTGGATTAGTCGAGTAATGGGCATGGACTTTGTGGCATAGTCATGGATAACCTCCCGATACCATCCTATGTGCCCCAGGGTTTTCTGTACCTCTTTGACGGTTGTGGGAGGGCTTAACTCCACAATAACCTTCACCTTGTCGGGGTCTGGCTCTCTACCCTCCTTGGAAACCACAAATCCTAGCAAGACTCCCTTCTCTACGGCGAGGAAAATCTTTTCGGGATTGGGAGCGATGCCGGTGTGCCTACACCGCTCGAAACTTTGCCGCACACACCTGAGGTGATCGGCCTTTGTGGACTGGGTGCTAAAATCGTCAATGAATACCGTCATTGATTTATGCAAGAGGTCTGAGAAAGCATAGGTCATGGCCCTCTGGAATGCGGAAGGGGCATTACAAAGCCCAAAAGGCATGACCAAGTAGATGAACGTGCCCCACGGGGTCGTGAAGGCGGTCTTGTGATAGTCCTTGGGGGCAATGGAGATTTGGTTGTAGCCCGAGTAACCATCCATAAACGTGTAAAGCTCATGACCACCTACCTCCTCTAAAATGGTGTTGATAAAGGGCAAGGGAAAGTGGTCTTTTTAGGTGTGGTGGTTGAGTTTCCTATAGTCAATGCACACCCGTAGCTTCCCATTTTTCTTCTTAACTAACACCATGGGGGAGACCCAATCGGATATCTCCACAGGCTTGATGAACCCCGCTTGGAGTAGTTTTTCCAATTCTGCCACTACGGGAAATCGAGGCATCAATGACTAGCGATTTTAGTCATTGTTGAGTCATAGATGACCTGTATTACTAGGGAATGACTAAGAAATTTTTTGTTCGGGCACAGTAATTGTTTTGAGTAATAGATTTCTACAGTCATTCTTTTTGCCACGTGGATTTCTCATCCATCTGCCTATGTGGCCCATCATCTTCGAACATTGATGAGTTGGCTACTGACGTGGATTTGAGTGTGACATGGAATTTATGGTGAATGATGATGTGGATTTTTGAGTGACGTGGAATTAAACCTGGCAGTTGACATGGACAATGCCGTGGACAATGATAGTTTTTTTGTGAACTGCCTAGTTATTGTTTAGTCATTGTGCAGTGTTAGTTTAGTAATTCCTTAATTATTCTTGTAGTGTAAATTTACCCATAATAGATATGCATGTACTAATTTTAGTTTCGGTTTAGTTATTGTTTGGTAACCATATGGTTTATATGCAGTCATTCTACAGTTATTTGATAGATTTTTTGTACACTGTTTACTTATTGTTTAGTCATTATGCAGTTAATTTTCAGTCATTATGCAGTTAATTTTCAGTCATTATGCAATTTATTTTTAGTCCTTATGCAGTGTTAGTTTAGTAATTTCTTAGTTATTGTGGTAGTAATAAATTGCCTATAATAAGATTGCAAGCACTAATTCTACTTCTATTCTAATCACTGTGAGGTTTGTGTGTAGTTATTCTGTAGCTATTTATGTATACTATCTAGTCATTGATTAGTCATTGCGCAGTATTATTTAGTAATTTCTCAGTTATTGTGGTGATTATTAAGTTGTTATGCTTGGTCATTATTTCAGAGATGTATTAGTTATTTCATGGAGTATATGGTTACCACAATTATGCAAATAACCCCTGTACAATTACATAACACTTTTATAATACCATAAATAATATCAAAGATGTCTCGGTCATGAAATACTTTGAAATAAACAAAATGGTGACTAGGGCAATGACTACAAAAGCCCAGTAAAAACCATATACTAGCATCCAGTGTGATGCATGCTCAATAAAAACCAAACATAAAACAAAGTTGCCATTTGTCCCCTACAATACCACTCACTCTTCTCCAAGCCCCTTTTTGTCGCTTATTTTTGGGATTCAACAAATCCACCAATACCCCCTTTTGGAACTGCAAGCCCACATCCATACAAATTTATTAAACAACAAGATTTCTGTACAATGACTAAAGAAGTGATCAACAGTTACTAAACAATGACTTTAATATAACTACAGAATTACTAGAGAAAGCATAAATAGTACATGAAATGACTAGTAATTCTGGGCCGGTGGAGAGTGTATGTGACCTAAGTGCCTCCAAGCAATGAACTTCTAACCAAGAATTTGACTTCCACATTTACATGTACGTCACGTACATAACCTATGCACTTCACATCCATGACAACATACACATGCACGTGCATGTATCATTCACTTACATTCACCACACAAGCTAAGATCATACATGTAGATAATAGCAAGGACATTGAAAACAATACTTGCAAGTAGAAAATCAACACCAAAAAGGGGGCAGCACACCCCCTGGCACTAAAACATATGCCATTTTCTACCGAAGACTCCAATTTCAACAAAATAAACTTTCAATAAAGGCTCGCTAAAATACACTTCAGCTCGTGAAAAAATCACTGAAAAAAACCTTACCAATCAAAAGTCACAAGCCTCCAAAGTACGGGCTTTCCAAATCTTGCGGCAGTCAATCCTCTTGCAATTGGTTGGCCATAACTTTGTTGTTATTGCTCCAAATTCTTTGATTCTAGACTTATTGAAAAGCTAACTTAACAAGCCAAAAACTCCGCAAATTTCAAATCTTGAATCGTCCTCACCTCAAAGATATTTTCCTCCAAAGTCCGTGCTCAAGGTCTGTGTTGACGGCGGACCCCTTCTTGCTTTGGCGGCCATATCTCCCTTGAAAATGCTCCAAATTCTTTGAGCCTAGGCTCTTTGGAAAGTCAGCTTGATAAGCTTGATCTTCTCCAAATCTCACTACCACCTTTTACTTACTTCAACTGTAGTTGTAGATCTAGCCACGGCCTTTTCCTATCTCACTCTAATCCTAACTTACTACACTCTTTCACATACTCCACACACATACACCTTGGAAGAGAGAGAGAGAGAGAGAGAGAGAGAGGGAGGAGGGCAGCCCTTGCAAGCCACTCCCTCAAACCCTAGCCGCCACCTTTTGTCACCCTAAGTCTAACATTCATCCGGTTGGGCATTTCCCATCCCGGTCTTCTTCTTTCTACCTAGTTGCACACTCCTATTCATTTTTATCTACTTTTCTACCTATTTCATATTTCACTTGTATTTCTCTATAGTCTAACTCTTACTTAATCCTTTAATTCTCCCTATTTCTATTTTTCTACTTGAAATTTTTTAATAATCATAATATAGTATGGATATTTTCCTCTTGCTATTCTTTGGCATACATTTTTCATTGATTGCTTCTTCAAAGTTTACTAATTCAATTTTGTCCGCAAACATTCAAATATTTAATTGAAATTTGATACTAATCTATTTTTTTAAAATAGCCATGAGTTATTTTTGAGTTATAAAATATATTACTGCACCAAATAATATTTTAGTGACGCAGTGATTTGTGCCGAATGTATTACTAAGGAATTACTGGAATATAATCCAAGTCATCACCTATTTGCCACATCAGCAATGTCCAACAAAAGTAGACATCCATCTACGTCAGCAACTTTCTAAAAAGTATTCCCGAGTTATTTTTTAGTTATAAAATATATCACTACACCAAGTAATATTTTAGTGACGCAGTGATTTGTGCCGAATGTATTACTAAGGAATTACTGGAATACAATCCAAGTCATCACCTATTTGCCACATCAACAATGTCCAACTGAAGTAGACATCCATCTACTTCAGCAATTTTCTAAAAATAACCATGAGTTATTTTTGAGTTCTAACATATATTACTGTAGCTAGTTATTTTCTAGTGAGAGAGTAATTCTTTTCAAACATATCACTAATGAATCACTAAGGCACAACCCTAGTCATTCACCTTCTTGCCACGTCAACACTATCGGATGAAGCATGGATGAAAACACATGGATGAGGATATGAACGATGTTGGCCGTCACATGGTTCTCATCACCTCTCTGCCCGCGAAAACTTAAATTACTGTAAAATGACTAGGGCAGCCTAAACCTAAATCCTAAACCTAACCCTAAACCCTAAACCCATGCCTTGACAATGAGCTGCAGGTTAGGGTTCATGCGCCGCTCTTTCTGTCTAATGGGGGTAGTGCCTGGGAGAAGGGGGATGTGATGTTGCGTTACCGCCGGGGGAATGCCCTTGAGGTCCTTGTATGACCACGCGAAGATGTCCCCAAACTCCACCACTAGTGCCTTGTATTCCACTAACTCTTCCTCGGTCAACCCAACGCCCACCTTTATACTCCGGGTTCCTTCCGCCTCGTGAGAGACCACCATCAATTTCCAATCATCATGATGTACGTGCGGTTGTTGGGTAGGTCCCTGGTACCAGTCGTTCGGAACTTGGGGGTACGTTGCCCCAGAACCACTAGCTAGTATACCGGTGGATGTCCTACGGAAGTGGAGGGAGGGTTTGAGAGGGCCTTCGCTTCCCAACACTTCCAACTCGTTCCCTTGTGTGCCATCAACATCCAGTCCAAATACCGCCGCGGGTTCTAGGTCATCGAAAAGGGAGACTAGGCTAAGTCCCAATCCGGTTTCCCTGTCAATGAGCTCACTATCGATGAAATGCACGGATATGGCTTCGTCCGCGCTCGAGGTGGGGTGCTCCCTCAACCAGTCTACAAACTCCCCGGTGGGGACCCATTCATAAAGGCCCGGTCCCATGCTTTTAAATGGCATCACATTGGCCCTCGAGGGTTGAGCTCTATCCACCGCCTTGTGTGGTGCGAACCTCACTTTCTTGGAAGATCCTTTTGTCAACACCTCTTGCGACTCATCCTCCGAAGAGCCCATACAACCATGGCAAAGTCCTAGCCTACTTGGTTGGATATGGACCGTAGTAGGATTCTCCGGAGGTCCATAGGTGATGTTTGGTTGCGGTCCTCCCCATTCTACCGTGGCATTGGCAATTCGCAACCAAGGTCTTCCTAGTAGCAAGGGGTATGCCTCCTTATTGGAGTGCATTCGAATGACTTGGAAGGTGAGGGAATACTCTACACCCCCGTGGTAACTTTACAACCACTAATTTGGCCTAACGGGGCCTCCGAGCTTTGATTAGCCATGTTGATAATGTATGGTGATGGTTCCGTGATGTCCAACCCCAATTTCTCCATAGTCGAAAGGGGCATGATGTTCAAACCACTACCACCGTCGACTAGTACGTTGGGTACCACCTTATCCACGATTGAAACCTCAATTTGGACCGCCCTGACTTCGATATTGGGGTGTGCGGATTTTACACGAGCTGCCAATCTAGCTCTTGCCTTAGGCCTCCGCTTCACCGGGGTGCCCGACCTAAGGACCTTCCTCATGGGTGGGGATACCTCCAATAGTTGGGCTATGGTGATGTCTGCCTTGAGGCGACTCAAATCCGCCCATAAATCGTAAGGTCCCTCTCCTACGTGTCCCTCGACCCGTGGGAGTGTGTCCACCTCGGAACTAGGGGCCGGTGGCCCTTCCCATGGTTCTTGGGAAGCGGACGATGGTGTTCGGAACCTAGGTGTCCCATGGGAAGACTTTAGATTGGCCCGTTTAGTGCCCTCCACCGCCTCCTTGGTGGCATCATTTAGGTCAGAGAAGTGAGGTGAATCTTCCTCTGAGGTCTCACCCTCTTCTGGTATGGGTGGAGGGGGGCTCGAATACCTAGGCTCGCGTCGATTAAACCGGGTCTGGACTGCCAATGCGGGTAACTCACAAGGTTTTGCTTCCTTGGTTGTGCTAATCTCGTGGAAAACTACATTGAGCTCAGTGAGGGAAGGGCCTTGTGTGGACACGATTTCACTTGACATAGTGGCATAGCGGACATCCTGTGGTCCTTGGTTTTGTTGCCCCCCATGGTTTTGTTGGCCTCCACGATTTTGCCCTTGGTTTATAGGGATGTAACCGTCCTTGGTATTAACCCCCATTGGGGGAGTTTGACTTTGGCGGTTGTTGTTGTAGTCATAGTAGAGGCTAGGTGGCCTAAGAGTATTATCACCAGTAGGGTTGCGTGCACCTCTCAAATGGTCTTGAGCTTGCGGAGGGTAATTCCCCGGTGGGGGAGGCATGGGGATTACCTTATCCAGTCTTCGACACACTTGGGTAGGGTGATTACCCCCACAGTTACCACATACTACTCCACTTTCGACCCAACACTGCCCAGGTGCGTGTCTCTTGCCACAAATGTGGTGGATTTCATACCGGGGTCGTGGCGGTCCCCCATAACCCTAGTTTGGTGGGGTGAAATCTTGTGGGCCATGGTTAGTTGCGACCGGTGGTTGATTCCTATCGGGAGGTACATACGGGGGTTGAACGGCCTGGTACTGCGGTGCTGCCACTGAGGTGGTACAGAAGGGACTAGTATGCCCCGGTTGGCCACATTGACTGCACCAAAGGCCTGAAGCATGTCTACCAGACTCTATGGGTGGAGGTGTGGGGTTAGGGACTTGGTTTTTGATTAGCAAGGCCATTTGATCTTGCATGGCCTTGATTTGTTGAGCTAATTGATCCTGGAAACCTTGTTGGCCTTGGAGGATTTCGTTCTTCATCTCTTCCTTCCATGTGCCCCGCTCTTCGTGATAGGTGAGCTCGGGGAGAGCTACTGGTGGCGTAACGTTCAAGGGTGGAGCATAGTAGTTCCACATGGGAACTTGTGCAACCGGGGCTCCTGAGTTAGGTTCTGGGGTTGGTCCCTTGCCCTTGGCATGGATAGGTATAAAACTAGGGATGTGGTGCTCTTCCTTCCTCCACATACGCTCTTGGTCTCGATCGACTTGCTCTATTAGCCTAGCTTGTGCCTTGGCAGCGTCTAACGATGTGGGGCGGACCTTCAAAATCTCCCTAATGGTTCCCTCATTGTTGAACCCTTGGATAAAGAATTGGGTTAGGGTGTCATTGGTGAGGAGGTTCCCCACAAACCTTGTAACCACCAGCTCAAACCTTCTAATGTAGGTCGTGATCTCCTCTCCTGGGCCTTGGCGTAGTGCGGCTAAGGCTGTGAGGGCATTACTTTGACCTACCTCGGGTCTAAAGTGCTCCAAAAAGGCCCTCATGAGGCTATCACAATCCTCAAAGGTACCGGGGGGGTGATTCCTATACCACTCGTAGGCGGCGTCCTTCAAAGTACACGAGAACCACACTAGAAAATAACCGGTGTTGGTGATGAGGCACATCGTGAGGAGCTCCAGAAAACGTTCTACGTGTGCGGAAGGGTCTTCATCTTTTGGTTCCTCTAAAGGTGGGCAAATTGGGTGGCATAGGCGCCGCTTGCAAGCCCTCGGGTACTAAGATGGGTAAACCCCTTGGCTGAACCAAGGGATTAATGGGAGGCCGTACCGGGGGTGGTCCTCCAGAGGCCATGGTAGGGGCTGAGGGGGTGTTTCGTGGGCTAGTGGTGTTAGTGGTATTCACCGGATTGAATGAAGTGGAAGGAAGAGATGGGGGGAAGGGAAGGAAGGGGGCGGGCAGAGCCTCTAGTTGAACCTCCAAGAACCCCTCTGCTGTGTCCTCGGTGAGTTCCCTAGACCTACTCCTTCTTTCACTCGCTGGTTCCCACGGTGGTGTGAGGGAAGGTCTTTGGGACCTTGTGGCACGGGACATCTACTCTAAGGTCCAAAAAATAGGGTCCAATGGGTTGTAGATGGTAGTCATGTCCTCCAAAAGGCTTCCCGTCGAAGTTGTCGAGGTCGTGGGTGGATCTACACGAGCACGGCCTAGTTCGATCAGTGAGTAGGTGTTTCCCACACTCCTACTCCCAATTCTATCACGAGGATGGACTGACTCAAGACCAAGACCCAATTTTAGTGGTGGAGTTTTAGCTCGATGAGGCCGCCGAAGAATCCTATTAAGGACTACCCTTCAAGGGTAACGACAAAAGGTTAACCAAACTGAGGAATGTCTCCACGAGTATCACCCCGTTGGAAAGCTGTTCCCCAATTGGCACCACACGGTACAGATCCTTACTGTGGGGCTGACCTAGGCCTCAATTCGATAAAAGGTGGGGTTCCTCGGTATCTTTGGTATCCCCCCTTCCACCTTTTACCACCTTGAACTAGGCATTACCCACTAGGAGGAAAACGACACCATTACGGGACGGCATGCAACAAGGTGTGAATACAATGTTATCACCGTGAAGAAGACATACCTTGATGCATCTCCAGCCACCATGTCACCATTAGTTGAAGTTGACCGTGGACCTAATCGCACTCTAACGATTCTAAGGCCAACCCATAGGTTGCATACAATGTTTTAGAGGGGGATAACTCACCTTTAAGCAACTCCAGCCAACCCACTTGTTAGCAAAAGGTTCGTTGCATGTAATTTCGTGGTTGGCCCACCCTAGCGGTTCTAAGGCAAGTGTTCCACACGGCTCAAGTGGGAAATTGGGGGTTCCTAGCCTTAATGTGGTCCCACATCCAAGTTGGTCCTATTTACTACCCGCGGCCCTAAAAGAGGGTATAGTGCACATACCGTACGCAGCGCTCCTTCCAATCAGCGCCCCTATGTCTTCGATGCGTCCACGACTCCAACTCCCCTCCACGGTGGCTCAATTGGTCACACACACCATTACTTGCAACACATGATTCAAACCCTCAATCAACGCCAAGTTGTACTTACCTTGGTGGTTAGTCAAGCGCGGGGGGAAGGAAGGGGCGCCCTTGTCCCATACCCGAGCTCATGCACCCTTCCCCTTCGACCTAGGGGCTCACTGGAAATACTTGTGGATTTCCGTGGGAGGGCCTCAACCTTTCACCCCTAAGCCCTTTGCTCGACTCAAAGCCACAAGACTAGAAGGGGATCCCTCCAACACAAGGTGTTTTGTGGTTGGAGGGTCGGGGATTCCACACTCCCTTCTAGACCCCCACTTTTAAACACAACTTGGCATGTTCACTCACTCGCAAGACTTTCGCACATGCACACGATTGGCACTTAATCAAACACCCATAAACGAGGTTGGGCACTAACCTTTAAGTAACCCAATGCCGCCCTTCACACCATGAGTCTCTTAGCGTTTGTACCTATATCCAACGGCAGAATGATTAGTCCTTCCAAGCAACGGACACGCCTCCTCCCGACAGACGCACCAAAATGTGAGCCAAATAAACCGCCCCCTAAAGGGTGGCTTATCTTGAACACAAGATCCTAATATGGGGCCTAGTTGCTTGTGTAACCAACCCTCAGCCCATTCATACACAACTTATACAAGCATGGCGACACATCTCACGTTCACTTGGGTTCCTTGTGGTTAACTAGTGAGGTGGTGACTTAATCCAGCCTTCTAATTGAACCCACCTTTGAACAAGTGTAACTTTCACTCTAGGGCCCCGAATGCAACGTTTCCAACTCTTATGGGTTCAATTCATCATTCCGAACTTGATTAGACCCTTACTAATCAGTTTCAGGCTTAGGTGTGACCCTGGGACCAGTTGGCAGTAGACAGGCTTCCCTACTTCCTACAATTTATAATCCTAATTATCTCCTCGACTCTAACTCCGATTCTTGTGTTTGTTTTTTCTATTCCTATTAGTTTTTTATGCTTAACATGATGGCAGCCTTCAATTAATCATTTGACTCGACCCTGGACCTCACAGCCAGCGACCAGCAGCGCACCTTCAACAGACATCTTTACTCAAAAGTTGTAGCCAAGCATTCACATGCACGCCCATATACTTCACATGATTAACCTCCTTAATACTAAGCTACTCATGAGCATCCAGCTGCGTTCTCTTATTTTTATAGAGTGATCACCTAGTTAAGTTGAGTTGATTGTAACCCTAATTCTAGTGAAATTTTGACAGCGCTTCCGCGCGACGTATGAGACTTGAAAAATTAGGGTTTCTCAAGCACGCGGAATTGATTACTAGAGAGGGGGAAGGAGAGCTCCCTGGTTTGGTTCAATTCACCCTCCTTCTTTCAGTTCTTCGTGATCTTCTTCCCTTCGATCCAGCTCCCCTTCTCTTCGTGATCTTCTTCTTGGTTCAGCCCTCTTCGTGATCTTCGTGTGCTTCTGTCCAGCTCCTCTTCGTGTTCTTTGTCTCTTCGTTCAGCTCCCCTTCCTGATCTTCTTGATGCCCTGGTGCAGCTCCTCTTCGTGTTCTTCGTCTCTTTGTGATCTTCGTGTTCTTCTGTCCAGCTCCTCTTCGTGTTCTTCGTCTCTTCGTGATCTTCTTGTCTTCGTTCAGCTCCCCTTCGTGATCTTCGTGATGCCCTGGTGCAGCTCCTCTTCTCTTCGTGATCTTCTTCTTGGTTCCTTTCTCACAGTGGCCGGGGCTTCCGGCTCTCACACTCCCTATTCTCAGACCCTCTTTCTCCCTACGCTCGTCCCTCCATTTTTTCTCCAACTGCCTCGACCTTCGACCAGAGACTCACTCCAGCCTTGCTCTCCTGCGTGCCATGGGCGTTCCCCGCCGCCTTTGGCCTTCTTCCATAAATGGCTTCCTTCTTACAAAGCCTATTAAACCTATAGCTACTAGTTCCGTGCCACCCTTGCATTTAACAAGAGTGGGTGTCCCACTAACCAAGGAATATCTAAATCTAAACATTGACTCCATGCCACATGGGTGTGCATGATCTCCAATAAGTGAGCCATTAAGTTAATTCCAAGGTTGCTAAATCAATTAATCTACCTAGATTGAATTCCCCTTGCTTGGGGTAATTCCTAATTTTCCCTAGTGATCGACGAGGGGTTTGCCCCACCTTTTGGACTCTTCCAACCATTTTTTTAGGGGCTTTTAAACCTCCTTCTTTTTTCCTTCCCCTCGCCATCGTTTCTCTCCTTCTCCTAATTTTTACCTTCGTGATTTCCTCATCATGACCAATTTCGGTCCATGGCTCGGTAGAAGGTAATTTCTTCCTCACAACTTACTTTTCTTCCTTTTCTATTGTTTTCGTTATTGTTTTTTTTTTTTTTCCTTTTCTAACCTTCTCTTCATTTTTTCCTTCCTAATTATTTTTTTGATTAACTTAATAAAATCCGTGGTCGCCATAGAGTGGCTCCTATTTAAGGAATTAGTGAACGGAAAGGCCATTTAGCCGTATTGATCAAAAATCATGGGTTAATCCTATTGGATTACCCACTTCAACTACTAGTTGAACCTAACACAATTGAAGTGCGGTCCATTCATCCTCGGGAGTTGTTTTGGCGGCTCACAATAAGCGGATAAATAATACAAGAAAATATGATTTTGATATGCAACTTGCACATCAATATTATTTTTTTACAAAGGTCTACTCTAGAAGAAATTAGAAAGTTTCTAGAAGAACATGTAGTGAGAATTGGAAAATGTGCTTCCGGTAGATGGAAGTTTTCTAAATTTGTTTTCTCAAAATCAAGAAGGAATTTGTACACATGTACATTACGTCTCTCTTTTCTACTAAATATTTAATAGATTTTGCGATTCTAGGAACCTAAACTATTCGACATCTGCCTAAAGAAAAAAATACGCTGAATTAATACGCACTATTTATCTTCTATACCCTTAGCGCGACGAGGAGGCACCATCACTACGGCGCGTTTGAGGTCTATAAGAAGCTCGCGACACCTCTGTTTCCGGTCTCTGTCTATTCCATAGACCATCGAGGATAGCCTTGACTTATGGGGAAACATCATTCAAGATAAAGTCAAGGGCCAAACTATGTAGCCGGGGTTGATGATACGTTCTTTCCGCAACCAAGTCCACCGTTGCATTGCGTAGTTCTGAGACTTCTTCCACCGCGCGATACATACGCCTGAATTCCGCACCAGTGATCGCCAGCACTCCGGATGAGTTGTAATGTGGTGCAGGCCCATGCAATATTGTTTGTGTCTCACGATCCAAATGCCACCCCATTACATTGTAGAAAAACATCTTCAAACCGTAATCTGGTGGTTGATTAGGATACAACCCCTCCGTCGCCCGCAGTATGTTCGTTGGATCTTTTAAGGTGCCATATGCCTCGTTTGCTACAACTAGCTCTGCATGTGATACGTTGAATCTCCAATTCCATTTAACGGGTTTCCCTTCATCACTGCCTACGTCAAAATTTGGAAAGTATTCTTGACGATACTCCCAATGTGTCGGCATGAAATCTCTCAAGCCAAATTGCAAATATAGACGGGCATGATATGGCGAATGACAGATGATGCATGAGCGACTTTGGATCATATGCTCAATGAGACATTGTGGATGGAATGAATATCCACATGCTCCGAGCGTATAACATCCTTCCAGGCCCCATGGATACTGACAAATGGGACAAGTTTGACCCTCTGTGGTCATTGTCCCCGCATTTGCCCATATTTTATGTTGCCCATCTCTGCCCTTCTGATGGATATCAAAACGGTGATCTTCTTCTTGAATGCGCGCCCAATTGATGCTACCATTGGCAGTATTCACTTCTTGGTCCATGTCATCCCATCTACTTGGATACATTTTTTCCAACGTCGGCCAAGATGTAAGTAAAAAGGCTCTCAGCTTGCGGTTGGATGTCCACTCTTCAGCAATCTTTGCTATCTCAACCTCACATTGTCTCGCCCGTGATGCCGCCAACACCGTGCCCAACATCATGGTTTCCCTATCAGTATGGAGTTGGAATATGTCGTTTTGCATTGCGGAAATACTTGCTTCACATTTCGAATTACAATTGCGGGCTTCTTCTAATTCAATCCGCAATTGGGCCATGCTAGCAACCATCTCGTTCTTCTCCGCTTCCAAACATTCCGTTTTTAGAGCTGCTTCTTTCGCACATTCTTCTACTTCAACCTTGTACGCTTCATTCTCCCCGCGTAACTGATCGTGTTGTTCTGCCGTCACATGTCCGATAGTAAGATCCCCCAATCTCGGACTACATTGATTCCATATCTCGTCAACGATTTGTTGATCCACATCTTGTTGGACGAGGGGGACTTCCGGAGGATGTTGAACGAGGGCCACATTCTGGGGGCGTTGTTGGGAACCACCATCACGAGGCGCTTCACCAACCGGCACAATATTATTTCTTCGATTGTGAGGCTTTGGTATCGCTCCGTCCGCTGGCAACTGTTGGCCAGGTGGATCAACCAAACTACTCTTTTTGCTAAACCACTCCGGCACGGGATTTCTAGGAATTGATAGTATAGGCCACCTTAATGTAAGTGCGTCGCCTAAATGCTTCCCAACATTGCCATGGAGGTCCAAAGCTTGATTAAGCGTCGACCAATCAACCCGCTTGTGCAACACACACTCCGCACATACCATCGCAGCTATTCTTCTAGGAATGGTATTCTTTGGCCAACGTGTTTCATGGGAGATGGCTTGTAAGATCTCCAAAAACCTCCATTTTATCTCTACGGAAGTAATGTTGGCATACGTCAATTGCTTCGTTCGGCAATGATCCTCGTGAACTTCCGGAGTATACCATCGGTCGAGGTGAGCAAAACCAATGTGCTCATACGCCTGCTGGCATGTCCATGGCTCCGGTAGACTTTCCCATCCGAAGTACGCCAAAAGATTAAGGTCTCCGTAAATTTCTAGCTCCAAATCCATAGCCTTCTTGGCTCTTTTTGAAGGACCCGCGCCCAAATCTGGCGCATTTAAATTCCTCCTCCCTCCACCATCTCCACCACCTCCACCACCTCCACCACCGCTATGCATGGTTGCCATGCTTTAAACAACCCTAAACCACTACGAAATACTTCTAATTGCTATTCTAATACTAGCTAACTATTCTAATATGATTATGCCGCCTATAACTAATTGCACTTCAAAATAGTGCTACAATTAATCCCATGCAAGCACTTCAAAATAGTGCTGATGAGAGATTGTTAAAAAGTATCACAGACGCGGCTTCTTCAAATCTCTGACAACTTCAACAGCTTCTGTACTTGTGCTGATGCTTTTGAGGACTAAAAATTCCCTTTTCGGGTAATCTCCGTCCTCAAAAGGACCACTTTTCTACCCTGAAAACCCCGCACACTGCCGTCAACGTGGATGCAAGTACGTCAGGGCGTCCAGGATTCGTGGGAAGGTATGCAAAAAACATTTCCTCCCTCCTCTTTTATACCCCCCTGTCTGCCCTTGTCCGCCCATGTCCGCGCTTGTCCGCGGCCGTAGGGTCGCACCTGTCCGTGCCATGTCCGCGTCTCGTCCGCGCCTCGTCCGCGCCCTGTCCGCGGTCAATCCGCGGGCAGTCCGTGTCCAATCCGCCACCATTCTACGGGCAGTCCGCGAGCATTCCGCAACCTGTCCGCGCCAGTCCGATGCAATATCTACGGGCACTTCACTCCATGTCCGCTAACTCCTAAATATTTTTTGCATTCAATTTACTGGGTACCTTATTGTACAAGATGAATGTCTTGAAATAATAATGACATTAAAAAGTAAGAGTATATTATGAAACATATGGAAAACATACACAAAGAATATCAATAGACCTCGTAGTATGCATAATGGGAAATTTAATAGACATCCACTCAAGATCGCACTCGAACTGTTGGGTCATTCTCTTCTATGCACCGTGGATCCACATCAGATTCATCCGTGCTCTCTTCATCATCGGACTGTGGAGTAGCACTTCTCAATTGCAAGTTATCGTCTCAACCAATAACCAACCTCCTTGTTGGACGAGAGCCGTCGATGTCACGTATTCCATTGTCATCCATATTGGGTCTTCCGTCAGATGGGTCGTAAGCTTCACCAACAAATGGCATTAGTATTCCTTGATCCCTTTGATGTCTCTTCCTCCCTCGTGTAGTCCTTCGTCGACCACTAGCACTTGCGGTGCTTGTAGAAGCCTCCCCGCAATGTGGAAGTGCTCTACCTACATCAACAATTGCATTGATGTCTACATCTAAGGACGAAACTATCCCTCTTCCACTTGTTACAAGCACCCTTCCACCCCTGCGTGCAGAATGACCTCGCTCACTTGCTGGAGTGAGAGGTTGCCTTCGAACGGTTGGACTATGAACATTATTCGTCCAAATGGATTGCCGGCAATTTTGTCCTTGTCCAATGTTTGGGCGATTGTTTTGAAGTGCTACCAATGAAGCACCGACCCCTCGTGTGGTCGCTCCACCGAATCTCCCCACAACTACATGACTACGGGTGATCGGCCGATTTTGTATTCCAACTTGGGGAGGTACATCAACCTCCGTGGTTGACACATTCACTACAACGTCTCCAATAGGCGTGGATAACCCTTGAACATTTGAAGTCGTAATACATGGCAGATTGGAATTGCCATTGCAAACCACCCTCGATGGCACAAGAGACGTATCACCCGCCGATGTAGTGGCCTCCTCATCCCTGTGATCCGGGATATGTTGCCTTTCCCCACCAAATGATAACGAATCACTTTCAGGCTGGGATGGCAAGTCAACATTTGCGTGGACGGCCTGGTGGTGAACGCCCCCTTCCTGTTCACGCCAGAGTCCTTGTCCTACACAAAGTTGTCCAAATGACGGCCCATCATCATCCCCGCAAAGGTTAGATGGCAATTGAACATGTTGTGGTTCTTCACCTTCGGTAAACTCAAAAACACCAATATCTCCAGTTCTACGATCACCATGAAAGTGAAGACCGTCATAATCCAAACTGTTATCCCCATCACGGTGACCCTCACCATCGTCACCATCAGAATCTTCATTGTCCGAATCAAAAGTACCAGCGTCCATGTCAAAATCACTAAGTCCATCATGATCGACATGATGGCCATCATCATTTGCATCATCAGAATCGTCTCCATTGCTTTCATCATCGGAATGCACGCCATTCAACTCAAGCCACTAGGCAACCCTCGTTCCTTTTCGATGCCTAAGGAGCCTAGAATTGGTGTAAATGTAAACGAGGTCCTCCGCCCGACTATGTTGTAGGCGATTGCGGGATTTGTTGTGAACATAAGAGTACATGCTCCAATTGCGTTCGCATGCCGAAGCAGAACATACTTGAGCAAGGATGCGTCTTGCTATAATCTACAATTGCTTTGCCCCGCCTCCCATGGCATCCCACCATTCATGGGGCAGTACATTCAAGACATTTGGTTGCATGGAATCTGCAAATGTCCCTCTGTTCTCAATGAAATATTGGTACTGATTGAGGACCAAACCTAGATCATCCTCCCTCGTAACTAGGTTCCGAAGAACACCATTCAAGATTGGTCTCGCAAGCTCGTGCTCGTGCAACAGGGCCCATCCACGCAAAGAAGGATTCAACATAGCCCCCGCCCAATGAAGGTCGGTAATCATGAGCCTCCACCTTGCGTTAAAGGCATCTAATGCCCTTGTTGCCAAATCTTGTTCCAAGCAAAACGGGGCATTGCGAAATCCTTGAACATGGATCCCTAATTCATGCATGACCTTCCATGCATGACACATAGCGAGAGCATTGCCGTCAAACACACGAAGAGCACGTACCACCGGTAACACCATGTACTCGAAATTCACACAAACGTCCCAAAATCCATCCGAGCGTATAACGCGACGTACATAAAGGCCTTTTGCATGTGCCCTTGAATTTTGAGTCCGCAATCTCGCTAGAAAAGCATGTCATTCTTCATCAACCACCATTCGCTCCAATGCCTGGCGAACTTGGAGGAGGCGTTGTATCGTGAGAAAGTTTGTTGCAAACCGTGTCTCATTGGGCAAACGAATAGAAAGATCGGGTGATAACCTTCGAAATATTGCTTGTGGGGCATGGTGGTTCTTGATGAATAAACAAACAACCCTTGCCTTCTTAACAATCCTTTGTACCCACGCTTCTTTGCCCCAATCTTCCAGTAAAAGATCCAAGCAATGGGCAGCGCATCCTTGAACATAGAGATGTGGAATTTCTTGCATGATGTCACGACATGCGGCCGCCATAACTGGAGCATTGTCCGTGCATACTTGGACAACATTTGCATGTCCAACCATTTGCAGAAACGGTCGGATTTGAGAAGCAACATAAAAGTGGTCTTTATAATTTCCCGATGTATCGATGGTGCCTATGAAAACATCCCCTTTTGTGCATGACTGAATACCATTTAGCAAAGGTCGGTTGTGAATGTTGTCCCAGCCATTACTACATATTGTAACGCCATACTTTGATATAGCATTACCCATGGCTACATTGACAGCCGTTTGTACATCAGCTTTTTTGTTTGTCAACAACTTCGTACGTATGGCATTGTAGGTCGGTGGATGGTTGGCGGGCATTCGTGCGCGTGCAGTTTCTTGAACCGCTTTTACAAACGCAGGGTGCCTAATGATATTGAATGGAATGTTCGCTTCATAGAAAGCACTAGACCAAGCCTTGTCCAAGAGTTGCCTTTTAGAAATGTTGAAGCCCTCAGGCAAGGTCGCTTGACGTAGCTCTCGAGGTTCCCTATCTAAGTGTACGGATTCCACGCCACGACTTGTTTGGGAGTTTTGAATCTGCTCCATGTCATCCACCACGGATTGTGTCATAAAATGTTCCACTCCGATTCCATTCTCGTCATCAATACGTTGTTGGGGACAAGGTCCATCGTTGGCAGCATCAGGACGATTAGGAACAATCCCATCACAACCTTGAAACAACACACGCACATGTGGAGGCACCATGCTACACAATTGGACGTCACGACCTACATTACTAGGATGACGGTACCCCATGTGCGACAACATCTTGTCGGCTCTATAAACCATGGAATGAGAACAAAACCGACACTTCACTTGTCGTGCTGCTCTTGAAGGAGCGTTGCCCATGTTTTCGTACCATACAGAATTCCGACGCGGCATGGCGTCGCACGTGATTCAGATCCAACTAGGGGTCAAAAATTCCCTCCTCAGCAATGGGATTTTGAGCAATGCATTCTTGTACAAAGAATCCAAGGTCTTGAAAGCCACTATGCAGGATTAAGCACCATCGCCTTGGAACGACACTATTTTATACTGAAATTCAAATGGAGCAAGCGCGGTTGGGGCGCGGACTAGCAGCGGACGTAGCCGCGGACTGCCGCGGACTGAACGCGGAATGGCCGCAGACAGCCTTCGATAACGGAGTGAGGCGCGGATTGGCGCGGAAACTCCTTCAACCCATGCTGAAAATTACTACGACATGAATTTACCGCACTTGATGACATGTCTGCACATGTGGCATGCAGATTCCTTTCTGAATCCAACGTGTCTCTCGAAAGGCAAATGTGAAAATTGTGTTTTCTGCCGTCAAAATGGCCCCGTCATAGTAAAGTCACGATCCGTCACAATGTCATGCCGTCAGTGTGTCGTGACATCCTGACATTGTGACGGAAATTGTCACCGTCGCGACACAATAGACAACCATGTTCGCACCAACACTGTCAGCCATGAAGCCTTTGAAGTTAACGTCGTCTAGGCCATTTTGTCTCATTGTATCGTTTAGATTCTCATAGAACAACTATTGCGCTTGAGCATCCTCGGATTGTATATCGCACATGGCAATTGTCATTACCTTACAATACTTGCTGTCGTACACATGACATGCCATGGTAGTCCAATCCTTGACTCGTTTGACATGATCAAACATCAACCAACAATCTTCAAGGTCATTCCTGGGCTGCATACGCCTAACGAGGTCTACACCACTTCCACATCGGTCGACAGACATTTAAAAAGGAATACTTTACCTTGCGACTGGCCTGGAAACTTGTTTTCGTGGATGAAGACGAATTTGGACGACTCCTTCACTTCCATGATGTTGTCCATTACACCCTTCCCTCCACTGTAGAACTTCTTACACGTGAACACTAGATTCCTTATATTCGGAGACGAAAGAGTCTCGAATTGATCTAGGGCAGCATCCATAGATGCTTCTTCAAGGTTGGGCAACTTGGACTGTGGACGGATCAGGTAGTCGGAGAGGAAAGACTTGCTCGCAGCCATGACAATTGCAGAATTAGTAGCCTTGGGCGTACGTTGGACTTATTTTGCTACGCAATTGTGCATGATGTCCATGGCATCTTGGTCTACGCCTTTCGAGATAGGATGAAGATGATGCCCCAAATGAATTGCAGCGCGTGTTTGATCGGGATCGATAGATGTCACATAGTATATATACGTGCATCACAAAGAGCAAGACAAATTGGAGGGGTTTGGCAGACCTTACATGAGAGCGTTGATTTCTCGGATGGTCCTCCTTTCACTGAAAATGGAGTGAACGCAAACCCGCTCCACTCGGTCTGATTCGAGCGCCCATCGTTTCGTGACTGGTAATCACAAGTGATGTCAGGGCACTATAGATGCCCCGTACATACAGATTTCCGGTACGTAAGACCAAAATCGTTCTTGATATTAGTAGTCATTGTCTTGCACCACATGTGACCATTGTATTGTTTACTCATCCCATCTAGCCCCCCCCGAACTGAAGGGGAATACCCTCCGGAAGTGGAGGAAGTTCAAATATCATGTCCCCATCATACTTTGGAGGCAAATACTTAACATGTTCCAAATCGAAACTATCGATATCAATTTGGGACAACTCAGACCTGGACCCTTTTCTATTACAGGTGTGACGGACATGAATAAGTATGCTTCTGACGTTTCTTGGGTCAGGATAAACTGGGGGCTTCCATGAGGAATAAGACGGAGACGCTTGAGCATATGATGGACCTGGGATAGAATTAGGACGAGTAGCTAATTGATCAGACGAGGTCCAGGGGATCTTTGATTCACCAAGGTTGACATTAGAAAGTTCATCTTCCTATGTATCGTTTAGAATATGGACGCTTGGAATAGACCTAGTGCCTAAACTGGCCACGAGTTCGGTATCACCAGAATCGACTGGAGGAGTCATCACGGCTACGGACGCATGAGCGGCCATTTGAACATCTGTAACACCAAATACTTTGAATGAACCACGATACAAGCTCCAGAAACATCCTACCGCGTCACTCTCTTTCATTTGATAAATGGACTGCTCATGAATACCAACGCTATCATAGACCTCTTGTTCAATGTGAACTGTGCCAACCCGATAACCAAAACGAACACATAGCAATGACCCGGATATACAGACTGTGCCAGCGTTGCCAATGAGCACGACAAGTGGAGCGCCGCCTTGATGGGAAGTAAGAGACGCCATGTACATCGACTATCGGAGGCGGTGTTAGGTGAGGGTGGGGTGCAATGGCAGCGGAATTGCGAAAGAGAGATAGAACTAGCTTGCCACCCTTGTTTAAATATTGTACTGGTAAACAATTGATAACGCCGGAAATATATTATCTAATGAAGCGCGAGATTACGGCGAAAATCCCAAATTTACGAAAGAGTGAGATTACGGCGGAAATATATAAATCAATAGAGAGTTATTCCTTTCCAGCCTGTTGGTCGCTTGAGTGTACAATGCCACAAATTAATCACAGAAGCCCAAATTAGAATAGGAGAACCATGACCTGGAATACCGATTACCAATCTTGTTAATTGTCTTGTTGTAGTGGAGAATGAATAGCAATTTATCTTTTCAATCCATTTTTCTTCAAATATGAAGATGCTTAACTTAAATTATGCACCATAATTAACGGTAGAAACAGAAGTTTAAGTGGGACAGCTATTGTAGGGCTTTGCGACAGCGTGTAAATTACAAGATCTGAGAAGAGCTTAAAAATAAATAGTAGGTCTTTGGTGTAAACAGAGCCAAGATTGAGTAGACCAAGGGCTCTATTACCGCAACGCAGGAGTATTGCATTCAGTTGTTTCGATTCATTGGGAGGCACTGATGTTGAAAGAGAGTGCGGATGAGTGGTTTGGCTATCTTGTAGATGATGACTAAGATTGGTGGCCCGAAGAAGCGAAGTACCCATTTTTCTAATCCGAAGCAGACGCGGGCTCGAAAGGATCGGCGCAGACATCAGTCATTGTTGGATGCTCAAAACCAGGAAGCGGAAATATCAGAAACTTGCGAACAATTAAGGGATCTGTCAAGTATCCACCAGGGACTGCAGCCCGTCCAATCAAGGATTAAGGTATGTTTTGTAATTCAATATACTTATATAGATGAGGCTTATTAGAAGAATGTCAATAGGTTCATCTGATTCTGGCCTCCCGGACTATTATTCAGGAGTCTTGCATCTTCGTTAGTATTCATGAGCATTTTGAAGAGGCATACTCTATAAAAGATAACTCCAGGAAAATGTATCAAAGATCCAGTACCACTGAGACCTCGTTGCAAGTAGATAAGGGATCTGAAGGTAGTAAAGGCCAGTCTCACTGCCAAAATAGTGACTCAAGTGAAGAATATGGGAGCCTGAGAAATCAATTACGACCCACACTGGTCGGAAACGGATCCTCGTCAAAGGCATCCAGTAAAGGAGGAACGTCTCATCGAAGAGGCGTTGAGGACCACGCAGAGAAATTACTGGACTCGGAACGGGACCCACCAAATCAGGTATGTCACAATGCAATTATTCTTTCACCAATCTGTACCCGTTCTGATATCATAAGCGTCTCTTCTCGTCGTTGGTCACTTTGGTGATTGTACTCCGGACCGGTCAAAGAGCGTGCGAGAATTAGGGTTTCTAATTCATGGGCCAAATGGGAAGTAGCTGTACACAGCAATGTTATTGAGCAACAATCCAGCCATACTGTCCCCGGGAATTAGGGTATAGGATTCGTGAACAACTTGTAAGTTCAGCACTACGCACCTTCGTGACTGTGCTACATACGGGTTAACGTGCATCTGAGAGCAGGATTTAGGTTTCGCACAATAACTCGTGGGTTTGGTTCTTCACAGCTCGGCTCGTTTCTAGAGTTCTCTTTACGTCAACATCGTGAGATGTGGGTCGTGCTTCAGTTTATTATTGTGTTGGAATTACTGAATCAAGTGAGACCCCCTGTCTTTGCAGGTTATGTGTGTGGGGAGAAGGCGAGGAATGCTCGGGGAGTGTGCGGGGAGTCCGACGGCAGCCGAGGCGGAGCTAGATAAAATGGAAGGATTCCAAGTGAGAGCTTCTTCACGTTTTCTTCCTTTCCTACAAAAATCTGGGAATCCTCTCCCTATAGGTGAGCTCTTCGTCGCGCTTGCATTTTTACTTGTGAACTGGACGTCACGCTATTGATTTGGTGTTCATGTTTTTTTCTATTCTAGCCGCCTGAGTGAAGTGAGGGAGAAGGGGAGTGTAATACTATTGGGAGGTGAGAGTGGGGAGTGAGCATGGAGAGGGTGGGGAGTGATTGTGAGGAGGCTAGACGGTGAGCGTGGGGTAGGTTGGGGAGTGAGAGTGGGAAGGGTTGGGAGAGCTAGGGATTGATTATGAGTGTCACCTCGTCGGCTAGGTGGGCTGTGAATTGTTCCTCGTTTGTAATTATCTTGCGCGTGTACGAGCCTTGCATGGACGATGAGAGTGCGTGCGCGAAAATCCTCTCCAACAGGGAGGGGAATCTTGTTTTTTTACCAAAATCAGTGACCTCTGATTTTGGCTTTCGGATCCGAAAGCCATTTTCATTGGTCACTGGTTTTTGCAAAAAACTGGGAATCCTCTCCCTCCAGGTGAGCTCTTCGTCGCGCTTGCATTTTTACTTGTGAACTGGAGGTCACGCTATTAATTTGGTGTTCACGTTTTTTTCTTTTCTAGCCGCCTGAGTGACATGAGGGAGAAGGGGAATGTGGCACTATGGGGATGTGAGGGTGGGGAGTGAGTGTGGAGAGGGTTGGTTTAGTGACTGTGAGAAGGGTAGGGAGGGCTGGAGATGCGTGCATGAGAGGCACTAGTGGAAGTGGCTGGGGTGGGAGAAGGACATTATTCATTGTGCTTGAAGAATATTTCATGACCAAGGAGGATTGCATGAGCTGTGATTTGGTACACTCGTCTATTCTTGATTTTGTTGTGGTTTCGTTTCGAATTTCTGGTTCACGCTATTGGCAATTTGTTGCTTCGGTTTCTCATGCATACGTATTGCAGGTTGAGAGTGTGGAACCTACAGCGACTTCTTCACGTGAGGACCTTGAGATTATGGAGGATGAAGCACACGTCACTGAACTTGTTGATGAGCACGGGCTGGCTCCAACACTTCAATCTTCGCGAAGGTCCATCCGTGGGACATCTTACAACATCCTCCAGAGCAGCATTTGCTCTTTCGCTAGTGATCTCCTCATTCCGCTCTGCCGGATGGTGCATATGACTGAGGTTAGATTACCGCTTCGCAGTGATGTTGAGAAATTAAAGGGGGAGTTTGTCAATGGGTATCGGCCTCGTTCTGCATGTTTTTATGTGTCGGTGAAGAGTTTCTCCCTTGAGGAGAAGCGGATGCAACCACCAGACAGGTCAACGTGGTCTGAGCTCTGGATAGAAGAGGATCAAAAGTTTGAAGAGTTGTTGAAGACTCGACCGGAGTACTCGGCGTTTTCAGATAAGTTCTTCTTCGTGTGGGATGGCAATCATCGCCATATGGCTTGGTCTGAGGTGATTTCCCAACTACACCCCACCGATGTCACCTTTCACGTGTTTGTTTGAGCCGTGGTTATCGAGCCGACTATCGAGAACTGATACATCTTGCTCAACGTGATGACCGACTTGAACAGGTACGAATTAAGATACTCCAAACTTCGTTTGTTTCGGCTAGTTTAACTATTGTACTTCATTTAATAAAACTGAAATATTCTTTTATCGCAGGCAAAAAGAATCAGATCACGTTGTGCAACACCTCACACACGACATAAAGCGTGTTCAACATTTCGGTCTCTTAGAGTTTGAGCAGTTGAAGGGGCTCATCAGCGATGAAGATTACGAAGTTAGTGTCCTTGAGTGGTCGAAGAAGGGACAACGAAAGTGGTATCATATGACTCTCGAAGCATTTGTGAAGCTCATGTATGAGGTACGTAGTGATCTCTTTGTCCAAGTGTCACTTGTCATTCATCTCCTTTTGATATTCCAGTTTGATATATTAAAACTAATCACGACCTTATGTTGTCCACAGCGGGACCTAATTGTTGTTCAAGAGGAGCAAATCCAAAAGTTTAAGGACAACTTGGTCACAGGTGTTAGTGAAGATCGGCGTGGAAGTGCCGCAGAGTTGGTGAGCCGTTGCATTGAAGCTATGCAGAAGAAGAAGACGACTTGCCAGACCATGCTCACTCGGATGTTGGCAATTGCCAACTCGGTTAACGAGGAGGATTTCTTCAAAGATGTACGGTATATGTAATTTTTTTAATCCTTTTCATAATGAATTTCTAACTCCTGGTCTTGTAAACTCCACACTAATGATTGATATTGTGATGTAGATGAATCGTCACTTTGATGTTTACCAGATGCGGCCCAAAATGACTCCTGAGAAACTCCAGCTTATCGCCACGGCTAGGGTAGCTGCGAAGTTCAAGTCGCGCTGGTGCACGTGGTAGAACATGAGCAAGGGTAGCAGGATGGAGTATAACTTCCCCGCGTCGCTAGCGTCGAATAAGGTTCTTCGTGGCTGGATTAACAAGGCAGCGTTCTGGGCTGGGGTAAGGTTCAATCTTTCTTGACATCCACTACTTTTTCTTCTTCTTTTTCATTGATCAACTTCTAACTATCAGGATTCGTTTTACAGCTAGAAGAAGAGGCTGAGAAGCTCTACGTAGAGATTCTCCTTCAGGACAACATTGTCCTTAAGACTAAAGGGCTTCCGAATCCTGTCCCCACCATTGGAAAATGATTGAGGCAAAGAGCATGACGTTGTGGACGAAGGTGTTCTCTACTCACATCGGCAAGGGGGGCTCCTACACGAAGGGCAAGGAGTTCATGGCGCAGGACGGATGCCAGAAGGTTCTGAAGCGAGTAGTGATGCGGTATTTTTGGAGGGTGCTCGTGGCCCATGGATCCTTGTTAGCCGGAGACCTTTCCATCCGTTTCACAAAGTGGATAGATACTTCTGCTCCCGAGTGTATCTTCACAGAAACTGAGAGGCGTCGGTTTTCTGTGCACCACCTCCTCCAATGCCCGTGGTACTTGGAGATGCGAGAGGCGGATCCCACCCCTGGAGACAAGGTCCAGCTACGAGTGGCCTGTGAATCCATTGCGGTTCCTCCTGTTGTTGGCAGCGTCCTTCCCATGTTGGCGGCTCCTACGGCAGCGTCTGAGGAGCAATCCGAGAAGGCCAAAGCCAAGGCTGCTGAGAAAGCAGCTAAGGCAGTTATAAAGGAACAGGAGAGGGATGCTGCTAGGCTGGAGAAGGAGAGTTCAAAGAAGGAGAAGAAAGAGACGAAGGAGAGGTATAAGGAGTTCGCGGCGTTGGTGGCGAAGGAAGGGCCTCAGAAGCTATTTACCCAACTTGGAGGATTTGGAGGATTTGCAATCCCTCCCCCGGTGGCACTCACAATGGGCGTTTCACCCCCAGCTAGCAGCCGACCTTCTACCTTTGATGTGAAGCTCTCTCAGACGGTGTACTCGATTCTGATTTTTGATCTTCCTCAATCTTCTGCTGCTGTGAAGGTGATGTGTGAGAGTGCCCTCTCCATCATGTCATTATTTGATAGTGTCGTTGTGGAGGGTGACAAACCGGCAGCTTGGAAGGAGCTTCGGTTGTTTTTGAAGGAGCACTCGGGCTCACGGCATCGACAACATGAGGCTCTAGATTGCACTCTCGGTTTGGCAGATATGGTACTCTTCGACGTTCTGGAGGATTTACCAGTCCCCGACATTGATGGCGGCATCGACATACCGAATTGGAACAAGCTTCCAACCCGGTTATCACACGGAGGTAAGAGAGAATCCCATTGGATTTACCGGGCCTTTGAGATGGTTGGGGCGTTGCTTCGTGACGGGGCGCCGCTTATCGTTTTCTATCCAGATTCCAAGTTCATCTCCAAAGTACTTGTAGCTTGGGCCGATTGAGCGGGATTTGTCGAGGAGACAAAGTGGTTTGCCATCAACGGGCTGCCACTCTTCCGCGATGGCCACCCTGGGCGCACTCACAAGTGCTTCCTTGTGAAGTGCTTCGTGAGGAAACTAGATCCCGCGGTTCCATTCTCATTCTTTGATAGGATGGAGCTCCAAAGGGATGGGATTCACCTGTCTTCAGATGGTTACATGACCAATCTGATTACTCAGGAGACGCTGACAATGAGGGCGGATAGCGACGTACCATGGCGTGGTGCACGAGAGAAGTCTACAAACCTCATGGAGGCTCTGATTGATCTCTGCACTCAAGAGGAGGACATTGTCTTGGATCTCACAGCGTCTACTGGTAAGTTCATTCCATTACAAAAATTTTATGTTTTTATGTCGCTTTCTAATGCTAACATCGTATGAATTGTTTTTTTCATGAAGGGGCGTCTATTAAGGCTTGCAAGGCTCTTAAGCGGCATGTTTTGGCACTGGAGGAGGACCGAGAGTTGGTGGAAGGAGTCCTTCCATTGATCCCTGACACTATTGAGGTCGAGTCAGCATCGCCACCGGTGGTGGCGGGAGGCTCTCGCAAGCGCCCGTTAGAGGTTGATGACGACGATCCAGAGGTGAAGACCGTCCCCAAGAGACGTTGTGAGTAAGTCCTACCCTTATTTGGTTCATGTTTTGGAATGCGGTTTACAACTCTAGCTTGTCTACGGTTTAAATTCTTAACAAGACTTTATTTTGTGCAGTCGGCCTTCGTCGTTGATGGCATCATTGTCAAGGACTCATGTTGGAGTGCTTTCTCCCTTGTTGTTGGAGGTGAAGAGTCCCACGTGACGATTCACGTTGAATCCATGGGATGCCGTTGTTGCAGACGCCATGGCAGCACAACATTCCCCTCCACGTCTTCAAACGGTAGTCCCACATAGGATTACTACATGTCCGTTCATAGATGGGGAGGCTTGTGTTAGTGGCTCGGAGAGTACTGACAATTTTTCGCACGATAGTGACTCCAATGACCTTCTCGTGTAGGGATCTTGATTCCTCTGCATTGGTTTGTTGTTTTGTTTACCATCACAATACCTGTTGGTTGTCTTCATCATTGTTAGTACCTGAGTCATCTTCATTCATGTCTAAATCCCATTCGAACATCGTATCTTAGTCATTGCTATTTTTTAATCAACTACTGTCAAAGAATTGGAATATTTCAATTTAGAGTGGTTCGTACACAACGAGTATCTCCATGGTATCTAATTTTTATCCCCTAGGTATTACATGGATATCACCAAGGTATTATAAGGATATGAACTAGGTATCACATGGATACTGCCTGCCACCCTAAACCATAAAATTTCAATTTTTTCCATTGTATTTCACAATCAGTTGACTTGTCGCAGTACCCTGAATTCTAAATCCTCATCCATAAGCGTCTCTTCCAATTTCAATTGCATTGGTGCAATCAATCCTAAACTACTCGTACTTCCATATGTCCAAGTACCTTGTCGTCGTAAATTTCAGCTTTTTTTTCGTATGACAACACATTCTAAATAGAATCCACGGCCATAGGCGACCCTTTCCAAATTCATCAAAAAACACTACCAAAAAAATTTCAAAAATTCAATGTTCAACACTCGCCGCTCGCCGCTCACAAGATAGCAATCCTGGTGCAAGGAGTAGTGGTGTAAAAATTCAAAATCACATTTGAAGTTTTGAAGCATTGAAATTGATATAGAATGAGGATCCCAAGGACAAAAGAGTAGGTTTAAACTACCACATGTTGTAGAAGAGAAACCAAAAAATATGAATATCTCTAGTTTATATGTAGAAAAGAAGACGTCCTCCAATACCTTGCCCAAAAATGTGTGACAAGGTTTGGCTAATAATGAATTGACTCTAGGACAAGAATTTTTTGGAGAATTGGAGAAGAAAAATAATATTATGCATTTGTAGAAAGAAGTCTCATAGATGATAAAAGGATGTAGTTGAAAAATTTGGTGCCACCCCGTGTTCAGCAAATGGCACTTAGAATAACATAACTTTCATTTTAGAGGTTCAATGTGAAAAATAATAAAATTCTTCCAAGAATACTACTAAACACATCTTTATAAAAAGACTTAAAAATTTATAATCAAGAATGACATCACAAGCCCACCCGTAATGGCAAAAGTCTCTCCAAGGCCTGCAAAATGTCCATTACGGGTAATACATGTATACATAAGTTTTGATGATGTTTGACGTCCTACTTACTTATTATGTACAAAGATACTCCAAAGCATAAGTGAAAATGACTGAATATGTGATGACAAAGCTGAACAATCACAAAACAAATGAGAGTTTCATGGACAAAAGTTTTAATGTACACTCTAGACCAAAATTAATCTTGTGTGAGTATGATATACCTCATAGTATGTGCTTTTGCAAATTTTTATACACTTTCATTGTTTTTTAAGTATATTTTCTTGTGTAAGCAGATATGACCTTCAAAGTTGAGAATTATAGTTCCCACCAAATTCATTTTTCAGCTAAAGATTTACACATCAAGTGACCACAAAATGTTTATAGTGCACTCCACTTGTGAAGGATAATACCCTTAGAGCATCTCCACAGCAAGACAGAGAATCGGTAGATCACCCGATTTGGGGTTTTAGTGTCAAATTGATTCGCACCCGGGACTGCAAAACCGGGAACCGGTGCATTGTTTTCTATGGATTTTGTGCGTTTAGCAGGGAAAACGTGTAATCTGCCGGAAGCATCAAGGTTCTGGTGCGTGGTTTCAACTAATAAGGAACCGACACGTGTTGTCCTTCCATTTCCGGCGGCAGTGTCCGCTTTTCCAAACATTCACAACCAATGATTTCCGCCACATGTGGCATGAGAGACGATGGGCGGCATCATGCTGTAGGTTTGTTTCCATCAAGACCATCCCGTAGCTTCTCATGGCAAGAAACCGTTTTCCTAGCCCTGATACGCAGTTCCGGCTGTTGTCGCGGTGCAACCAAAACCCTCTTTGCAATTCCCAGTCCGTGCCTTCTACGTTGGTTCTCCGCCCTGGCATGGATTTTTCCCTGCTAGGGGTGGAGATGCTCTTAGTATCCAAATTATGTTTTTGCAATATTAATTTTGCACTAAATATTTTTTTGAAGTAATTTTAATGGAAGTAAGATGTCTAATCTTAGTATCTAAGCTTTCAAACTTAACATAATCTAAAGTCAACATTTTGTAGAAAAATATGCACAACATCTAGTATTGACTATGTTTAATTGTGACTTGTTGAAGGCTATGACTCTCACCACGATTCCATTCTACTATTTGCTCTAATTTCTTTAACAAATATAAATGGAAATTTTTAATTTCATTTTTTAGACATGAGATCACATGTTTTGTCTATGTCACAAAACTTAGAGATTCTTTTATGAAAACTTGAAGTTATTGTGATTTTATGAAGAAAAAGGGAAGAGAATTCATACCAAATAAAAATTATGCTTAAACATTTTGAGAATCTCACCAATGGTGTACATGATAGTGGCCAAAAATTGTAGTGTAAATGAAACTTTGGTGTCTAGCTAAAATTAGAAAATAAGTCACCATGGTTATAGGCCCAAAGTTAAGTTGCAATCATTTATTCTATATTATTATTTTTTAAACTTTCAAATTGGAGTGGAAACTAGACTTTAGAAGCGTCATTTCATTAGTTGGATTTATGTTCAGAAAATATAAATTTAATGACTCAAATTCATATTTTGAGCAAACTAGAAGTTTTTAAAATTCACTACATGAAGATCCATGTCACAAAGATTTTTTGTTTTGAAAAAAACATGATTACCTATTTGTTAGTTTGAAAAAGAAAATAGATCTGACTAGTAGTATTATAGAGATGAATAGTGCACTTTTTTGGGGCAGGTAGCAGTGAAGGAATGTTCTTGGTAACTCTCATTGATTTTACTTTAAAACGCATGATAATTTAGGATTTTTTATATTTTTTATATATTTATTTTTATTCATAAAAGAAAATATAACAATTCCTAACCACCATATGGATTTTTATCCAAGTTTTTTTTTAATCTTTAAAATAAAATTGCAATGCTAAAAGAAATGGATATGTTCTATACCCCTAGTCATTGCAAGCCATCTTTCCTTATCTTAGGCACCTCCATTGCTTGTGGTTTTTGGTATGCAATGACCTAACATATATGGTACAATATATTTCCATAAAAGTTTTGCAATGGGTACTATAAAATTATGCCATTATCTTGAGTCAAAGTACGATGACCTTGTCCAGGCAGGGCAAAAAAACAAATATAATACACAAGAGCAATAAAATGTGTGTAGAACTTTCTCTGAACCATCTCTACATGTATAATTAATTGGAATACGTTTCATCCTACTTCTACCTCTAATATTAGAGTGCAAGGGATTGACAACATCTTTAACATGTTGGTACATAATAAAGAACTTGTATAATGCAAAAACTTGACACCAAATGAGGTCAATGTCACTTAATCCCAATCCCATAGAGAAGTAAAAAACAAAGGTAGAGGCATCCAATTCCCGATCGGCCACCCAATTCCGATCAGTAGAGTATGCATGGAATGGTGCATGAAAATGGTAAATGCATGAATTAGTGCATGAAGCCACCCAAAACCAATAACTCAAAATCTGAAAACTCCAATAGTTATCGAGATTGGGTCATGAAGTGTACAATTCTGGGTTGCTCCACCTCAATTGAACTCTCATTGGTGGCCTTGCCTCAAAAGTCGAACAAGGCCAATCAGAATTGGGTACCTCAATGAGTTGGTTATCCATGGCATGTCTTCTCTCTTTCTAGTCACTCTCACTTATTGGCATTGGGCAAAGGAGGGCACCAAATCTCACCTACTCTACAGTTTGATTGTGGGCTCCGATGGTTTGTAAGCTTTTAAATTTCTATATCAATTGCAAATCTTTGAGATTAAATTTGAAAAAATATTTGTTGAGTTTCATTCCTGATTCCGCATCTTTCTACATAAATGCTGACATACGTTATCATTTGAGTCCCCAACTAGCTTACGTGATCGGAATTGGGTGCCTCTACCTTATTTTCCCTCACTTCAAACACTAAAATCTTTCAATCCATACCATCAGAGTGTATGAAACCCTGTAAGCATGTTGTTATAAAGGATAATAAGTAAAACAACTAGTTGTCTTTTCCCACTCTTTAAAAAAGATTGGGCAGTTTTGGAGCACTTAGTTGCAAAAAAAGAATCCTTCTCTCACCCACTTCATCTGCCATCTTCAGGCTCATTTACTTCAGAGTCATCTTCAGAATCACACTCATCTTCCATTCGCACCGCGCACGGTGGGCAATATTTTGCACCACCACAATATGGGTTCAGGCACTGCAGCATGAACACAAAAAGCATCAACAGTAAGTTCACTACAACTCAGTACTTGTTTTGCATACATGCTTCGAAACTACAAAAGCTCATATCAGCGTTGGCCATTTCATGACGCACGCAATGTCACCATGGCACTCAGTCAGCCTACAACACAATGTTATTCCATGTACTTCACCTACACACCATCAACGAGTCCAACCAATTTCATTAAGGCATCACCATACCTCATGACCATAGAGGGTGTCCCCATGACAGATTTCAAGGATGTCTTGATTTTCTCCGATTCCCCGAACTCCAGATCCCACACTCAGACCACACACAAGCTTGCAGCACCCATGCACACATAACCACTTCAGCTTAGGTAGGGGCATGCACAGATACGACATTCTTGAAGGCAACCCGACCACTTCATTCAGGTCAAGCGTGTAACTGCTCACACCTCCCAAGACCACCGGACACACATAATCAAGGCTCCTCAGCTGCAATGCACAAAAAACGATGCACAAATAACGACCTCATGAACGCACCAGAGAGTTTGCAGCCATTCATCCAGAAGGACTCCATGCGTCGAACGAGAAAACCAAAAGTCTAAACAAAAAAGGTGAAGGCTCCAACAATGCCTACTGATGCCCTCTGCTCCCTTCTTTCTCTCACAAATTCCTTGTACAGGTCATGTATTGACACTTCCGAATCTGGATCCTCCACCAACGACAACCTCTGGAGCTTCTTCACCTGCATCAGATGTCCACCAAGAACCATATTCGTCAAACACTACTTCAGAAACCAGACGTCAACTGCCAGTTCCACAGTAGCATGAAAATCCAAACAGAATGCAACAATTCCTGTCCATAAGACTATGTCTCACAACAAATCTCATACTTACATGGACTTACAACATCCAACATGAATTTGTCACCCCATGGTTTGACACGAGACAAACAATGTACTCCCACAGCAAGTTACAAAAACATGTAGAAGTCACCAATAGTCCACACACTTCGCTCATCTCTAATTCAGCTGCTCTCAAACTTCACAATGGACCGCACATCAGCATCTCAACAACCTCCCGACCCTCATCTGCTACCAAAGTGCTTCCTGCAAACCGTGTCCATGTTTGCATAACGAGACCGTGTCTCACTCAGCCTGTGCATCCGAACCAAGATACAAAATTTTAACGCAACCTCACGTGTTCGGAACTCCACCTCCGCAAAGAATCACCAGCCGCAGGTCCCTCAAGAACACAACAGCCAGTTGATCCCTTCTTCTTCCTTGGTCTTGCTCATAATCAATGTGCAAAGTTAGAGTAAATTAGATTGATAAAGATAGATATTATTCTTAAATCCAACAATACTCAACGATTCTCTTGAGGTCATCACGAATGCGGTATTCGTTTGTCTAGTTTGTGATCGTATTCTAAGGTTTCAACCAGTACAACTTACGGGTGTTTCAAATTGCTTCAATATTCAGAGTGTGTACCCTGAAAGCTTTGAAATGCATTCCTGTAAATGTTAAATTGCCCAAGGGTCCAACTGAACAGTGAGGAAATTTTGAGGGGCTGATCGAGGAAAACGACACCAGCATTTGTGTAGGTAGCATCTTGGATTCAATACTGCGGGAACATGTTACAACAAGCTTGTGCTTTCATAGAGAGGCCTCATGTTCTAGAGATCAGCAGGCAAGGGATAGCTATGGGAGGAAATTGCATCTAGACCCAATGAGAGCACGTTGGTAATGGCCTAAATCTACCATTCTCATGGTTAGGGAGTGAGTCCTGCAGCACTAGTACACTCCCATTCCCTTCGGCGAAACCAGTGGAAGGAATAGTCCCTGCTGACTTCTCCAGTTGATGTTCTCATGCCTACCCATTTGGGGGGGAAGAGGAAGGACGGCTTATTCACCGAATAAATACTGTGCAGCCTTCTAGTATGCTGGTAAGACCACTCTCCGAAACCTTCTTCAGAAAAGCGCCGCTCAGATGTGCATTATTGTACTCATAGTTCCCCAATGGACTGTTGCGTGTCGACAAACAGGGCTCTTAGTAGTCTCACAGACGCCGGTTCGACTCTTTGAAGAAGGAGTGCTTCAATGCCTCCTTTGCTGTGAGCCTTTCTGATGGCTCGAACTTCAGCAAGCCTTGTAGAAGATCGATGAGCAGACCCCCAGAGTGGTCCACATGGTGCATGATCAGATTCTGTCACAAGACCAAGTTGCAGGGTCAGTTGTAATACGCGAAAGGGCAATATACGAGAGAAAGATAGCCAAGAGTGTAAATATGGATGTGATATTCCAGAGGTGAAATGAGACGAACCCGTAATCGAGGTAATCTTCGAACAGCTCGAATGCTCTCCCTTGATACTGCCCCTTCGGGCCAGTTTAACTCTCTTCCATGTCTGAAATACTTCTCTAGCCGTCGACTGCATGTTTGTCATTCGAAGTGAGTAAATGACGTTGTTAGCAGAAGGAAAGTTCATGAAAGTATTTGCAAGACCGTGAGAACATTACACTATTCACAATCCTCAAGGGTAAAGATGAGGGGATACAAGGAGAGTAGAACGCACTCTGCCCTCTTAATCATGTGGACAGGAATGGGACCTAGAACTCGCTCCATCATAGCCAAGTGCTCCAGATTCTCATGAGTCTGAAACAACGCATCACCCTGCAACAGCCAACAAATAAAATCACAAAAAATCTATCTCCAACCCTACCACTCCTTGGCTGACTGCGATCGCGTGGACAGCAACCTTGTTGAGGCAAACGTCAACAAGACAACGTTACATTTACAAGATTCCAGTCAAACAAAAGGAGAGGAGAGGGTTAAGTAGGTGGAAGAAAATGTTGAAAACTCCGTTGCTCACATACCGAGCACAGTTCTACGAGTATGCAGCCCACACTCCATATATCGCAAGGATATGTCCAACCAAGACCTGAGCAAGAGCACTACTTATAAGAATCCACTCTCTTTCTGCTCCCTGACTTCCTCCCTTCATTCCAGAGATGTACAAGGGTATCCCAATGAACCCTGATATCAGCCCTTGAAAGCATGAATGGTGATCTGAATCTCACCTAAAATAACTTCTGGTGCGCGATAATGGCGGGTGGAGACAACTGAACAGTGGTAGTGATTGTCAAAGGTGGCGCTACCAAAATCAATTAGCTTTATCTCACTTGAATTTGGCACCCGCTTGAAGTGTTTTCCGGTATTTGAAGCCTGCCCAAGTCACCAATAAAGTCGGATACATTGACATCACACCAAAATGGGTTAACCCTCTAACCCATGTGAGCCACAAACTTCATAGAGTCGAGTAATACTACATGTCTTGTGCTCTTAGAAACTTCACATACCTTGTAGTCTGGCATTTTTACGTACTCAGAGGAAACCAAGAGGATATTTTCAGGCTTTAGATCGGTGTGAATGAGGGTCAGATCATGCATATCTGCAACCAAGAAAATTAGTCACTGATTCGAAAGTACCGGACAGCAGCGAAATTCAGAGTTACTTCTCGATGGCTAGAGTCCGTTTGGAAGTTTCAGCATCCTGAAAGGCTGGACGGAGATCATAGTGTGTTTCATTTACATTGTAAAGGCAGATTACGCTAACAAACAATCTAAGAGAATTATTGACATAGCTTCCTACACTTTCAATACACATTCAAGTGATGGTGAAGCATTAAAGACTTTATAGCCATCAAAATTCTCATTAGAATCCTTCCCTAATTAAGATTCGCTCTCCAGATCAATCTAATTAAGCTTCATATAAGTCACTACCCTGATCTGTACGAGAAATATATTGTGAATTTAAAACCATAATTTACAAGCAAGAATAAGGAATTTACTCACATGCTACGGATTCCAGAAGTTGGCGGCCAAACTCACGAACAAGATCAGCAGAAAATGGGCGGTAGTTGTTCTTTCGGAGAAAATCGTACAAACTTGGACCTAACCTTTCGCACACCTGCATGATTATTATTTCTGATATGTAAGCAAGAATAAAGGAAAAAATGCCTTTGTACACATTGTGCACTGACGTGCATTCTGTCGGACACAACACAACAAATAAAACTGTCAAAAAAATAGTAGAATGTACAGTTTAGACAACATGTGCAACATTCGGATCAAAAGTCATTCGACTATGCAATCAAACATCGCTGTGAACGGGCTTCAGTAACAACAACATCTGAACTCGAAATGAAGTAGTTTCAGATGAAGAAAGGAAAAAAGCAGAACTGGACTTGCACAATATACGTCAATCGGAGAAGTCAATAACTCATGGTTTAGAAACCCTCGTTAGCAAAACATTCAATACGCGGTAAAAGCCAACAAAACGTGAACATATTTCTCCTCTCTCAACAACAGTACTGAGAACTTACGATGCAGACATGATTGCGATAGTCGAACCAAGTCTTGAGCTGCACACATCGTCTGTTCACAAACAAGATTTTGTCAGAGCTGCAGTGATCCCAAAAAACTTGATTTCTCTTTCATAAGATCACCGAAAAAGATTTCAAATGATTTCACGTCCTCCCCCAAGTGCAAAGGCTAGATGTTTCTAGACAAAAGTAAGAAGGTTGAGTGGCTTCGAAGAAAGGTGAAAAGTTCAGACCGTATGCCCATCTTGTCGTTCTTGGCGAGTGTGCGCAAGACATCGATCTCAATCATCGCAGCATCTCGGTACTTCTGGACATTGCGAATGACCTTGATAGCCACGTATTCCTGATTCTCCCTATCCCAGCACTCCAACACCCTACCAAAGGTACCTGCATAACCCAGCACCTGCCGTTAAAGGCCGCCCTACACAATTGTTACTCAAAGGAATTGACCGTCATCTGAGGCTCAACATGTTTGAGCTGTTACAGATACAAAGAGCCTCATCCTAGCTACCAAACCAAAGACCCTAGACAAATTTGTGTCATCAAACATTCAAAAGGAACTAATGCGTCGTTTAGTAAAACAAAACGACGCATCAAATGAAAACGGATATGTGAGCACAAACCTTCACCCATCTTGCTGATGATTTTGTCTGCGGTATCACAAAACCCAACCAAAACAGGCACCACGACACCACGTGATCAGGTATTAAAACCTCTGAAGACAGCCTTCCTGGCAAAGGCGTCTAAAGCCTCTCAAGAATCTGCGCCTCCAATAGCAACATAAGGCAGGAGCAAGCGGAGAGTTATGAAGGCTAAACCGTGCGAACGGACACTATGACCAGGGTTAAAGGTGTGATTACAGCGTGGCGTGATATTCTCTCCCAGCTCAAACATGTAGTGCCCATCTTTATCATCGTCCCGCCACGCTGGCGAAGCTACCCTGGCATATCCATTGTAGAATTCTGGACTGTTCCCTATTGCGACTGGTGGAACTCCCCTTCCAAGCCCCAGCTGCTCGTACTGTCCACTATTAACCGCTACCTGGTGCCCCTGCACACAATCGAAACAATTCCCAACAATAAAGGATTTCGACGTCAGACACGCCACTACACTTCAAGCTTCACCAGAAAACATGGATTTTCTTCACTTAGATCATAACCATTTTTGCCAAATGCTTTTCAACCGTCAACGTTAAGTTAAATAATCAAGCATCAGGCTGATCGATACAGACGACCGCAAGAAGCAACAATCTTAGTGGTCACAAGTCACTGCACCCTTAGTGGTCGACAACATCCAAACGATACAGAATTTTCCTCAGACCCAATCGCAGCGTAAAATCTGAGACATTGACAGCAAAAATCGAAGACAAATAGCTTAACTCACCCCATCATAGACGTCAACTCGGGGACCGCTGTCATCAAGTATCGTCAAACGCGCACGTTTCTCAGGTCGCTCATACATTGTCCGGTCCATACTCAGAAGCGTCCTGTTCCCTCCCAGCTAAACCACCTCTTCTGCTCCAGAGACTTAACAATCAGACCAGCGGCGAATACTGCACACACCGGGCGGATGCAACTGCACACGAGTCTCACATCACCACAGACTTCAAACCTCATTTTTTTGCCCTCCAGATTTCACTTAATAACCGTCAATAGACTCGTCATTCCTCGGCCCGCAACAAAACCCTAAGCATCATAGAAACAGTAACCAATACAATAATATTAATACATCCCTGCTAAGAATTGCAAACCAAAATCCCAAGAACCACTCTGCTAGACAACACCTCAAAGAAACAGGGAACAAAAAGCTAAGGGACAGCCTTCACATCAGAGAGTCTGTGCTCAATCTCCCATTGACATACCACGAAGAGACGTCAATTAACACTCTAATCCCCGAAAAAGTGTAGTACTCTGGACCCAAGTCAAAACCTTTCTACCAACAGTAAGACGAAAATCTTCCACTGAGGCAACAAAACGCGGCTCCGACAAGAATATTCTCCTCGTGAACCTGTACAAACTACGCGAATATCACTTTCCTGACGAACGGCCGCAAAACCATTACGACACTATACACCAAAATTGGACACAAATAATGCTCCTTCCAAAGAATGTTTTGTCACCTGCATGCTTCAGTGGCGACAACCACAATCAACATTCTTCGACCGCGCCCGCAAAACTTCTCTCCGAATCCCCGAACTCAAACGACGAAAATTCCCGGCCCATATCACGACAAGTCCGACAACACCCCCTCGCTCCCGTTTCCTAATCGCTCCAGCCAACGCACCACGAGCCGCACCAGGACTCCAACGAAACCGCGCCGCGTTAGGGTTTCAAGCAAGACGATCCCATGCCGAAGGCTCCCTCACCTCAAGCACCCCCGCTCATCACTCAATCCAGGCAGAGAGAGCGTCCTCCAACACTCCCGTAATCACACACGCCGAGCTCCCGCCAACAACACGAACACAACTTGCAAGTCCACGTTTCTGCGGCTACTGGAGGCGTCACTGGAGGCCAGAGCGCAAGAGTACTACCGCCGTGATTGTGGCGACGCGGTGCACAATGCGGCGAGGTCGGGTTCCGAGGCAGAGATCGGATACTCCCGAGAAATGGCAGCGAAGATCGCAATCGCGACAACGGGCGCGGACTGTGTGAGCCAAAAAACAACTCACCAGTCTCCGAGGCGACTTTGCTCTCTCTCTCTCTCCCTCTCTCTTCTCCCGCGACTTCGAAGACTCCATTCCTCGTCCATCGACGAACGAGGCGCTTTTCTCATCCAACGACCAACCAGATTTCCACTCAATCATCAACGACGCGTGGACGAAAACCACAGTTTTCTCGTTCTTCAGCTCCAACGAACGACACCCTCACGAGGAAACGATAATCGTCCGTCATTCATACTTTCATCCACTGCCGCTTAAGGGACCCACACCCAAAGCCGTAAATATCTACAGAATGTCTACTTTTTCCCGATAAGAATCCACGTCCCCTCGAGATGTGGTGACCCAAATCCGCCCACTCGTAGAGTTTGTCTTTGTACGGAGGTTTCCATTGTGGGTCCCATGAAAGTGATTGGATGAAAAACGTGGATATTGACGAATGTCGTTGTTTCTTTCTGGACGAGTCGTGGATGAACGTTGGGGCTGGATGGATATGAGCTGAGTGGTCGTTGGTGGATGACATTCGTTGGATTGTTGGATGCGTTTGGCATCAATATGTCAGCGGTGTTGGAGAGTGACACTTCAAAAATTACCTTAGGTAAAACATCAGTGTTAAAATTTGGGGTTTTTTTAATTTTTGTAGTGGAGGTATGGAAGGATTCATTATTTACTAAGAGCATCTCCACCCCGTAGACGCCAACCGGGCCGGGGTCTACCGGGTGGAGGGAGGCCATGCCGGGAACATATCATATCGCTACCCACGATATGTGTAGCAAAATGGGAAAATGTGACGTTGGAGGTGATGTCGTAGGTAAGTTGATGTGCATCGAGGTTGATTTGCTCCATGTGCCTTTTGGGTAGTGGTCTTGTTGCCCCGTTAGTTTTTTTCCCGTGTGCTTGCCGAACTTGCTCGTTTTGGCGTTTGCATGGCATTCCGCAGCTTTGTGGCGGAAAGGTGTCCCTCCTGGCCACGGTGGGTCAGCTACCCCCACCATCCACGCCAACTCGCAGCTTTTCTTCGAGGCCCAGTGCCCCAGTGGAGATGCTCTTAGAATCACTTCAGTGTTGAGATAATATTTGGATTAATGTGATTCATTCTACTCTTATATTTCACAATGTTTTTTGGATACTATGAATGTTGGAGTTTGACTTTTAGAAAATCCCACATTGAATAGTTTGTATTAAAGTTTGAGAAATAAAACATATGCATTACTATCTAGGATGTTTTTACTTCCATCTCTATTTTTTTTAGGTAGTGCAATGCGGTGAAGTTATATTTGGGTAGGTAGACTTGGTGTTGGGATATAAAATGTTTTGATGTTATTTATTGTAGTGGTAAAAAAGTAAGTTACAAGTTGTATTAGAGAAATCTTAATATATCCTTCAAGAAATATAATCTAAATGAATAATTTTAAAAGATCTTATGAATAAGTCATGTAACAATGTCATTTAATTCTATGAGATCTTAAGAAACTATGCCATTGTCAAATATATATCATTGTTACTTTTGAATAATGATCAAAAGTTTATTCTTTTTTATTATTTAAAAAGGTTGTGATGTTGTAGGTAATTCATTTAAAATGATGTGTCTAGAGTTCAAAATTTAACTTGAAAGATCTTTAAATTCATACCTTGCCAAATGCAAATAACCTAGAAACCTCAAATTATCATTGAATGAACAAACTATAAATCTATTAAAAAAAATGTGTACAACGAATCTTTGCATTGACTTTTTATAGCACATATGATAAAACTATGTTTATTTTCCTTTAACGAGAAAATCTATTTCCTCTTTTGTAAATGTTTAGTGATGTAATGGAGCACCTGTAGTCAGAAAAAAAGTACTAAAGCCATTTCCAATTTTATACAAAATCAATTCCAATATTTAGTATGCAATTTTTTGTAAATTAACTTAGATTATCTATCGATCAATCTAACATGAAGATTGAAGTGATTTTTTACTATCAATTGTTTTCCTGTAAGCCTTTTTAAAACTGTGTTTTACACATAATCCTTATCCATTTTCCTTTATCATTCAAATTTGATTATCACATAAATTGTCAATCATCAAGGATTATCAGATTTGAGAAGATTCTTGGCTATTTTGTTAATAATTTTAGTACATTTAAGACATTGATATTAGTTGAAGTATAATTTTGAAATCTTAGATTTTTTATTTAGCCATTTCATTTCTCAAAATTAATATATAAAATTTTGATATTTCCCATCAAATTTAGAAGTATATTACCTAAAGTAGCTATTTTCCTATGTGTAGTAATGTATTAGAGGCGCTACAATATTCTCAAATACATTATGGTTAAGTAGATTGACGCGTCCAAAATAATACACCATTTTCTATAGACAAAAAAATGATACATTGTTGTGAAACCTTTTAAGAATACAAAATAGAAGTTGTGTTTGAGAACACATACAGTTCATATAAACTTGTTTAGATAAGGTGAGATGTAGATTCACTTTTATATTTAAATATGAAAAGCAAAAAATGATGAGGTTTGACATGCCACTATCTGTTTATAATTTAGATTCCAATAGGTGTGAACATGACAATCCCACTTTTTGCAAAGGGACTGATTCAAACTCGCCCCTTGAGCAATCCTTGGACGTCAATTACACTGCATGGATGTCAGACATTAATATGACGATAAGAAGGCTTTAGATATCACAATTTTTAGTAAATTTTGCTTTCTTTTTATGTCCTTGTAGTCAAGAGTTTTTGCGGTCAATAGTACTCTAATAGCTCAATGGTTTAAAGAAATTTTTATGAAGAATTAATCTGTAAGAATGAGGCTAGAATGAATATCATTGAAAGAATTGCCACCTTGAGTTTTATCATAACTTTTGGTCATTTTTGGTTCTTTATTGTTTATTGAATTGATATTTATTTTATAGAATTACCAATTAAAATGTGTAGAGCCATGTTTTAGTTTTTAGTTTTTTTTCTAAAAACATAGTGTAAATAGGATTGTAGACATTAAAAAACTAAACAAGTAGCAAGGATGTTCACAATAAACATCTTGAAAATACAAAAGAATTTTTTTTAAAGTCAATTAGTTTGAATTAAGTGTAAAACTTAGGGTTGAAGACACACATTTTAAAAAGAGTCATATCATTAAAGAGGGTGTAAGGATGGGACGTGACTTAGCCCCTAAATTTCCAAGAGTCCCCTTGAGGGACTCTAGAAGGTTTGGGCAAATTCCTACAATGTCAATTTTTAAAAAAATTCTTTGAATCTTTTATTGTAAATGGACATTACTAAAAGCTTTGCATGAGTCTAATTTTTTCCTTAATCCAACATTTAAGGCAAAATTTACAAGGTTTTGATGGGAAAAGTTACAAGTTCAAATGGGGAAAGCAGCCACGTCGGGCAACTCCAAAGCTTTTGCTAGGACACTCTGTTGAATGTGAGATTTTCAATACCAGCAAAAAAAAATATTATTTCCTTCCATTTTGTCAAAAAAAAGTCTCTTGGTTTTAGTGATAAAAACATATATATCCAAGTCAAACATTTTTACACATTATCATACATTGTCGGGCAAGGTATCAAAAGATCTTATTCTTTTCCACATAAAACTTAGAGATCTTCATTTTTTACTTTTTGTTTTTTCCACAACAATATGTATCGTAAAACTTCTTGTTGACCATTCAGATTATCAATCTAAAACATATTAAGTTCACAAAAAATAAAACGTGAATCGACAATTTTTGAAGCTCCAATCCTTGCACAATTTTTTTGAATATGCTACACCTTTTTCTATCTCTTAAAATTGGTGTGCAAGGAACTACTATCATGCTTAACATGATGAAAATGAACTTAGACCTTGTAGTGCAAACATTTGACACCAAGTGAAGTCAAAGTTTGCTGATCCAGTGAACACAGAGAAGAAAGTGAACCATTTTCTCTACTTTAAACACTATTCTTACAATCCGTGCGGTCAAAGTTTATGAAATCTTGTGAGTATGTTACTTAATAAGTCTTTATTAAGATCCTATGGTCAAAACTAGAAACAAAAGTTTTTTTTTCTTCCTTACTCATTGCACTTAAACGAGCAGTTATGAAGGGTTTTTTTGTGTGAAATTGCAAAGAAATTTAGGGGTTAAGTGAGAATGTGTAGAAATAGATTGAAACTTGAATGGTAAGTGGAACAAAGAGAAAATTCTCTTCCCAATGTTGTACCTTTAGAAAAATTAGACTATAAATTGACATTAAAATGTATTCATTTTCACCATATTTAACTTTTAAAAAAGGTGTGCATTCTAGCTTGGAGCAAGAAGTAGTTGATGTTTCAAAGATTCTTCAATGAATTCTTTAGTGCATTCGTCTTTATATTAATGTTATGTTTTTGCTTGTTGCACTAACTTGTACTTCTGATTAGTGAGAATTTGCATAAATCATAATTTTATATGAAAATTTATAAAAATAGATTTTATTAAAAGAATTTCAAGAAATACCTTAATAGTGTATTATTGCTAGAGTGTTATAAAATGATAAGCTGATTCATAGGTGGAGTTTTATGAAATAAATTTGAAAAAATCATCATAATAAAAAAAAGTTAATGAGTGAAATGCATGAGATTGAATAATTAAACAAATGAGAGTCAAAACATATTAAATAAAATAAGGAATCAGTGTGAGAATTAGTCTTCCTTGTTAAAGTCAATGATTTCCTATTGAGAAAGGTATTGGTATCGTTAAAATTCCAGCCGACCTTGAATGCGCTTCATCATAGAATTAGACCTACAATACCTAGACCGGGAATTATTACAATGCCAGAAGTTGTTTGCATTATGTAGCACAATGGCTCGTACTCATTCATATCAACCAACGCAGAGACCTACTCACTCACAAGTATAGTCACAAATACACAGCATTGTATAAGTGTAATCTCATATTTATCAATTGGTTCACATTACAATTGTTTTGCTCTCGTCTCTCACCCTAAAGTCTGTGCCTTGCACTCCTCTTTGTAGCTTTGCTAACAATTCTCTTTCGGCAGTTAGTAAACAATTAGTAGCCATGTAGCAGCTAAGGACCTGTCTCAGTTGTCGATATACTATTGATATCCTTTCAAGGAGAATAATATTTAAGCTAGAACATCTCCACCACTCTTGGGTTTGATTCTCAAATGTGATCATGTCCAAGAGTATCATCCCCACACCGTAAATAGTAATCTTTTTGCTTAGATCGGTTTACATGCCCATCTAACAAATCGCCATGTACCAAGTTCTGCTTATGGAATCCGTTGTTTTATCGCTCCGCAATGCCGTAGGGTCTCTTCCATCGCGGCAATTTTTTTGGTGCCTTTTGTTTTATCAACAAACCGTCAACCAACATCACCAAGTCACCCACTTGAAATAATTTAACTTTTCCCACTTTATCAAGGCCTTTTTTTTCTTTATTGTTGCATCAATTCATTTTTTTGGAGGGCCAACCTTTGGTCTTCAATTAGACTTTTTAACAAAGTCAATCTTGCTTTGATTTGTTCCCTTTCTCCTAATCCGTGTTCCAACGCCCTTTAGAAGGTAGGTATGTCGTATTCTACTGGTATCACATTGTTAAATCAAATCGAGTATAAATGTGGTCACTTTATACGCGGTCCAATATGCCTGTAGAACTTCTTCTAGGTGTTGATCCAAAGCCCGATAGTTCTCCAACACCACTTTACTTAAAATTGCACAGTATACCATTTGTTTTCTCCACCAATCCATTTGCCTGAGGATAGTAGGAGCTGGCTTTGCGATGTTTCACCAATGACCTTTGCAGTAAATTAGTTACGAACTTGCTCATGAAATGCGACCATTTATCTGTAACAATATCCACTAGGCATCAGTAGTGGCAAACGACTCGAGTAAATATACAAAGTTTGCTACAATTTTCAAAAATCATGTTGAAAAAGCCTTGGGGACCGAGGCCTTAGCCAAAATTTAAGGGTGACAAATCTTTCCATAATGTACCTTGAGAAATACACTAGGCAATTATTATTGATCAACATATGAGTATGGCCTTTAGAGTAAAAGCCTTGGAGGAAATGGAGGTGGTGATAATACGCTATACTCTCTAAATGTGGTGCGTGTGCTCCATCTAGAAAGTATAGCAAACTCGGAGAAGCAATTGAGGCACATAAGGTTGGCGATAATTTAACAATACCATCTTTGGTTAAGTTGGTGGGACTCATCACAATGCGTGGAATTGTTCACATCTTGAAGCACGATGGCTCATATTCATTCATATCAACCAACTAACTCACATGGATACCTACTCGCTCATGAGTTCAGTCACAAATGCACTGCATTATGTAAGTATAATCTCATAATCATCATCTAGTTCACATACAATCGTTTTGCTCTCGTCTCTCACACCGAAAGTATGTGCCTAGCACTCCTCTTTGTAGCTTTGCTCACAACTCTCCTTCGGCAGTTAGTAACCAATTAATAGCTATGTAGCAGCCAAGGGACCTGTCTCAATTGCCCATATACCATTGATACCCTTTGGAGGAGAATAATCTTTGAGCTATAACAATATTGCCTAATGAAATTTATATTGTAAGTTTTAATCTTATTTCAATTAAGTTGACAATTAAATATAGCTATAACTCTTTTAATTTTTTTAATAATAGATTTTATTGGAATGAATGAGTCACCAAAACAATCTAAAATTAAACCTGTAGTAAAGACAAAGTTAAAAAATATTTTGTTTGTTTTACAAAGGTCATGTTATTCAAACAAGTCATTCTTCATTGAAGAGATGGAATAAAAAAACTTGAATTTCTTCTTTAATCGACCATATTTATTTGCAAAATTATGTGGAGTTTATAGAAGAGTATATTATGGGCAAGGTTTTTAATTCATAGTAAATACTCTATAGTTGATAAACCATTCAAGGATAGTTTTGACCAACTACCATTTGATGTTAAACAATTGATCTTGTCTAAAGTTTAGAATAACAAACCAATAGAATAATGACTTCAATATTATTAAAACTTTTTTTTTGTTGAGATTTCGATTCTTAATTTTTATTTGCCCAATATCTTAGGTTAAACGCCAAACCAAACCTATAATCTATAAAGGTTGTACAACAACATGGAATAGTTACAATTCTAATAATATTTTTTTGTTATTGTTTAAGTATCCTAAACTAAGTTGGCATCCGACCAAAGGATGTGTCAAAAAGGGATGCATCTTTGCATGATAAGCAAGGTCCAATGTCTCATAAAACAACTTTGCACTAACAATGAACCGCAAACTATACCATGATAGGTTGTAAAAATGGTACATTTTCAAACGTCTTGAACTTTTTTCCATGGTGTCATACTTTGGATTGACTACGCATATGACAATCTACCTATATAATAGGCGTCAGTCCGTCTGTCCGCCGCTCCCGGTCACGTGACCTTTGGATTTGCCATTTGAATCAAATGTGCCCGTTGTATTGAATGTGAACTTTGAAAGAATCCTCCATATGTGCCCTTTGGAGGAATCCTTTATTGTGCCCTTTGGAGGAATCCTTTATAGTGCCCTTTTATTCAAATTTGGCTTATTGAGTTTTAAAATTGTATTATGTATCAAAAATAGAAAAATAAAACCATAATTTCCAAAATATTGAAACTACACAATATACTACCTCGGGTACATAAAATAAATGATAGTTATCTAAAGACAATAACACGTATATGAAATAAATAATGGGTATTTAAAGTGAATAATAGGTATATATAGTACATAATGCGTATATAATGGGTAAATTTAATTTTTGCATTTACATACGTTTATTTAACTTGGAATTGCCTCGGCCAGTTGATGACAACGGGGGAAATACTTTTCCATCTAGACTCGATTTGAGCTTATAGGTTTTAAAATACAAAACATACAAACGTAAATTTAACACACCCTCCGCTCTCCCTGTCGGAACGACGGGTACCAACCCTAGTAACGCTATAATATCAGCCTTTAGCCATCATGAGCAGTGATTTTTAAAGTGCGAGCGAAAATAATATGCATGATTTTTAAAATAAAATTTTAATTTTAATTTTAAAAAAAAAACTTATTGTTAAAATTCCAATTCTTTTGAATTTTAATAAGAAGATTATTAAAGAAATAAGGTTTGTATAAAATCAAACAATATTTTTGATAGAAAGTTTTCATTGAACAAATTATTGAACAAATTTTATTGAACAAATTATTGAAAAAATTATTAAACAAATTATTAAACAAATTATAAAACAAATTATTGAAATTTTTTTATTGAATAAATTATTGAAAAAAAATTTATTGAAAAAAATTGATTGAAAAAATTAAAACCATTGAACAAACAAATTAAAAAAAATCTATTGATCAAATCATTGAACAAATTATTGAACCAAACAAATAATTTATTTTTTTTTGAAAAAATATAAAAATTATTAAAAAAATTAGAAAAAATGATTATTTTTTTATTAAAAATATACAAATTATTAAAAAAATTAGAAGAAATTAAAAATATTGTTTGTATAAAACCAAACAAATCAAAACAAGTTTTATTGAACAAATATTGAACAAATATTGAACAATTTTTATTGAGCATATTATTGAACACATTATTGAATAAATTTTTGTACAAATTTTATTGTAAAGTCTCATTGTTGTGCATTTAAATGTCTATGTATGAATGGGTTATGGAAGAAACAAACAAAAATGCAAGCCAAGAGCAAGCATGGTATTCAATTGTAGTGATTTGGAAAAGAACATATCATTAAAAGAAATTCATTGAACAAATAATTGAACAAAATTTCTTGACCAAATTATTGAACAATTTTATTAAAATCATATTAAAACTAATTAAGTACATATCATACCAATTTTTTTTTACAAATTTTGCAGAGTTATTTATTTTGTATAAATGTACTTTGATTTTATTTTATACAATTATTGTACCAATATATTTAATACAAATATTGTACCAATATATTTAATACAAATATTGTACCAATATATTTAATACAAATATTGTACCAATATATTTAATACAAATATTGTACCAATATATTTAATACAAATATTGTACCAATATATTTAATACAAATATTGTACCAATATATTTAATACAAATATTGTACCAATATATTTAATACAAATATTGTACCAATATATTTAATACAAATATTGTACCAATATATTTAATACAAATATTGTACCAATATATTTAATACAAATATTGTACCAATATATTTAATACAAATATTGTACCAATATATTTAATACAAATATTGTACCAATATATTTAATACAAATATTGTACCAATATATTTAATACAAATATTGTACCAATATATTTAATACAAATATTGTACCAATATATTTAATACAAATATTGTACCAATATATTTAATACAAATATTGTACCAATATATTTAATACAAATATTGTACCAATATATTTAATACAAATATTGTACCAATATATTTAATACAAATATTGTACCAATATATTTAATACAAATATTGTACAAATATATTTAATACAAATATTGTACCAATATATTAATACAAATATTATGCCAATATATTTAATACAAATGATGTACTAATCTATTTTAAACAAGTAATTTAATAAATTATCTAAATTAAAAAACTTAGTACAATTTTGTTTAATACAAATTTTGTACTGATATATTTTATACAAATGTGTTGATAATTTATGTATTATAAATGTTCTGCCAATATAAGTAGTACAAGTGTAGAATATGACTTCAATAATAAATTTGGCAATGTAAGATATTATACGTTACTTCAAGTCCTATAATTACACCTAATTTAGATCCGTGTCCACTAATCAGTGCCCTGAGTCGATGATGTCTAAGCCTTACCCTAATGCCTAAGTGATCTCAATCCCCAATTTGCCTTAGTCTATAGCGCGAGTTGTGCGGTCTGCCTACTAATTCCACTAGTCGCAACTTTCGGCCTGCCTACTCCACGGTTTCACTCAAGCGGCTAATTATCCCAACGACCGAATGGCTCTGTTAGATGCCTAAATCACAACATTGGGCTTCAATTTAGCTCTTCTATTGTAAGAGTCTTAAGTGAACGACCAACGATCTGGACATCGCTCGGCTTGCAATTATGCACCAACATATCTTGATGTAGATACAACCAAATAAATACAAATAAATGGTTAATGAGCTATTCTCTGCGCCATTGATGAACCATTTTATCCTTTAGTTTACGGTCTGGTATAATTTTGGCTAATTTACACAACAACAATTGGAGGGAAGCTCCAAGAACTATTTTATCCTCAAGTCGTTTGATTTGTAGAGATATCACATGTATTTCCATTACATTTTAATATATGACCCGTCACTGTACCAATGAAGTTGTCAGGCGTTATAATCTTTCAATGGCAAATATTAGGTTTTCCATAGCGACTTTAAGATAGTACTTTCATATTTGAGTTTGTAGGAGTCTTCTAATACCATTTTATCTTTGAGTAGATCGATCGTTGGAAGAACATTCATCAAACAAAGAAGAAATATCTTCCAAACGCTGGCAAATATTATCATATATGTTTATGATACACAATTAAAATAATTTGACGTGGTTGCACTGTTGCACCCCAATTTGCATCTAAAAATTTGTATTCGGACAATTGTACACTATTTTGTTTATTATCATATATTTTGATATTATATAGATTTAAAAAAAAATACATAGTATTAAAAAAAATAGAAAGAAAAAATTTAGATAGAAAATGGATAGAATTAGAAAAAAAACTTTAAATAGGTTATCAAGCGATGAGCAGAAAAAATATGCATCATTTAAAAAAAAGTTTAATTCCAAATTTTATTTTTAGAGATCCTTATTGTCCAAATTTTAGTACTTCTGGATTTAAATTGAGGATTCTCCATTCGAAATTAATAAAGATGTGTAAACTAGCTTAAAATATTGTTAGTTTTTGAATAAAATAATAAAACCAAACAAATTAAAATTATTGGACGATTTTTATTGAAAAATAATTGAACAAAAATTATTGCACAAATTTTATTGAACGAATTATTGAACAAACTATTGAACAAATTTTTATTTAAAAATTGGCCCTTCTTGCGAAATTGAATTGGCCACTCCATCAAATGGATGTCAGTACCACATTCTTGAACGAAACGCTAAATGAAGAAGTCATCAATTAAATCCCGGACAGACCCCCTAGACCAAGAGATCCTACAAAGATTTGTAGAATAAAGAAAGCATTATACAATCTTATGCAAGCTCCAAAGGCATGGTACAAGAGAATTGACTCATAGTTCAACTGACAAGATTTGATATGCAATATGAATGGTTTAAATTTGTATTTTTTGAGGAAAAATGCTAAGCTTCTTATCATTTTTTTGTATATTGATGACTTGCTTATCCCCTAAAGTTCCTTGAAAATTTCCCTCAAAAACTAGTCCAAAACTGCCGCTGTAAAAAAGAAGCACAAAAATCACATTTTAAAGTGACATTTTGGATTTTAATAGTAAAATATTAAAATAGACTCATAAACAAATATGCCTTATATGCTTGGTGGCAATCCACCACATGGATATGAAGATTATAGTGTTTGAAGAGCAAGAAATAGTTTTCCCACCCTTGCCCAGCAAGGTCAGCCCACTTTGACTTAGCATATCTTGTAACATTTACACTAAAGTGTGTTCAAAACCATTGCCGATATGACTAATATGATGTTAGCTAATTGTGTGCAAAATTTGGGATCAAATCAAGGCGTATTACATGTGGAAATAAATACTTTAGTGAAAGGGGGTATAAAACCATGAGAATGAGTTCAATTGTGGTAAAATATTTCTTGCTACATCAAATTTAACAAATTTGAGAATCCCAACCGCTCATATGTGCCATTTCTATTTCCAATATTTTTAGAAAAAACAATTAAAAAAATAGTGAAATCTCTAATTTTCATGAATTTATTGAATTATTTATGAATTGTAGAGGAGGGCAGGGCTTGAATTTGGAGACCCTTCATGAAAAGAGCCACATCATTCACCCACTCCCCCTAGAGTCATGGTCTTCGTCTACCCTCGGAAGGGGGAAGTAGTTCCATACTACTAACCCATGCCCGGTGGGCATGGACTTAGTGGTGGAATGAACGGACATTTTATTCACGCCGGCCCCCTTCGGGAACCGACGTTCGTCTTCTTCTTCATGGTCTTCTAAAATTTAATTTCAAGTCAAGAACATTCTACTTTAGCTATTTTTAATTGGTCCATACTTCTTGGACTTCGTGGAGTCTTCTCTTGCACTTTCCTCTCCCATGATTTGGGGTGCCCCACCCTTCGTCCACCCTTTGTGCCCCTACTTACTGCCCCTCTTTGGCACTTGTGTTTCATTTGTTCACAAGGGTGCCCAAGCTGCCTGCCGTCCCCATTTTTTATTTTGAGTGGTATTAACTTTCAAACTGTGAATCCACAAATAAATTAATAAAATACCTCCTCGAAGCTCTTATCAAGGACAATCTAGAATAAAAATATAAAAAATTTGGAACCTATTCAGAATCAAAATTGTCCCCCAAGGGACACTTGGTCCTTTAGGGGTTATCATGGGTGACACTTCATAGAATAAGTTGACTGAAGACAACACTTCAAAGAAAGTTTGAGATGACAAATGTGGAAGAAGAACGTACATATCTAGGTGCCAAACTGTAAAGGTAAAAGAACATATTTCTTTCACACAAATGATATATTCAGAAACTACTTCATATGTTTACATGTATGATTGCAATCTGTGCAAGCTACCAATGGATCCAAGCTTAAACACCTGCAAAACCTTGTGGGAATTAGATTGGTTAATCCAATATGCTATCGATTTCGGGTTGGAAGTCTGATTTACCTATTCAATACTCTCTCCAATATCAGCTATGCTCTTAGTTGCATCACTCAATTTGACCAGAAGAAGCCAAATTTCTGGCTGCAAAGAAAACACTTTGATAATCAAAACGAGCCATGAACGACATTATTTTCTTGGCCATTTAACCCCTAAGGTACAGTGACAGTTTTACACCAAAAACTATTCAAAATTGTTGGATTCTAGTGCACTGAACAAAGAAGGAAACAAAAACTTTGATTTCTAGTTTTGATCCTAGGATCTCAATTAAGACTTATTAAGTAATATATTTTCAAAATTTCATAAATTTCGACCGCACGGATTGAAAGATTATAGTGTTTGAAGTCAAGCAAATGGTTCATTCTCTTCCTTGCGCTGAGTGGATTAGCAAACTTTGACTTCACTTGGTGTCAAATTTTTGCACTACACAAGGTCTAAATCCATTACCATTGTGTTCAACATGATGTTAGTTCCTTAGACACCAATTTTTAGAGGTAGAGGACGGGTGTAGCATATTCAAAACAACTGTGCAAAGAGTGGAGGTTTGAAAATTGTTGATTCACACTTTATTTTTTGTGAACTTAACATGTTTCGGATTGATAATCCAAATGGTCAATAAGAAGGTTTACACCACATATTGTTGTGGAAAAAATTAAAAGTGAAAAATATAAAGATATTTAGGTTTTGAGTGGAAAAGAAGAATTTTTTTTGGATACCTTGCCCGACAATGAGTGACAATGTGTGAAAATGTTTGACTTGGGTTGGTATGCTATTTTTCACTGAAGACAAAACCTTTTTTTTTGACAATATGAAGGGAAATAATATTACTTGCGAGTACTGAAAATCTCACATTCAATTGAGTGTCCTAGAAAAAGTTTTTGGAGGTGCCCGAGGTGCCCGCTCTCCCCATTTGAAATTCAAAACCCTACAGCTTTTTCATCAAATGTCCAATTTAGGAAAAAAATGTTCTCTCACTAAGGTCTTGGTAATGCCTTTGTATGATAAAAACTTCAAAGAGGAATGTTGGGGATTGAAACCATTGGAACCTGACCAAACTTTCAAAAAGCCTATTTTTGACACTTAGTCCTTTAGGGGTTAATAAGGTAGAGGCACCTAATTCCAATTGGCCACCCAATTCTGATCAGTAGAGTATGCATGGCATGGTGCGTGGAAATGGCAAATTCATGAAATGGTGCATGGAGTGACCCAAAACCGATAACTCAAAATCTAAAAACACCTGTCATTTTCGGCATTGGGTTATGATGTGTGCAATTTTGGGTTGCTTCACCTCAATTGAGCTCTCATTGGTGGCCTTGCCTCAAAAGTCGAACAAGGCCAATCGGCATTGGGTACCCTCCATGAGTTGTTTATCCATGGCATGTCTTCTCTCTTTTACTCACTCTCACTTATTGGCATTGGGCAAAGGAAGGCACTAAATCTCACCTACTCTAGAGTTTGATTATGGGCTCTGGTGGTTTTTGGGCCTTTAAATTCTATATCAATTCCAAATCTTTGTGATTAAGTTTGAAAAAATATTTGTTGAGTTTCATTCCTAATTCCGCATCTTTCTACACAAATGTTTTTAACATACAATATCATTGGAGTCCTCGCGTCCTCGCGTAGGTGATCGAAATTGGGTGCCTCTACCATAATGCAAATGTATCTCATACTCTTGGCAATGTCCACTAGGGGCGCAACTTGTTTCTTGTCTATAGACTTTAGGCATTTTGCATAAGCTAGGCAACTCATGCATATTCTGGGTAGCAAACTGCAATCCACCATATCGCTGTCCAGCACTGAAGCTGTGTATCGTGTTTTAACTGACGTAACTAAAGACATCATATTGTATTATTGGTGCTTATTTAGTGAGTTGGAATTCAACTCAACAGAAGCAATGCCACTATTGACCGACAATGAGTCATGCATCAAGTTAGCCCATAATCATGTTTTGCACGCAAGGACAATACACTTAAGGTAGAGGTTGATATTCCCGTCCGAATTTCAGGTTTGCATATTTAGACTTGTGAAAGAAAAAATTTATGATTTTTGGATGCTTCGCAAAGCTATTGCAAAGGCATCCCCAAAAAAAAAACATTTTTTGAGCATTTCTACAATTTTCTATGAATTTTTAAGAACGAAGGCCTAGAGTGGCCAATAACCGCTCATAGAGTCATGGTGTTCATGAGAGGTTGGATTCTGAAAATAGAGCACTTGTGCACCAATTCGAACCAATCAGAAGTTTTCAATTTTCCCAAGCATGGGCGGAATTAGAACAAGCTTGGACACTTTCTGAAGCCAGGCTGGTTGGTTTCTGACACACAACCCTAGAATGTAGGGTGCGACAATTGGAACTGCACGGAAATATCAATCGCTACCTTAGGTACAAAAGAATATTTTATTAGAGAAGTCTTCCATAATGGAATAGTGAATGTCACACATGTACCCACATGCCTACGATAAACAAACTTTCTAATCAAACCTCTTTAACACAACAGATTCATACCAATCAAACTTAGAGCGGAGATATTTCCTCCACCATTAGTAAATTTTAAAACTTAGACCTACCCCAACAATGTGCCAACTATCTATCTACAAAGCTTTCTTCATTACGTTATGGTTGAAGTTGGCACCCCTAGGGTTGATCTTTGTAGCTCTATTATCCCACCACTGATTATGTTCCTCAAAGGATTCCTTCCAATATAAGTCATTGGAACCACCTAACTCAAGGGGGTCACCTTTATGATAAATCCTAGAAGAGCCTCCCACCACATTGATTCTTGCATGTTCACCGGTCTTTTGCATCAAAATAAGCAACCAAAATAAACAAGTATTGATTATTTTATCACACAATCAATGTACATTACAACAATTGCCAATAGCTAGAGAAACAACAACAAAATCTCAATTTGCAATAGTAATTATGTTCATGTATAATTGCAACCATGGAACCTTAAACTCACATGAAACAAAAAGTACTACAACTATTTATGCAAGGTTGACGCTTTTAGTGAATGGATCATTAAAAAATCCATATATGTTAAAGTATTAAAAACTTGTCTTTGGTAGAAAATATTCATTTAATATAAGCTACAATATGTAGTGGTCAATTTTTGCACCTACCTCCCAAACCAAATATTTTTCTCTTTTGCAGTGGTTTGGACACAACGCATATCACGCAAGCATTACATGTATAATATTTAGGCATTGCATGGGAATTACAGAGGCATAACATCGGTATTACCTTGGCATTACATGTGTATCACCTAAACAAAATTCTTGAATTCTCCAAAAGTATTGAGCATTCTCCATAGTGATATAATATTTTAAAAATTAACGGCTGCATATTATATTACATCGAGTAAATAGTCAATATGGGTGACACTAACATACTTCTAGAGTCGATCAAGGACAATAATCTTTTCAAGAAATTTTAATTTTTTGATTTATGAACCTACTTAATAAAGATTGTAACAAGAATATTTCCTCAAAAATCAAGAGCACAATGTCCACAATATAGAAGTCATTTTGATAGAAGTCTTCAAAAAACTTAGGATCTACGGGTATATACTTAGAATGAGTAGTGTAGTGTACATACAAGAAACGTATGCCAAAGAGTATTGAGGTTTGAAAGAAGTAGGTCAATGATTGCACAAGCAAATGAAACACACATCGTATTACAAACAATGCTTGGAGTGAGATATGGCCTTCTTTCAAAGGCCTTCACTTATAGTACCAATTGGTAACAACCTTTGGCAATACATATGGAACTACATTCAGTTCCTTTCACCTCTCTCCATTTTCTCCGCTTTACTTTCCCTTCTAAATCTACCTCAATTATTTACGATATTATAATAACTACGAGCAACTCTAATCTCGAACACTCCCACTTTGCGAGTAGTTACCTTCTCGCAATCCGATTGCCTTTACTAACCTTTGATGCCACTCTTTTACAAGTGCTTTTGTCAACACATCCGCCACCATGTCTTTTGTTGGGCAATACTTCAAACTTATCTCGCCACTCTCCAACTTCTCGCGAACGAAGTGACGTTGCACATCAATGTGCGTGAGTGGTGTGTCAGATTCTTTGACATGGCTATGCACCCTTGGATGTCGCACATGATAGTGGTTGCTCTTTTTTGAAAAAACCAAACATCCGTCAAAAGCTTGGAAAGCCAAATGGCCTCCTTTGTACTTTGGCTAGTTGTCATGTACTCGGCTTCCGCCGTGGACAAGGCAATGGTTGGTTGCCTCTTACAATTCCATGAGATGGCACCAACTCCAAAAATGAACACAAACACCGTTGTCGAACGACGCTTGTTCGTATCTCCAGCTTAGTTCGCATCACATTATCCCCTCAAACCAATGACCTTACCACCAAGGCACAATTTGTGCTCTATAGTACATTGCAAGTACTGCATGATGCGCTTCATGGCACTCTAAGGTGTCAAACCAGCCTTAGACATGAAGTAGCTCACCATGCTCACTGCAAATGCAAGGCCACGTTGTGTGCCTATCATGACATACATCAATAATCCAACTCCATCCTAGTATGGCACGCCTTCCATCTCACCTTGAATCGCCTCAAACTCTTCCTCCAAAAGCCTAAACAACTTGACATTCACATAAAAAGGGGAATAAATGGGCTTGCACTCGTCCATGTTGAAGTGCTTGAACACCTCCTCAACATACTTCTTTTGGCTCATGGTGATGGTGTGTGCCTTGGACTCTCTCACAAATTCCATACCAAGGCAATACTTCAACTCACCAAGATCGCTTATCTCAAACTCCGTGTTGAGCTTATCTTTGAGCCACGCCAACTTAGTCAATAGGCTAGCCAAGATGACCAAGTCATCCACATAGATGAGGACTATCAACAAATACTCACTTGTTTGCTTGATGTACAAAGAATGGTCCGCTTGGCTCCTTGTAAAACCGTTCTTGGTAAAGAAAGCGTTGATGCGTTGGTACAATGCTCTTCGTGATTGTTTGAGTCCATACAATGACTTCTTGAGCTTGCACACAAGATGATCAAAGTCTTCTTATACAAAACCTTGCCCTTGATCCATGTAAATGTCCTCCTCCAACTCACCGTTCAAGAATGCCGTCTTCATATCCATTTCATGGATCTTCAAGTCCAAGGCCGCTTTAAGGGCAAGAATGCACCAAATGGTGTTGAACTTGGCAATGGGAGCAAACGTCTCAAGAAAGTCCACTCCCGTAACGTGAGAATATGATTCCCTTGGCAACTAGTCTTCCGTTGTGGTGCACTACTCGACCCGAAGCATCTTTCTTCGTACAAAAATCCACTTGCAATCATTTGAAAGGAGAGCCAACTCCCATGTGCCATTTGCCATGAGCGAGTTGTATTCCTTTTGCATGGCCGACTCCCACTTGCTGGCATCCTCTGATTGCATAGCCTCATACATGTTTAAAGGATCCTCCAATGACACCACATTGGCACGCTCTATCTGATGTTGAAGCAAAATGTGGCTCTTCTACCATTCACCAGGCAGGGCGACGCTCTCTTTTTGAATACCGCGGTTCCTGTAAGTTTTCCAAGTTCTCATCGGTTGGTAAAGGTGTTGATGAAGATGCTACATCTACTTCTTCGACATCCAATATCTTTTCTTTCTTGGTATCACCATTACAATTCTACAAGGGTGGTGGTTTGGAAGATTTGTCCACCAAGGTAAGTGTGAACCCAAATTCACCCTAATGAAGACTTACTTAGCATGTACGGAGAATTGGCTGCCCAACTAACAATCTTAAATCCGTTGTAACCTAATTGATTATCTTATATGCGTTTAATAGCCCAAGGATGAATTCAGGTTACACCAAATTACTATTCTCTAAACCTTGTCCCTTTTTTCTTTCACTCCTTTCTTTTAGTGGTGTTCTTGCCCCCTTTCCCTTTTTTTTTTTTTTTTTTTTTCTTTGTGCTAATCCGTCGTTCTTTCTCTATGTTCCTTCACCTTAGGTTACTTACCGCACCTTTATAACCATACAGTCCCAGTCACGTATCACATTGGTTTAGAATGACACCATCATGCAAGTAAGGTGGGAGATTTGATGTTTACAATAAAAAATAAAAATAAAACAGTTGCGCCATATACCACAACTCTCAGAGTTACAAAATACTTAGAGTTCACAAAACATGCCACAGATGTTCACAACAAAAGTCCAGCTTCAACCACCCCGACACAGCAAGCCAGTGCCCTCACTAACTTTCCTCTGTGCTCTTTCTTGGCTTCACAGAAATCTTGGTACTCTCCGTCGTTCAGCGTTTGCCCATACAGCCGGCACCGAACCCTTCTGCAACCCTGACATTAACACGGAAACAATGAACATCTCGCCGTAGTACTCCGTCGAGCACCTCTGCGGTGCACTCTCGCGGACAACCATTCTTCACCGAACTCCTGCAACCGACGGCCACCGGCACAACTCTTCACAGCGTCTTCGCTCCCGAACAGAAACCCACCGGAACGCGTCCCCAGACACTGCCGCTCACTGAATTCTGCACCCAGCTCTACCCCAGCTTTCTTCCGAGACTCACCAACACACACTCCCAATCACCCTAGCGTCCACACACAAAAACCGATATCACTTCTTCCAAACGCGCCTCACTCCAGGCTCTTCCCTGCCCACAGACCGAGCTGCTCACAACTTTCGACCTCCTTTGTTTGCCTCCGTTCACTGCACAACCCGCTCAGCACCCGTACGAACACAACAACCTCTACACTCCGCTCCCAGCACTCCGACAACTCCCCGCCTTCGCTGCAGGCACACTACTCTTTCCCTGCTCCGACTTCGATCTCGCGTCCTGCCCCTTCGCCGTCGCACAGACCGCGACGCACAGCTCAGCACACCGTTTGCGCTTCGCTCCACAGCACAAGGAGCTCCCACTTTGTCCTCTCTCTTCTCTACCGGCCGGACTCCAACGCCATCCCGAACCCCTGATCCCTCTCCACACGCAGGCGCAGCGCTCGACCACAACACAATGTACCCACTGCAGATCTCACACCCAAACGTCAACCTTCCTTCCAGCTCTCTCAAAACCCTGACACACTAACACCAACCAAACCCTCTCTCGCAGCGCTCGCGCGCCATGCACCACAACTCCGCACTCAACTCCCCGACTTCGCACGTCGTCCACTCTTGACCTCACTGCCCACGATGCCACGCTCTGTCCACCCTCCCACACACCGCACTCTCTCTAACAGACACCGCCTCGGACAGCGTCCACAGCAAAGCCGCTCCGTCTCCTCTGCTACCGCACTCCCAACACCGAAGCGCTTCCCATGCTCCACAGAACTGCCGCGGAACTCAGGTTCTACGAAAATCCGAACACTCACACAACCAACCGATCGCGACTCCCTCACACCGTAACGTCGCTCTTCCAACTGGCACCAGTTCCTCACGACCAGCTCTCTCCCGCGCACCACCCCGCGCAGTTGCACACTCTCTTCCCACACACATCGAACCCCACCAGGGAACCCCCGGCGTCCCTCTCCACAATGTGCGCGTCCACAGACACGGCACGGACTTCCCAAACACCGAACCCCACCAGAACGCCAACCTCCAGCCATCCGGTCAACTTCCTCCTACCCGGTCAACCCTCTCCTACCCGGTCAACCCCCTCCTAGGGTACCAATCAGTACCCGGTAGGACAATCCGACCTTTTCCTCGTTTTTTTTTTTTTTTCTCTTCTTTTTTCCTTTTCTTTTTGTTTCCTCTCCTCTTCCTCTAGGCTTCTTCTCTTCTCTTCTTTCTTCTTCTTCACTTTTCTTCTTTTGATCTTTTGTCTTCTTCTTCTCTTCTGTTCTTTTTTCTTCTTCACTTTTCTTCTTTTGATCTTTTGTCTTCTTCTTCTCTTCTGTTCTTTTTTCTTCTTTCCTATTTTTTTTATTTTTTTAAAATTTTAATTCTGTATTTATATATATATATATAAATATATATTGTCTCCCACTTCTATTAATCGTAATCCTACCTGCCCTCCTAAGTTCTAACTACTCAGTCTCATGTCTCTCGTGCTTCTCGCAATCACTTCCATCACGCATGGAAGATACCACATTGATTCATCATTTTCTGGTTGTTCCTAACCTTCGGGTGGCCAACACTTGTTGAAATTTCCACTTCCTGCATCTAAGTTGGCCCTTGCCTAAAACTAGTTACACTAAATATCGCTGTTAATCTACTGATCTAACCTATCTAAGCACCCAACATGCCATTTGTCCTCTTATAACTACTAACTAAAATTGTGGCACATTTATATCCTCACAGTTAGGGTCTTTCTTCTCCCACTTAGACTCATCTTCAAAACATCACCAATACTAGTAGTATCTTCAACAAATACTACATCACAACTCTTAATGATCTTCTTCGTTTCAATGCACATGAACCAACATGCCTTAGTGCCCTTTCAATAGCCAAGGAACAAACATTTTGTGGCTTCTACATCACACTTATCCATTTTTGTATCCGGCACCATGACATATGCAATCCATCCAAAGACACGCATATGCACAATGCATGGCTTGCGGCCACTCTAAGCTTCTTGCGGTGTGATGGTGACGAGAGCCCTCATTGGGCATCAATTGCGGATGTTGGACGCATTAGCCACAACTTCCACCCAAATTCAAGCTCTAGGCGTTGTGCAGGGATCATGCTCCTCGCCATTTCCACTATAGTTTAATTTGCATGCTTTGCAACTTCATTTTGTTCCGCCGTATATGGTATTGACGTGTGCCTCTCAATGCCATGCTTCTTCAACAAACTTCAAAAGCCTTTGGGTATGAACTCCCGTCTATTATCTGACCGAAATACCTTGATCTTGTGCTTTGATTGTTCTCCGCAAGGGCCTTGAACTACTTGAACTTCTCAAGGCATTCCCCCTTCGTCTTTAAGATGTACACCCACATCCTCCTCAAAAAGTCATCAATGAAGGTTACAAATACCTTGCTCCACCTTTAGAAGTGGTCCTCATGGGGCCGCAAACATCCAAATCTCCAAAGACTTTGTTGCACGCGTCGTTCCATCCTCTGAAAATGGTGCCCTATGTTGCTTGCCTTGTACACACCCTTCACAAAATGACATCGATAATTCATCTTTGCCAAGAGTCATGCCATTTACCATGCTTTCAAGTAAATGCACACTTGTCACGTGCAAATGACCAAGTCGACGATGCCAAAGCTCCAATGCACCATTTTTTTGTTGATGATTGTGTGACGTTGGCCGCATCCGCCTCAAACACTTTCATGAAGGTCGTTTGGTACAAATTGCCTTCATAAGGTGCTACCACAAGAATATCTTTGTTTGGTGCCCTTAACACACATTCATCCACATTGAACTGCACCTTCGTTCCACTTGTCACAAGTTTGCTCATCGAGAGCAAATTTGCTTGCAACTTGGGTACATGGAGAACGTCCTTGATTCTAAACCTCTTAGAGCAACCCCTCACAAGTACTTCAACAACAATAGATCCAATGCCAATGGCCTCCACAAGACTATATTCACCCAAATGCACATTCCGTGGAGTAATTACCTTATACGTGTCAAATGTCGTCGTATGAGGTGTCATGTGTTTTGTGACACCCGAATCCATAATCCACTTATATATGGACTTGGAATGTGGTCCACCTTGAGTTGCAAATGCGTAGCCATCATCCTCCTTTGCACGATTGGCGTTCTTCATCTCCTTTGCTTGATTTGCGTTGTCCCTTTCTCACTTCTTAGGCTCGAAGAAATTTCGTCCAATGTGGCCCGGTTTGCCGCAATTATAACATGCCTCGGGCTCGCCACGTGTTGAAAAAGAGCCTCCCCACTTGTTTTGTTTTCAGACCAAGGCCGCATCGTCGCCATTAGGTTCATTCTCCTTGTGCTTGGATACTTCGTGCATCAACCGCGCCGTCACAAACTCCATGGTGAGTTCCTTCATTGCCAAGGTCTCGAAGGCCGTGATCAAGTGTTCATATGAAGGTGACAAACTTTCAAGCTAGGTCCTGACCACATCTTTTTCTCTCACCGGGACATCCAAGCAAGTAAGTTGATCTGCAAGTGCCTTCACTTCGTTAACATGATTCAATAAATCATCTCCTTCTTGTATCTTGCTTGTGAAGAACTTGCGGCAAATGAAGTGGATGTTGGACAAGATCCTTTTTTTGTAAATGTTGTACGAAGACTTCCATGCTTCCGCGGGTCCTTTGGAACTCTTGATGTGGACAAGTTGAGGCCAATGACGGACATGGCCTTAGTGGACAACCAACTTAGTGGACAACCAACCGTGTGGAAAAGGACGGACATGGCCTTTTCCACACGGTGATCATAGTCCTTCTTCACCTTTGGATCATCGTCTTCGGATGGAGGCTCCTCGGAGTCATCTACAATCTCCCAAAGATCCATAGATGCCAGCACCATCTCCATCTTAAACTTCCAAAGATTGTTGTTCTCACCTTTGAACTTGTCAATGACTACAGCACTCTCGCCATCATATATTGTTATATTTGCAATCTAACAATAACTTCTAACTTCCAATGTGCACTAGTGCACTTCAATCACTCAAATGAGCCTTTTTTTGGCTCAAATGTGCACTTATGCACATACAACACTCAAATTTCAGGGCTACCCATATGGGTTATGTACTATGTATAGGCAAAGTCCAAAAGTGCAATTGTAAACATTTATTATGTTGGCGAAGTGAATACACATTTAGAACACTTAAATTTTAGGACTACCCATTCTTCACAATCAAGATCACAATCAAGTACATAATCCGCTACCCATTGTGTATGGACGAAGTCCAAAAGTGCAAAAGTGCAAATGTAAACACTTACAAAGTCAATACCCTTGAATGTGCATTGCAAATGCTCTTAGAAACTTCTTGGGCCGTCTTCAATCAGCTCCAAATGAATCACACGATATAACAAACAATGCTTGGAGTGAGATATGGCTTTCTTTTGAAGGCCTCCACTTACGGTACCAATTGATAACAACCTTTGCCAATACATATGGGACTACTTTAAGTTCCTTTCACCTCTCTCCGTTTCCTCTCCTTTACTTTCTTTTTTAAATCTACCTCAAATATTTACAATATCATAATAACTACAAGCAACTCTAATCTCTATCAGAGAGGGATTTATAGATTGCCACAATGATTAAATTCCTAAATCAATTTCAGTGCCAACCTCTCTCTCACACTCTAACAAGATGGTGCCTAACTTTCCAATCTAATAAACACACATGTCAACGACAACAACATTAAAAGGGACGTCACGAGCAACCACTACAACTCGTGGGAAGCGCAATTATGGACACGTTGGCCTACCCCCACCCGCTTGGCACATGCTCTCTTTGGACATGACATCTAACACATTCGCACCTAACCCTTCTTGCCGCCGCATCAAGCTCTTGGCGCTCACACATCCCTGGGCTCCTTCCCTACAAACCACACACCTTGGGCTTCTATACACCCTTGGGCCCCTCCCAACCTCTTGCACCCAACCCTGCCGCCTGCATCCAACCCTGTATTGCCTATCTATCACCTCCCAAGAGCCCACTCTTCCACCTGATACTTCTCACGCTTTAAACTCGTCACTATATCAAAAACCGTGGGATTTGTACGGTTAATGATGGAAACAGTGTTGCGTACAGTTTTTGCGGTTACGGGTGCAATAACGGACTTGGAATGCATGAGGGGTATCAGATATGGTGATAGATTTGGAAGAGTGGGCTGTCAGGGGGTGGTAGATGGGCGTTGTGGTTTCAGTCTGGTGACGGGGTTGGGTGCGGGTGGCGGGGTTGCAGGGGGGGTCTGTCCTCGGCTCTAAAGGCTACATGGAAAAGGGGGGCGCCTACACTACCTAGCAACCATGCGTGCCTGACCATGGAGCCCCATTCAAGCTCTCTCCTCGTTCTAGCTCACCCCAATGCCCGCCCCAACACCCACATGCTCCCCATACATGTCCACCCTCGCAACGCCTTGGTTCTCGCCCTTTGCATAGCCACAAGGACAACACAATTTGTAGGGGTCAGAGTACGAGTTCAAGAGCTCCAGAACTCCTCTAGTACCTTGACTATCTCCATACATTCACCAAGTAAGCATAGTCTCTTCAAAAGTAGTTGGTTCCTTTTGACTTTGAAGTAGTTTGTTCTTTGGTTGAGTCTCAATGAGTGTTAGTGTTGTTTTTGTGCACCTCTTATTGCACTTGTTGCAAGGTGTTAGTCAACTTATAAATGTTAGACTTTACAAAAAACATGATTATAGTATAGATATGTTTTGAAAGTGTTGTTTGCAAAATATTCTTAGGAAATGGAGGTTGGCTTCTATAAAAGTCTTAGGAAAGAATATGCATTAATGTTATAGGATTTTTCTTTTAGGATTTTCCTTTTGGGATTAAGTATTTGGGGCTAAGGTTGTTTAGGATTAGAATTAAATATATTTGTTGGATAACTTTCCTTTAAAATGTGTGTCTTATCGTAGATTTCTTCATGGGCATTCAATTTCAAGTACGAAGAACAATGAGGAGTTTTTGGATGGAGAGTTTTTCAATCATTCCAATTTCAAAGATGATGCGGAGGATTTGGTTGGAGTAGAGGAATTTTTTTTTGGTGTGCATGGAGATAGCGGTGCATCTCCTTCCATTTCAACATTCCAGGATGCCTATGTTCAATTTCTAGATTATAATGAGGATCAAGGGCATGAGGAGACATGGGAGGAATGTCATAATGATGAGAGACAATTGCATGGGGGGATACAGGAAGAATGGGATGATGATGAAAGAGGTCATAAGGGGACTTGGGTAGAATGGGAGGATATTGAGTATGGACATGGCAATTCCAATCAGGGATTTTGTGGATGATTTACTAGAGCTAGCTCTATTTGAACATGTTTCAATTGATACTTTTCCAAAGTACGTTTATTTCACACATGCTAGCATGAAGCTTAAGATTGAATGTTTGCAAGGAAGATTTCTCCCTATTTATACGCAGATTCATGAAGCTGATGCAAATTTCACTCCACTATAGAGTTTTCATGGATGGCCCACAGATTGCAATATTCCCTTTTATACTATTGAACGTTAGAACAAGCTTCACGAGAAATTGAGGGTGGTACAAACTATTGATGGTAGTGCATTATCTTCGGTGAATGACATGAAACACAGAGTCATTCCTCCTATTGAGTATTGGCACTCAATTGTGGAAAAGGCTCACATGGATGCTAGCGGCAATCATATATTATTCACCCAACAATGAATGCAATTTGCTTGCAATGGAGCACATATATTCATGTAGGTGGAATTCATTCATCATTTGTTGAGAATTGTCTCGAATCTTGTGATCATTGTAAAGGAACTAAGTGGTGGGATGAAATTCTAACAGTTCCTGATGGGGATTTAATTACCAATCTTAATGCAGTATGTTTGAAGCACGTTGTATTGAGAAAACAATTCACGCATTTAAGTACAAGAATAAAAGGGTTACATACTATCGTTGTCATAGAGGAGGTTTCAAGAAACGTGCTCACAAAAAAAAAAGTGATGCATATGCTTTACAGGATAAAAATCCTAGACGGGTTAGGATGCCTTGATTATGCAATTGCTCTTTTAAAATCAAGGTCGTGGAACCACAAACGGTGCACGATTCAAATGAAAAGCTCAAAGGTGAAGCACATGCTATTGTATGTGTGCACACGGGACATTCTAAGCATGAATATGGCTCTGATGCTAATAGTTTCTTCTTACCTATTCATCCTTATGTTATATCATGGGCCATGGAAAACCTAGAGTATATGTACTCAACAACAACAATTGCATCAACATCGGAAGAAGACCAAGAGCTTTTTTGCCAAGTGTTGGAGAATTTGAAAGTATTACCCATCGATTTCATATCACCAAGATTGAAGTTCAGGCACTTGTGTATTCTATGAGAGTTAATGGTGAGTGTCAAAATGTAATATTTTTATGTTGTGTAAAATACCATTTTATAAGTGACAATTATTTTCCATTACATTCAATATCTATGTAATGTATAGTTCACAGATTCTCTTTGCAAAGGCAACTAGAATGTTGTGCATGTTGAAATTACCAGGTTGCAAGGTCTAGGAAAGGTTATTTATTATCAACCTTACGCACATGAAGAGATCAATCCAAAAAACAGACCTTTTGTTGTTGTTATTCAAGATGATTTTATGAAGGATGTGGCACAAAGGTTTTCACGTGGTAAGTCACGGGCCTTTGATTCAACATTCAAGACAAATCAATATGGATTGCATCTCTATGCTGCAATTGTTCTCAATTAGGATGGAAAATGAGTTCTAGTCTTTTATATGTTATCGAGCAACGATGTCAAAGAAGGTCACAAGGGAATTGCTCTGGAAATAGCTTTAACCCCTAAAGGACCAAGGTCTCCTTCGGGGGGATTCTTTGATTTTTGGGCAGGTTCTTAAAATTTGAAAAAAAATCAGTTTTCTTTGAAATTTTTATTCTAGATTGCCTTTGATAAGAGCTTTGTGGACATATTTTTATTTTATTTTTTGGATTTGTGGTTTGAAAGTTAGTACCACTTATAGCTTTTGAGAAAAATTGTCAAGGAACTTTAGGGGTTAACTCATGTTTTTTCTTCTATTGGTGATGTACGGCTGTCGGCATTTGTGATAGAGACCTTGTTGTGGCTACTATTTATGGTTCTCTTAGAGACCTCGTTGTGGCTATTATTGGGAGCGCCAACGACACTAGAATGCGAGCAGTGAGCGGTGAGCGGTGAGCAATGAGCAGTGAGGAGGGAGAATAAAAATAGACAAAAATATCCTAATTATAGGAATTTTCTACGAATGATATTTGGAATTTTCTTTAGAAAGTAGTTTTCGCAACCTATTACCGTGGTTTACAAATGTCTTCTGTGATTTTTCACTTACAAATGGGCTATGAAATTGCTTCACATGAAAATTAATGTTGAACTTTAGGGACAAACCTAACCAAACTTTGATATGGAATTGGCTATTTCTCGTCATTAAATGGATGACTAAGTTTGGATGATATATTTCATGGATGGATAGAGTATATGGATGAATGAAGTTTAGGGCATCCATTCAAAATCTCATCTAGTTTTACGAAAATTTCTCTATGAGCGACTTGAAATTTTGTGGGGAACAAAAACTATGTTAGTTTATAGTCCTTCATAATTCATGCCGCATAAAAAAATATACCTTTGAAGAGTGAAGATGAATCACTGAACTACAAGATTTTAAAGAAGCCAAAAGAGGTTCTTTTGTACCAAAGAGCCTATTAGGCCTATTTATTTCTTTTTTGTTGTCTAATTTTTTTAAAAAAAATTCCCGTTCCCAACAACGGGTAAAACATGTTTTAAAAAAAATTCCTCAACAAATTCTACTATTTCTACAAGTGAAAATCGTTGAACTTCACAAGGTTTTTGAGAAGCCCAAAAGGGTTCCTCGGTACCAAGGAGCCATTTTGGCCCTCCAAAGTTTTGTGTAGTTTCAAAGTTAAACTATAAAAGAGGCAATAACTTGCCATAACTACTATGATCAAAACAAAAAAACTTAGAGATTACTATTGCGGAGTAGGAGTTGTACTTCATTGAAACTAAGACTTGGTGCATGACTATACTTGTCGTCCTCCAGGTTTGCCTTGCACAAGAATCTGAATACATAATACAAGTGTTTGCAGTTCACCCACGCATTGCGTTTGCCTAATGCTCCACTGCGATGAAGATTGTAGTGGAAGCAAAAATTTTAGTGTTCAAAATTACATAAAATTTTGGAGTGCCAAATGGGCACTTTGGTACCTAGGTGTCATTTTTCCCCTCACTCAAATTATGTAAAGTTGTAGTGGAAGCAAGAATTTTAGTGTTCAATAGTACATAAAAGTTTGGAGTGCCAAATGGGCACTTTGGTACCAAGGTGCCATTTTCCCCCTCACTCAAATTGTAGTGAAAGCAAGAACTGTAAAATTATGTAAAATTGTAGTGGAAGCTAGAATTTTTGTATTCAAATTTACATAGAAGTTTGGAGCGCCAAATGGGCAATTTGTATATCCCCTTAAGGAGAATTTTTCTTAATGGGCGACAATTTTTTTTGTTTTTGTTTTTTTTGTTTTGTATTTATGTGTTTTTTTTGGTTTCCCTTGGTTTCGCTATCATGACGCTCCTTGGTACCGAGGTGCCCCTCGGCAAGTGGTTTTTTTTTTTTTGGTTCTATTTTGCCCTCAAGGCGCTCCTCGGTATCGAGGAGCCCCTCAGTTGGTTTTTTTAAATTTATAATTTTTAAATATTTTGTATTATTTTGCCCTCAGGGCGCTCCTTGGTACCGAGGTGCCCCACGACAGGTTTTTTTTTTGGTTTTCGCCCTCATGGCACTCCTCGGTATCAAGGAGCCCCTCAGCTGGTTTTTTTTTTGGTTACACCCTTAGGGCGCTCCTCGGTACCGAAGAGCCCCTCGGTTGTTTTTATTTATTTTTATTATTATTATTTTAAACTAATATTTTAGAAGTTGCTATATTTTTTAAAACTATAAGCTAAGCAATCATTCATCTACATTCATCTATCTACATTCATCCAAATATCCTCCAAACAGTTTATTTCCAGGTTTTTAAATCCAATTTTCTCCAATTTTGAACTTTTTTCATACCACGGAAATAGGTCACAATGTAAAATTGTTTTTTGTAAATCATCCCAAATCTGTGGTTATAGGGTGCCCAACTAAAAAAAAATTTGCTTACGGCTTACTGCTCACCACTCACTGCTCATTGCTCACTACTCACATTCTAGCATTCCTGTTGGGAGCGCAAAGGATGGAACCCAAGCTAGCCAACCTAATCCAAGGGCCAGGAAGCCTGGAGTTCCCTAGGCCTAGGGCGAGGGGCGAGAACCGGGGCGTTGCGAGGGCGGGCGGGTATGGGTGTGGTCGGGTATCTGGGCGGATATCGAGGGTGACCTGACGCGAGAACCGGGGCGTTGCGAGAGAGGGCGGGTATGGGGCGGGTATTGAGGGCGAGCTGGAATGGCTCCCTGGTCGGGCAGGCAGGGTCGATGGGCAGGGAGGCGGCGCCCCTTTCGATGCGCTCGGGCGGCGGGTATGGAGTGGGCAGGGCAGCGGGCAGGCGAGGCGGAGAGGAGAGGGGGGGGGGAGAGAGACGAGGAAGCCATCCAGATATGGCAGAGGGACGAGTGTAGTGTAGCGGGAGGTGGGGTGGGGGGAAGGGGTTCGTAAGTCAAGCTTTGGGTAGGGGGCGGAGGTGAGGAAGTTTCATGCTGCTTTATGGATGCGCGGGAGCTGGGCAGCATGGCCCGGCCGCCATGACTGGCATCTCGGCGTCGCTACCTTTCCAACGAGCCGTCGCATGCGCCATTTCGTCTCCATTTGCTGGCCCGCGTTTGTGGAGCTCGCCGTCGTGAGGGGAGGCTGGCGATGAAGCTGCCGCGGCTGCGAATTCACAGAGCCGGTTCAATGTGGTAGAGGTTAGGGTTTGGCGCTGGTAGGGTAAGTGTAGAGTTGAGGGTGAGTGTGAGGTTGCGGCGTGGACGAGGACGAGGATCGCCGCCGCGATGATAAGTGGCGCGAGCGGGGCGGCCGCCGCGGGCGCGTCCGCGCCCGCGGGTGGTGCTGCTTCTACGGCGCCATTGCCCGCGCTGGAGTGGAAATTCTCGCAGGTGTTCGGCGAGCGTGCCATCGGGGAGGAGGTGCAAGAAGGTACGTTGCTGCTGGATCGTTGGATTAGGTTTCTGTTTTTTTTTTAATGTGTCGGGAGTCGTTTTGCTTTGTGGGCAGGACATGGCGATGGATGTAGGGCGGGATCTCGTAGTGTCGGGGTTTGGTTTTTTGTTCTTGATGTCATGCTCGGTGAGGAACACATTTTAGGCAGTGATCGTGTGATAATCAGGACAGATGTTAGCTTACTGGGAAGCTCTTCAGGGAATCATTGAGTGTGTTAGTGTGAGACTTTACTCGCCTCTGGTCCCGTGGACGTTGTGTAGAGTTTCTCTTTGCAGATTCTGTTACAGCGTCTTCAAATGAACTTCACTTAGAAACCAAGCTTAGCAGTTGTCAATACATGTGGTTCCAGTTGATTTCATTGTGTGCGTAGTTGCAAAGTAGTTCTTCAATGTGTGCATTTGAGATGTAGAGGAGATTAGTTGATATTAGGGTTATAGTCGCGTTGATTCATGGCATTATTGTATGATGCTGCCGGCGGAGCATTCCTGGAGCTAGTTTATCGCATGGATATTTCTTTGTTTTTCGTCATCTCATGCTGGTGAAACATCGGGGATTTTGTTCGTTGTTCAAGATGTAGACCTTTTCTGTAGTTAATCTCTCTTAGGGTTTTCGGTGGAGGGGTTTTGCTATTCTGCTCTCGTGGGTCTGTACTTCAATTTTTCGTACAATATTTATCGGCTCACCATTTCAGCTTCATTGTGACGTGACACAGTCTGTTGTTTGAGTTTTGGCACTTTGAACCGTAGGCATTTCTTTGGGTGCGGGATTACACTGCTTATCTAGGAGTCGTTCTTATGGCCTGAACTTCACATTGATCTGTTCACTGTCGATTGACGCAGTTGACATTATCTCGGCTATCGAGTTTGATAAAACTGGAGAGCATTTGGCGACTGGAGATCGAGGAGGACGCGTGGTACTTTTTGAGAGAATGGATGGAAGAGATGTACGTTTTATCCGCTGCTCCTTCTTGTGTCCTGAGGCAGGTGTTTGCTGTTGAGTCGTTTGTCGTGTTAGCACATGGTCATTGTGCTGGTATTTGATTAGGCATTACTTTGACTCTGTGGGACACTGTTTTCTGGTCAGTCGTAGAAGCATATGCATCTATTACAGATGATGGAGAAGTGGTTGTTTCATTCGCAACCTCTAGCGAAGGTTGTCGTGCTTGGTATCTCCACGAACTTAGCATATCCTTTAACAAAGGTCGCATCGAATAGCCTTTTGGAATACATTTAGTATGATTTTTTGGGTCAGTTTTGCTGTCTGCAAAAGTGAGGTCAGGTTCATGAGATAGGGAATTTTATGCACTCTTTTTACTGTGTATCAATGGTCTTAGGTGATGTCGCTGTGGATGTGTTTTTTTCTGGATGTGTTTTTTTCTCGATGTGTCGATACTTTTGCTACAGAAGCCTACATCTAAGGATTACTAGTTTCGTTCTTACTTGCAGCAAAGGACACGGAGGGAATTGGAAAGGGCTGATTCCGTGGGACCGAGACATCCAGAATACCGATACTCAACTGAGTTTCAAAGTCATGAACCGGAGGTAATTTTTCATGGTTTTACCAATATTAACTTTTGGCGACGTTATGTGTTGGGCTGAATCTCCTGACATAGATTGGTGATTCATACGTTTAAGGATCAAGAATTGTAACTTAATGTGATATGGAGTTATGTCACTTGAGCATCTGCGGTTGAAGGTTGTTTTCAATACCTTTGGGTTTGGTTACAGCTACCATATGGCGTTTCTTAGTGGAGTTTTGCTACTTCTAACATTACTGATGCTGGGCTCTATTGGATATACTTGTATTTGCAGTTTGATTATTTGAAGAGTTTGGAAATAGAGGAGAAGATCAATAAAATTAGGTGGTGCCAAACTGCCAATGCCGCGCAGTTCCTGCTTTCCACAAACGACAAAACCATTAAATTATGGAAGGTATCTTTCGCTCAAACGATGTAAAATGTCCTTTTTGGACCCTCATTTATTTTCTCTAAAATTCAGTGGGAGATCTGTAACCTTGAATTTGTCGTTCCACGTCCTGAAGTTAAAATAACAAGAATGACTTGTTTAATACGTGTTTGGTCCTATATAGCTGTAAGATTTATACTGGTTGCAATATAGTTTAGAGTGCCACTTCTAAACCTAAATGTCAATGTTTATTATTAGATGTAAAAGTGCTGTGATAGTGAATGTCATCTTCATTCTTGTACAATTACTCTAGTTTCTTTGGGAAGCATGTTTTCGTGAGGTAGTACTCTTGTTCAACATTGTTTTATTGGCAGCAATGAAATTTTGATTAGCATGAAGTAGTGTTTGAGGTAGGTATCACGATTGATTGTTTAAGAGGTCCTGTTGTATTTTATTACTGATGAAGCCTACTGGTAACATTGCAGGTGACTGAAAAGAAACTGAAACAAGTCAAGAACCTGAATGTTGATCCTGGAGCTAGAGGTAATGGGAGTCTGATGACAAATAGCTTGGGTCTCAACTTAAAAAGTTTTGCGCCGCGCTCGTCCATGAATGAAGTAGCTGTGAATCGACCTGCGCCTGCCATCAGCCCGGACTTTGTATTTCCTCCTGGGGGCATTCCGTCACTTCATCTTCCCTCGGTAGTTGTACTTACCTCATGCCTTCTAGCTTTTTAAGTATTGTGTTATTTATGTCTGTGTTTTGAAATTACTTAGGTACTGAATTCTGGTAGATTTGTGAGGCATCTTTAATATGGATTAAACTTCGCGGCTGCCTGTGATATTTTTGAAATAAACGGCTCTAATTTGTGCGTACTTTTGAATTGCAGGTATGGAGCAATGAGACGGCATTAGTTGCGAGGTGCAGAAGAGTCTATGCAAATGCTCATGCATATCACATCAATTCCATCTCTAGCAACAGGTATGTTGCGTTGAAAGTCTTTGTTTAGACTCCTCTTTTGGGGGGAGGGGGAGCAGGAGTTGCTCCAAATTGAAGGAAGACTTTGTAGATTAGCGTTGCACTAACATGTGCATTACATGTGCAGTGATTGTGAGACATACATCTCTGCAGACGATTTGAGGATAAACTTGTGGAATCTTGAAGTTAGTGATCAAAGTTTCAATATTGTTGACATTAAACCAACCAATATGGAAGATCTAACAGGTATATCTCCCCGGGTATTAATTTACTGGTTTCATCACCCTCAACCCGTGCCTGCTTTTTTTATGTTTGATCATGTTTTGACTCTCTTCGTCAATTTTGTGAAGATCTGTGACTTGAAGTATTGTTAAGTCAAGTGGTCTATGCAATTCAGTTAACTAATGAAACGAGGATGTTCGGTTGTCTGGGGGTAAAACAGAGGTGATTACGTCTGCAGAGTTTCATCCTACTCAATGCAATATGTTAGCGTACAGCAGCAGCAAGGGCTCCATTCGACTCATTGACATGCGCCAATCAGCTTTGTGTGATCGACACACGAAGTTGTACGTTTTCTTTACTCGAGTATCTTTACAGATTTAGTGACTCTTGATTTTAGCTCCATTTTGACTTTCTTTCAGCTGCAAAAACGAGTTCAGAATGCTGCTTTCAGCAGTATTTATGTAGGTATTTTGATTTTGATAAATATTATAAAGATGATCTGCTTCATAGGAGTCTTCGGCCCATCATTACTTTATGACCGTTGTTACTAATTTGCGAGTAATAAGGGGGAGCTGTTTGCCTGACATGGTTGCAGGTTTGAGGAAACAGAGCCTCCTGGAGCAAGATCTTTTTTCACAGAAATAATTGCTTCCATCTCTGACATCAAGTTTGCAAGAGGTGGTCGGTACATTCTGAGTCGGGACTACATGACCCTAAAGGTTAGTTGAATATTTATGTAAACTTATATGATAATAACTGTTGGGACGTGTCAAGTCAAGAGACCATGTAAGTGGAGAACATTGATAAACTTACACAAGTCTTTACTAGGGGCCTTCTGAAGATCTAACTTTTAGTTGTGTTCTGCTAGCCAGAAAGTTGCCATGGTTCTCATATCTGCTAGTATGCGAACACAAATTAATGTTTCCAAAGTGTCGACCTTTTCTGCTTGAGAAATGATCAGTGATATCGCTAGAAGAGGTTGACCTAGCCTTCACCACATGGTGTACAAGCCTTTGAGTAAAGGCTTTATCCAGCTTCATTCCAGCTGGCATGTGAGTATTTTGGTTATGTTTTGTCCTCAATGGTCACTGAGTTGAGTATCAAGCTTGTGTCAAACATTTGTATCTCTCAAGATCAATGATTGTGAACTGGTTTGTGGAGGGTTAAAAGACAAAGACACTATAAGATCATTAGACAGACGGAGTCATGTAGATGCTCAAAAGTGAAATATTGTCTACCAATGGGCTCGTAATGTGATGGTGACTCACCAGCTCTATGTCTGCACCTTTCAGCTGTGGGACGTGAACATGGAATCCGCTCCCGTGGCCACGTTTAAAGTGCATGAGTACTTGCGACCAAAGGTAATTTTCGAATCTCTGATCAAAGTTACTGGTAATTTCTGGCAAGATGTGTTCTGCGTGCTTAGTGTCCTTTGATATAATGGGCTTGTTGTCGTAGGTCTGGTACGGGTGGTTCTACAATTCAGCCTCAAACAATCTGTATTTAGTGATGTTCTGGGACCTAACATATTCACCATTTCATTCAAACTCACATGTGCTATTTTGCGTCTTTTTATACAGCTTTGCGACCTCTATGAGAATGACTCTATTTTCGACAAGTTTGAGTGCTGTCTTAGCGGTGATGGCACGCGTGTTGCAACTGGTTCCTACAGGTATTTTATCATCCAGCCACATGGTTGAATGGTTTGGGTTTCTGACAGAGACATATAGAGTGTGTAGGTGTGTTTTGCGTGGATATCAGATTTGACCTTTAGTATAAGGAGGATGATTTAGTGCTTTTCTTGTTACAGCAACTTGTTCCGGGTGTTTGGGGCTACCTCGGGAAGTGAGGAGGCTTCAACTCTGGAAGCTAGCAAGACTCCAAACAGGTATCTTGTTTTTTCAGTGTATTAGGTTATCTATTGACACTGAATACGCATGTGTGGTTTCTTAGTTGTTGCCTTTTTTTCTAAGAGAATGCTTGACGATGTTCCGAATTTTAATGAAATGTGAATGAAGGCGGCTCATGACACCTCCCTCAAAACCTGGAAGTCGACTTGCCAATCTTGCTCGTGGAAGACGTGATAATCGCCGAGGTCAGTATCAGATATATCGGAGTGCGTGTCTATGAGTCGTTCTGCCTCTTTTGGATGTCGTGAAATTTATTGGACAGGTTTCGTTACCCAAGTTGCTTTGTAATTCACCGTATACTCTGTCTGCTGTCAGTGTCATGTCAGTTTTGGAAGTCCATGGTATTGAGTCTCGAACTTTTTGGAAGAGAATGCGACCTAACGTCGTATATTAGTTGTAACTGGGATGTCAGCTGGAGGTGGGTATTTGAGCCCTCTAGTTCTCTGAGCGTCTAATGATAGCATTCTACTTGGTGTGCCGTAGCTTTGGATCTGATGAGGTTGTTTTTTGTGTCGGGAGCAGGGAGCGAAAGCCCAGGTGCGGAACTGAACGGGGGAGTGCATGATTTTACATCGAAGCTGCTGCACTTAGCATGGCATCCGGCAGCCAATGTGATCGCTTGTGCTGCATCCAACAGCTTGTACATGTACTACGCGTAGGATCACCTGGTTTGTTCAGCAAATTGTTCGTCTGCTCACACACGTCTGTCTTCACTCCTTTCCCATTTGTCCTCCAGCTTGTGTTGGTCCTTCACATTTTTATGAAGCGAGGGAGTGGACGTGCACAAAATTTTCGATTGCGTCTCACCCCGAGCCGGTTAGTACATAGTAGAATTGCTGTGAGGTTACTCCATTCAAACAGAGGAGTGGAAGCAGGATATTTGTAGAGGCGAATCTGATGATCCTTAGAGGGGCCGGCAGCCGAACCTCTCATGCGCAGTTGGAGTTTATAGGTGTTGTAAAAAGTGGGACATCAAGGATATGTTTGGTGTTTGATCGCCTTCCCCCCATGTTAAGTTGCAAGAGTATCTTTTTCTTCAGCATCTTTGGCATGGCACTGGAATTGGTTCACTATTGGCTCTGAAGCTCAAATTGATGGACATTTGCAGTTTCTGAATGCCATGCCATGGAATGAATTGGTGGACCTTTTTGAATCGCTTCTCTTTTGCAAAATATTGTTGGAGTTGCTTCATCCAAGTGAAAGATGCTTGTGAAAGTTCCCTAGGTAAGACGGTGGCTTTCTGGAAAAATAAGGGGATCTTCTTCTATAATGACAGAATATTCCAACATTCTTGTCTTCAGAAGCAATTTGTTCTTACCCACATCTTCTAACTTTTCATAGATTCATGTGAAATGTTACCGTGAAGATCAGATTCAAGGTGGACATTGAATCATAAAACCTTCTCGTCCATCTTTAATCTTCATAAAATCTTTTTCTTTAGAGAATCTTTCTCTTTAGAATGATGAGAAGTTTAGTTCTCCATATGGCACGTGGACAAAGTAATTTTCATTTTCAAATGTGAAAGAATTATATTTCTTGTGACTTTAACCACTAAATTTCCAAAAGTCTCATGGGGACTCTTGAAAGTTCGGGCATGTTCCTATAGTGTCAATTTCTAACATTTTTCTTTGGAAGTTTTACTATAGATGGACATTACTAGGAGCTTTCTTTGAGTCCGATTTTTTTTTTTCTTAAGTGAGACCCTCCGGTTTAAACTGTAATAAAAGTATTTTGTTTCTTTCCTATTCATTGCACTAGAAACGAGCATTTTTGAAGTGTTTTTGGCGTGAAATTGTCAAAGGAATGTAGGATTAAAGTGGATGGAGTAGCCTTCATTGGATAAAGTATGATTTTCAATCTTCAAAGATTTCTTCTTTACCCCTAGGTTCCTATGACTTTGTTACACCCAAATCACCCCAAAGTTGCCTCTTTAAGATGAGATGTTGTAAGGTTGATTGAAACAACTTTTTACTATATTTGACAGTAGGAATTTCAAATTTACTACTACAAGTCAACCAAAAATATATTGTTAAATTTGACCAAACGGATTGTTAAAAACATGCATTTGAAGACAACAATCTTATGGGTTTTTTTTTTCCCTACTTAGACATGGTTTGTGTACTTTGACTCGAAATAATGGCATATATTTCCACATTGTATCTGTGTTCCACTTTTTGTTAGGTCATTGCACACCAAAAATCACAAGTAATGGAGGTGTCTAAGATTAAAAAAAACCTTGGACTTGCATTGACTTGGGATATAGAAAGTAGCAGTTTACAAAGATTTCTTTTAGTTCTTTAGATACAAAAAGATTTGTATCTAAACTTTGAATAGTGGATAGAATCTTTAGTATACCTCCTTTTGTTGAGAGAGGTTTTATTAAATTAAAAAAAAATGGTTTGAAAAGAAATAAAATCCTTAATTTCTAATTGTTTTATAGTGAAAACAATGAGGGTTGCCAAGAACTTTCCTTCATTATTATTATTTTATTAAAAAAAACACCAGTAAGCTTTACAATTATAGTACTATTCAAGTTCTACTATAGTAATATTCAACTCTACAATACTATGCTCACTACACGCCCTCCCTAAGAAACTACTCTAGGCAACATAATATTTTCACTAAATATTGGGTTTAGGAAAAAATTGTACTCCCTCAAAGTTTTTAGAAATGTCCATCAATTTTTTTTTTTCAATGATGAATGTTATTAATTGACACCATAGGAACATGCCCAAAGCTTTAAAAGTCCCCCAAGAGAACAATCCCCTAATTTTGAGGTTAAAGAGCATATTACAAATCCACATCAAAACATTTAAGATCCCATTTAAAGTGCACTATACATGTGCTAAAAAGTACCAATTATACCATAAATAACTAATATGTACAACAAATATAGACATTTAGTAATTCTAACTTTCCCACTACATGATTGCTTCATCCATCTATGATCTCAAATCAACCAAGATCAAGGTTGTTCTTATGTACATGTGATCGTCTTTGCATGTCTATTCCATAAGCCCATAAGCCCTATGTCTATCATGGATGTAAATATTTTGAGTATTTCCAAACATATTCAAAGAATCTCTATAAAAATTAAAAGAGTATATCCAATGAAAATTAGGGACATACACATTCGTCATGTACGTGACACCTTACAACCTTGACCAATGAGTGAGAACCGGCAGCTACACTATATAGTATGGACCAGGGTAGTTTGATTTTCTAGATCAATTGGAAATTTACATGCAATCTTTGACTAACACACTCTTGCTTGAAAATTTGAAAATGATTATCCAATCAAAACTCGACATGCATGTGCTTGATGAAAATTAGTGTAGATATTCACATCAACAATAAATCAACAGTATGTAAGGAGAATGGTGTGGCTAGCTCCAAGAAAAATTTGGTACTTGACCAAATGAATATCTAAGTAATATCCAAATGAATATCTAAGTAATCAGCTGTAATCAAAATGACAGTTGTGATCTTACCTAGAAGTTGCTGAAATTTTCCACGTAAGATATAAGATATATCATGTAATCTATTTACTATATAATCTATATACTAGGATGATATCTATAGCTTTTCCCATATTTCTGTATAGAAAATCAAAAGGATTTCTAAGTCTGGTCACCTTCACAGCGAAGAGAGGACTTTCTGCAGCCTGAAAATCTGTTGAAACCATCATGCATGCACGCCGCAGCGATGACAGTGCAGTCTATTACAGACAAATCAGATGCTACAAATCAACCACAAAGCTGCTATTACTGCTTCTGCAGTAAGTTACAAGCAAGTACAGCATTGGTTCCAGACTTCCAGTTGAAGTACCGATCTTGAGGAGTCAGACTGGATTTTGATTCCAAGAAGTGGTTCCAGAAATCTGATCACGCAAGTCCCTGCAACAACTGCTACTGTCAGCTAATCTAATCAATCTGCATGCGCTACGAGTACATGACTCGGCTGTCCTACCTCATAACGTCCCTGCACGCGCATGTTATATCCGAAGTACAGCACGGTATGACTATGCGTGTACAGTTACTTGTCTCAAGCTCATGGAGACTTAGACCATCATGAACTAGGTTTTGTAGCTAGGTTTTGTATCATAACCTTCAAGCACTACTCATAATGTGGTAATGAGAAACGACTTCGTCCTTCTTCCTGATTATTCATGATTGCATATCGTCACCTCGACTATAATCATAGGCTGCATTCTTTGTTATGAGTTAAGTTTGATTTCTGGTGTCACGTGAACTCATCCTACTCACGCCAATTGGTACTCTGATCCGGCTCTTGTGACTAGCATCGAACTTGGTGGACCAGGTTATATCCATAACCAGGACAGGGTTGAATATTGATTCAAGCATATTCAAGTATATTCAAGTATATTCAAAGAATTTTTATTTAGTAGTGAAGAATATACTAAAGATGTTTCCGAAATAAATAGGGACGAACACATCCATCATGCCAATCTCTGTAGACGACCCTGGTGATTAGATGCTACTACTACATTACAGGACAGAATGTCAATGGTTGGATGCTGTCAAAACTTCATCAACGATGATCATGCTGATAATAGTCGATAGGCACTTCAGGGAGACGTCTTCTGTAACGTCAATGGTGGTCAGGAAAGACAAAGTTAGGGTGCGTTGAAGTTGTATGTGACCCTTCGTGGATCATGTATAGAATCTCAAAGATTGAGATGAGGACCTGGAAATAACCATGTATCCTACGAGCTAATGGATTAACGTGTGTACGATATACCTTGCAGTATCATCAATCGGTTAGCCTTGTTCATATTATAAATTGTACTGATTAACAGCTTGTAGCATGAATTTGGCAAGGTAGGTGTGAGGTCTGTCTGACTCCCTGAATGCCAGCTATGCAGCCTGGCAAAGCGCTTGCCAAGCCTCGCAGGTGGCATACAGGGAGCCAGGCAGTTCCAGCACCGCCCAAGCCCCATGAATCTGTTAAAACATTGAGTTTAAACTGTATGCAGCATAATCTGGTGTGCGTTACTAGCTGCGCTTTTCAATGTTCAGGATTCAGAATGAAATACAAGACGGTTCTCATCTAAGATGTTCACATTACAAGGTTTCAATAATTATTAGTTCCGTGTTTAATTTCTACCTTCGGGAGCAGGTTCTGATCAGAAGAATTAAGTGGAATTAGAAGCCGTTCTTATGACACATAGATCAGGTTTATGGATAGATATTGCTCACTTGGTGAAGCTTGAACGTCAAACTACCTGCCCCACACAACTAAACAAGAAAATTAGTGATCGTCAGCAACCACGAGATCTGAAAAAGCCGCTTCAATTTCATGGATCCACAGAATACTAGCTTCATTCAGAACACACTACATTTCAACACAAGAAAATCAAAAGAAAGCCTGCAGTATTTTTCCTGGAGACGAGTACCACTACCGTTGCTTGTACAACCAAACATGTTGAAGCAGAAAAGTAAGTAAGAAAAACGGATTTCCCCATCTGCAAAGTTCAGAATATAGGCCGGAATTATTCTTCTCTCATCAATTAGTAATATCGTTGTCTTATATTCTTATCAAACGTATAAACCCAGTTCTCATATAGCAAACCCGTTCATCCATCATCTTAAGCTTATTTCCAAACCGTGTCATGAGATTAAATGAGAAATTCATGCCGCAAAAGTAGCTGGTAAACTTCATTCAAAGGCAGCACCGAAACGTACCTGCTACTTGCCATCTTGGCTTCTGAACCTGTAAGTTCCTTTACAACAACGCACTGATCAAGTCATTAGACCGGCAAGAGTCTAAAGAACCACACAAGGAAGAACTTGATATGAAATATTAGAGATGTTCGTAAAGGTTTAAAGTTAAGCGGGAGTTTGACTGTAAGTTGCGAGAATCATCAAATCAAGGATAGGATCTAGATGTTAACAGTACCGCCAGGCTACAATCATACCATTCAAGGTCCAACAAACACCACAAACACCTAATCAAACGCACAACCACTTTGCCAGTAGAGTCGTCTAGAATCAAACCTCGCCAAAAAGTGTTTCGAACTCGCTCAGTATCAGTAATCAGCTAATCCTGAGCTTGGAAATGCTCAGCCCAACTCCAGGGCCTTGAGAGATCAATGATCAGGAAAGAAGGATCAGCAACCGGCGTCTTGAGCACCGAATCTGCCATGAACATCTTCTACTGGGGAAAATGGCAACTACTAGACTACGAGGAAGATGAGCACAAACTGAAGCGGAAAGCAGGAGAAGATGGATTGAGCTGAGGAATCTGGGGCTGCACACTGTCTTATAAGTACGTGCAGGTCGCTCCTTCCTTCACCCTCGGTAAAACTCGCCTTGCTCTCACTGGTCTCTAACTTGCCACCATGCCGTACTAGTACTGCTTTGTTGCTGCAATAAAAATCAACCCCAGTATAACGGTACAAAGAAGCGTTGTTATATACATCAGAGACTTAGTTTCAACCATAGTAGAAACGTGGCTTCTCTTCCGAATGACGTTATTTACGTCAGGGATTCTAGCGATGGACAGTTTAGGAGCGGAACTGGTCAAACTGAATAATTGGCGGTTTAGCTTGGGTACCTATTCTTGTGAACTGCAATCTAGGTTTCTTTCAAGATGCACCATAGATTGTACTGAATGACACCGGTGAAGGCTTCAAGGTAACTTTAAGAACATTTCACAAAATTCGGCATCTACGTAATTGACAAATTATATGGATGTTGGACATAAGTATCTGCCAAACTTTGTGTGAAGATTGGCAAAGTTTGGAATATTGTGTTTAGGTGAGTGATTATCATCTAGATCTGGCAAGCCATTTTCTCAGAGTTCACCGGCCTCTGCTACTTATGAGTGCGCTAGCAAGTGTTGTCATGCTGTGGGAGAGTTTCTAAATTTGCACCAAATCTGTTATTCCTAATTTTTGGACTCTGCTTTCTGGAGGCTCAGTGTGGCTACTGGATTGATTGTGCTCGGCCCCATGATGCATCCATGTATGTACCCTCGACCAATCCTCTCCATGACGTGCCCAAGTGTGCTCCTTAAAGTGCGTGTATGTGTTGATGGGCTCCCTAAAGTGTCTGTACATGTTTCTGTGCCGGACATGGTCACCAGTAAATATAACCTCATCAACTGCATCCCTTTTATGGATATTCGTTTTATATATATTGTGGAGGGATGATTAAAAAAATCAGGTGGTACTGAGGGTACTAGTATTTACTATTATGTAGGCTGTAGTGGGCTATGTTGTGGTGCCATTCTCCATAGACACTTATTTTATGTTGATCAAAATTCACTTGTACTTCTTCTTATCATGTGAATATCCGTACTAAGGTTGGATGACCTATAACCACCAACTTAAGCTTGCTGACCTATTTATAGCGTTTGTATACGTGGTAAGACATTTTTTGGGAATTCAAAATAGGATTTCATGAATATTGCAATTGTCGTGACCATTTATTTCTTCATATTGAAATTGCTACAAATTTTCAAAGTGGATAGTAAGCCGTGACCCATTCCTCGACATACACAACTCTCTATTTCCACACTAAGTTGTACTAAAAACCACTTCTGCATTGACTAAAAACCGGCAGCTTTGAACCAATCATGAACTGACACCCAATCATATATGACTTCCTAAAATTTCGGAAATGGGGTGGGTCTGTGGTGGTTTTGGTACACTTTTGCTTATCCGTTATGGGGTTCATGGTGGTTATGGGTCATCCAACCTTATGTCTATCAGACTATCATGAATCTAGTATGAGTATTAGTAAGACTAGATGTTGGGTTCATGGACAAAGTGAGAGAATCTTGTTGGTCCATAATGAGTATATTATGGTATGTGAGTTATTCATGAGCCATGTCACGACCCACTAATAGAAGTTTTGATAACCCATATCCAAATTTACTTGTGGGGTGCAACTTGTTTTTACATTTGGAAAAAACAAATGTAAAAACAAGTTGCATCCTCAAAAACTTCAAAAACAAATGTAAAAACAAGTGAAACCTCAAGAATATTATCACATTTGGGATAACACATTCCCAGGGACTCTTGGAAATTTTGGAGTTACAGGCTTGGATTTTAAGTCTTGTGACACCTGGCAAGAGGACGAGGGATGAAGGGGTGTGTAATCCATGTGTGCTTGGGCACAAGCAGACTAAATCCATGGGATAGGCGTACTAGCCAGGGCATATAATCTGTTGAGTTAAGGCACTCCTCCCATGATAGATACAGCGGAATGTTGCAGCACTTTTGACACCTCAAGAATGTATTATCCCATGTGATTGATGGCAGGCCATGATACTCAGCCTCAAGTTCCCCTAACTTTCTATGGTAAAAAGGGACAATGCGGAAAGGTGAAGAATGAATATGCAAGCGCATCATGCAGTTTTTCAAGATCAACTCCAAAATTTGGGGGACTCTTGTAGTCTTCCGAGGGCTTGGACTCTTGGAAACTTTGGGGATTAATATCAAAGGTACCAAATTGATATAAATTTAAAAGCTCAAAAACCTGGCCTTCGGTTGTGCTGGAGACTCAGAGAGTATGTGGTACTTGTTATGGATTGGATCGGAATTTGTGCCCCCTTACCTAATGGTAGGAACTGACAGTGAATAAAAAAGATAAGGCACACCATGCATGACCAATACATTGGTGACTCAAAACTGCACCGGCCTATTGAGACTTCCCTCCGTGAATATTTCTAGTTACAAGATATCTGAAAATTTATATTGTTTGATATGGCAAAATTCACTGTTTCATGCATGGTCTGCATAACAGGTTTGGGGAGGGGTGCACTTTGGGGTTGCTCCACCTTAGGTCTCCCACTCCAAAGAGTTCCTAATCTCTATTGACACAGGATGAGGTATGGGCATGTTGCAAAGATGCCAGAGTTATTAAAAGTCAAATGTCAATAGTTGGAAGTAAATGAAGCTTGTTGAAATGAGGATTGAGAAATGGGATAAAGCTCTGGGAGAAGCTCCAAAGAACTTGTCAAGGTGGCCAGAGCCGCCGCCTAGCAGTAGGAACCATTGCAAGGTCAGTTAGATAGACAGAGCATGACCAGCTGTTCATGGGAATGGCCATTGGAAGAATCAATCTTGGTAAGAGGGCATGGATTACACCTAAAAGCCTTGTATGCTTTCTCCCACCTGTTTAGCAAACAACTATGGCCACAGAGTCATGTCCTCTGAGAATGTAAGTTAACCCTTTAACGCGCAGGTCATGTTACTCCAAAACCAAGAAAGGTGCTAATTTTTTTCTTTGGAATAACTTTCATGGAAATATAATGACTAATTTTAGTATCCAACCTTACAAATTGAACTCAACATATGACATAAACTTTGGGGAAATTTGCACAACATCCAACGGTTGATGGATCAGATTATAAGGTAGAGGCACCCAATTCCGATCACTTAAGCCACTTAGGGACTCAAATGACATTGTATGTCAAAAATATTGTAAAAAATATTTATGTAGAAAGATGCGGAATTAGGAATGAAACTCAACAAATATTTTTTCAAATTTAATCTCAAAGATTTGCAATTGATATAGAATTTTGAAGCCCAAAAACCACCGGAGCCCATAATCAAACTGTAGAGTAGGTGAGATTTGGTGCCCTCCTTTGCCCGATGCCAATAAATGAGAGTAGGTAAAAAGAGAGAAGGCATACCATGGATAACCAACTCATGGAGGTACCCAATGCCGATCGGCCTTGTTCGACTTTCAAGGCAAGGCCACCAATGAGAGCTCAACTGAGGTGGAGCAACCCAAAATTGCACACTTCATGACCCAATGTCAATAATGACTGGAGTTTTCAGATTTTGAGTTATTGGTTTTGGGTAGCTTCATGCACCATTTCATGCATTTACAATTTTCATGCACCATTCCATGCGTACTCTACTGATCGGAATTGGATGATAGATCGGAATTGGGTGCCTCTACCTTAGTCTTTGAAGCTACTGTATATTAGTAATGAAAATTGTAGACTTTTGAGGGTATACTACTTTATCCACCAATAGATTCTTGCAAGAATTTTTGTACTTTGAATAAAAGAGGTTCATTGTATTATTGTGTATTTGATGTATATTGTGTTGTATTCCTGGCTTTTCCATGAGTTCTATGACTTGAAATCATGATATGTTTTTTGTAAAGTGTTCATGTATTATGTGCGCAAATGTGAACTTCACATTTCACTGCCTAATTCCTCATGGATTTCATGCAACTTGAGTTTTAACACTTTGAGAGTCCCATTTTGGGTCTCGTGGGCACTGAAGGGTTAATCCATAAAGGGTCAAGGTGTTTAAAAAAAATCTCTACTCCATTGATTAAAAACTATGAAGATGAATTTTTTGAGAATGATACATAGGATCTTCTATTAAACTTATCGGAGATGATGTGGTGAAATTTATGTGAATTTTGACCATACGTATTGAAAGATAATTGCAATAAAAGTAAAACATTTATCTCCAAACGGACACTTGGTCCTCTAGGACTAAGGTCACACATCCCATAACAACCAACTTAAGCTCCTCGACCTGCTTAAAGTAGTGGCCTTTGGGGAGTTTTATTTTTCTTTATTAAAAAGAAAACATCATGATTTTGAAAATTATCAGAGCTAAAAACTGGCTTACAAGGAACTAATATCATGCACATTGTAATGGTAAAAAATCTAGAACCTTTGTCATGCAAAACTTTGACACCAAGTGAAGTCAAAGTATGTTGATCCTTCATAGAATCATACACAAGGAAGAAGGAAAATTGTTCTCTTCACTTCAAAACCTATAATCTTTCAATTCACAGGATCAAAGATTGTGAGCATGTGGTTTTTGTGGTTACTATATAAATTAAGATCTTATGGATCAAGGATACGGAAATGATGACTTTCTTTTTCCTCTTCAATCTTTGCACTAAAATGAGCAGCTTTGAAGTTTTTTTTATGAGAAATAGTTAAGGAATTTTAGGAGTTTAGCCAATTCATGGTTTAAGCCTTGAAGACCAATGAGCTTTTTTAGCCTACGAGAATCTACAAGTGTCTTAGATCATGCCAAATAACATCCACCCACTGTGCACATGGTACATTTCATCACGACCACACTTCACGGAAATCATTGTAGCTTGCCGATGCTTGCACAGTTTTTGTGGCGCCGGTCCCAATAGACACCCATCTTCCTCCACCTCTATGTCACTGTTTAAATATTTCATGGAGGTGGCCTGTAGCATTTGCTACCAAGATTATGGTGCCGATATGTCTCCAAAATGGGCATTAGGCCTTGAAGGGTCAAAATCAAAATTGAATTGGGGGTTGAGAAAAAAGGTGTAATTCAGATTGATGATCCGGCAGATTGAATGAAGGTTTCAAGTTAGGGCAAGTGATGGCGCAATCAGTGGTGGCTGGTCCAAAGAACTCAGTCAAGACCCATGCTTCAGCAAGTGTGCCAACTTTTGATAGAGATAAGTGTGATCTAAGTAAGTGAACTCGTGGTGAGTGCACCCATCTCTCACTTTTTTGGCATGAATGTCTGTAAATTTTTGTGTATTCTAAACTTAGTGCTTGCTTCCATGCCCCAGCAGTTTAATGCATGACAGAGGCATATTTTTAGAGGGATAGAGAAATTTACGTAGTGTCATTTAGTTTGAATACATACAATAATTTTTGCACAGAGATCAAACACATAAATGTTGAGTGGATGTACCAAAGACTCAATTATTTTTTGTAGGCTTCAGTTTTAGATCAAATCAATTGTGGACTGAGTGACAATCCTTTATGTGCTCAGTGTGCTGTTCGGTTGATCGAACTAATCCACAAGATGATATAGTGGTGATGATAAAAGATCGTTCAATCAAATTCTGGACTGCAAAACCGGCGACAAATCTTGGCGAAGTTCCCTATGTTGATGAGCTCTGGAGAGTTGATCATCGAATTCATGTACTACAAAACTCATAGGATGGGAATAGACTCAATAGAGTGAGCTAAAGCTAGAAAATCGTACATCACACACTACCCATTGGAATGGGCATGGACAAGGCAACTAATAATCCATGTGGCCATGAAAAGTTTGTCGCTTAAACTTATCACTTGAGCGACACTAGGATCATTGTGAACTTATGGAGGTGGGCTTTTCAACAACCCTCCGTCCGTACATTTGACGGCGTCCCATGCCTTGAATTCTTGGAAAAATTCAAGAATCATCATTGCTAAACAATTTTTATATAACGTAAGATAGTGTTGTAAGGCAAAAAAGAATTTCAATTATTTTAAGAGAATTGTGAAAATGATCTTTGTATACGCACAATCTTGTGAAATATTCTTGGAATATATTTCCAACAAACAAAAGCTAAAACTTAGAATATCTATCATATATTCACCCTTACAAGACCATGGCTATTATTCAAAAAATGCATCAAAGTTGTGTCTTTCATGCAAATAGAAATAATCTTCAAATGAAATACGGTTCACTTACCAAAAAATCCTATTAGTCTTGCTTTGGTTTGATGGGCAACGCCATCTTGAGCAGTATATATTGCAATTAAGATTCTCAAATTTTCAAACATTTATACAATATAGTATGTCATTTGGAGTTGTCTTCTACTTCAAAAGCATCCTCCAAATTTTAGCTATGTTGTATTCCATACTTCATTTTATAATGTTGGTCACCATATATTATCATTAATTGCTCCTTGCAACTCCAGTCAGAAAAAAAATCAACTCATGCTTTATCAAATCTTAGAGTGTATTTTGTATGAAATTGTGTGCAATAAATTCTTGAGAAAAGAAGGGAAAAATAGTGTTCCAAATTGAGATTCGTACAATGGTTTATGGTTGTCCGTTAACATGTAGCCCTGATAAAGCCCATAGGCTGTAAATACTCAAGTATTTTTAAGCATATTCATGCACAATAAAAAATATACATTTAAAAAAATAAAATACTAAGAACACATCTGATAAAAATTAGGAATAGATGCGTCTGTAAATTCTGTGAAGGAAAATTGAAGGTCATCGTTTGTCTGTGTTGACAATCCTACCTTTCTAACAAGTTTAGACTAGCCTACACAAACCATGGCAAAAATACCATGGATGTTTTGTGAGTGTTAAGCGCTGAGTGGTAAGAAAAAAAAAACAAAAAAAACAAAAAAAACAAACTGCAAAATGGTTATTTTGAGGGCAATTTTGGATAAAATACAAATGATCAAGAGTGTGGGTGAAAAATTATTGAATTTGGGGTGTCCCTATAGCTGTGTACACATGTGCAATAGAACATTTTTTTGGGAACCTTTTCTTTGGCTATATGCTTGAAACATATTCTGCACAGTACAATTTTAATTTTAATTTTTTTATAATCACACTTTATAGAGGATGGGATGGGACATTTTACTGAGCTGCAAATTATGCCGTTTTGCTATATGAGTGGATGTGAAGTACAATGGGTGTTACATTAGATATCCAACAATTATTGATAAGAGCAACATTTTACTACTTATTTTGGTGCTCATTTGAGGGTGCATCAACGGTTCTACAAATAAGAGAGCGGTTTCAAATAGTATGGTGAGAATTCGGATTTGCTAAAATGGGGAAGTGCAAACGCGGAAGAGGCATGTTAAAAAATGCTTGAAATTGTCTTCAAGGTGAAAGTTGCAGCTGAAAACTGGCTTCTTCTAGAGCCAATACCTCTTGTCTTGTTATATTTGTGCCAAGCTTCACTAGCCATGTCATTGGAATTGAAAGCCAATTTACCACAAACGGCTTCTTTGACTCCTTCACACATTGGTTGGTTTCATTTGCACAAAACAAAAACTTAGAACTCTAATTCCAATACTGAATTTGTGTGCGGAACTCCCAAATCTGGTCCACTAATGGCCTCCTCTACATGTGCATCCTCGACGTGGTTGAAGGACCATCTTCAAAATGGTTGAAGGACTTATGCACATAAGTCCTGCAACCTAATCTAGCGTCCTTCAACCAAGCTTGATACATAGTGCTTTGCATGAATGCTCGGATGAGACCGTCCACAGTAGCCGCGTACAAAACCAACAATTATGGATAGTTTCTTGGCAAGGTTGCAAGGTAACATGTGTGATATTTTATCCAGTGCAAGATCTCACAAAGGCACAACAATTTGAATGAATAAATTGTAATCAAGCTTTAGTAAAGAATTTCATTTTAAAACGTGCAAGGCACAAATGAATACTTACAAGTTGCATTGTGCCCCCCATTCTCTATATTAGATGTTCCAAGAGGCCATCCTATCCTGAAGAGTGCGATGCAAGCTCTCTGTAGTGGCACCCAAAGATATCCACCATCCATGTTTAATATTGTAATGTGCTTCAATCTTTTTTAGTGTCTTGGCGTTTTCTTCTACCTTCCACATGGCAACGTCTTAATCCCAGAAAGTTAGAAATATGGTAGAAGTACGCTAAGGTCAATAAAATTTGGGCAAAATTGTCTATTGTGGGAGTCTGAAACTCCCACTTGGTTGCCCCTACCAAAAAAATTAATTAAATTGTGATTTTTAGTTTAGATAACCGGCAAAGTAGTTAGTGTTGCATAGAATTAGATTGCATAGCAAATAGTGAAAGTAGAAAAATGCTTAACTAGTTAATTAGTGATATAGTGGTGATAAAACCGAGTCTTGAACCAACCAATTTTTATGCCCGGAAAAACTAAAAGAGAGTGTCCGGGAAAATCTCCGGGACAAAAGTCCAAATTGCCACTTAGGGCTAGTCAAGTTTTCATTAAGTAGATAGACTATTTGTTAGTTTTTCTTTCTAGTTTAATTGTTTGGATTTCCTTTATAGTTGATTTGTTTGTTAAAAACTTAAAATTCTTAATCAAAAGAAAGGAATTTAATTTTATGTGAAAGGAAAAGATAAAAAGGAGAAAAAAAATAAAAAAAATAAAAAAAGAAAAAAGAAAGAAAGAAAGAAAGGCTAATATCCGGGCATAACCCGGGCATCAACCGGGTACTGGATATCAACCGAGTAGCGGATATCAACCGGGTGTTGGGCTCCCAAGGAGATCAACAGGGAAGAAGAAGAGATCACAACTTAAACGAGTGAGGAGAGAGGAGAAGAGAGTAGAGAGAGGAGGAGAAGAGAGGAGAGAAGAGGAAGGAGAGAAGAGGAGAGAAGAGGAAACCGCGACCGCGTGAAGGAAGGTTTGAAGGAGAGTTGCAGCTACGAAGAAGAAGCCCAGGGTTTGAAGTTGCAAACTAGGGTTTGAAGTTACAAACTAGGGTTTGTGAAAGATCGTGGCGGAGGGGTTTTGGACACAACGGAGGTGGCGATTACCAAACGTGGAAGCGGTGCATGGAGGTTCAAGACTGCGGTGAGAAGATTCAGACTAAACTACAAATGCGAGGAGGTTGTGGGTGCAACAAGGAGGTGGCAAGAATTGTGAACAAGATGCTTCTTGCTAGTTGATGGATTTGTCTTGTTTCTAGAATGTCTTTGTTTGTGAGTTCTCTTCTTTCACTTGTTTCTCTTATTTTCCTTTCCCCAAGATGAATTATGGTCGTCTCCTTTCCGGTCTAGAGAAAGTCTCTCGGTAGACTTTGCTTAGACCTTGTGTGTCTTAGAGTCTTGAATTCTTGTTACTTGTACGTTTATCCTTCTTCCGTTTATTGATTTTCTTCCTTTCCATTGTCCCGGCCTCAAGGCAAGTAGTCTTTGTGTTCTCCCTATTCTTCCCCTTTTCCTACTCTTGCCTAAATTTTCCTTCATTTTTCCGGTCTCTTTGGTCTCCCGGAAAAACCATCTACAGAAACTCTTATTCTCCTAGCATAAGAGTCATCTCTTTTGCTTGAGTGGTCATTTATTATTTTGTTTCGTTTAGTTGTGTTTCTAGATATGTGAGATGCCTACATCCACATTAATCTAGAAGAGTGTTCCGGGGAAAAGTACACCGGTTGCCTGGTATACTCGTGTGTTTTCCAGGCCGGACCGGAAGTTGTGATAAGTTGGTCGGGTGATTGGTGGAAGTACAGGCACATCCCGGAGTTAGTCCATTCTAGACAACATGACTCGACCAGTGACATTGAAGCTTTCCAAGATTGATCCTAACAAGTAGGAGGGGACGGAGCAAGGAAACACCATATTCATTATATTGGGAGATTTAGCGACTCCCAAATTAACACATGTAGGACATAAGAGCTAAAGTGCACATCTAAACTCTACACTATGGAGGGATATGAGTTTCCATTAAATTGAGAGGTAATGTTCACTACAAAAACCCCTAGAAAAATAAGTACTACGGATATTATTACATTACAAATCTAACTATTATATTCAAAAAAAGAACATATTAGTTGACACTTCTTTTATACCACATGTGTTCATTAAATATGAATAGCTTAATATCCAAACTGAAGCCTTAGAATTTACAAAATTCTCTCCAAGCTACTAACCCGGATTAACACCATGCTCAAAGTTTAGCTAAAAGTGAGCTACATGACGGACAAATAGGCAGTTGTAAGAGATTTAGCTAAAAAAATTCTGAAACCGTATTTAAATTCAAAAGAATTTTAGTTCACCTTGTGGAATACATGGCTAAAAAAATAAGTGGCAAGTTTCAAATAATGGTGTTGAGAAGTGGAAAAAAAGTTGCACACAAATTTGCTCTGTTCGAGCAAAAGTGTACCCATCACTAGGTGCAATGAACTGAAAAAAGTAATTCCACACACTTTAGCTCCACTTGACCTATAGTGCGCACCATTACTAAGTGCAGTGAACTAAAAAGAAAATTTGCTCACACTTTAACTCCACTAGAGCTAAAGTGTGCACTAGCATTTACTTTCTATCATAAACCATGAAGGCAATTACTGGAATTATTGGTTTCAAGATTAGAGGCAATTTACCACGTTATTGTATCGAAAAGGGAATAGAAACATACTGCAATCACTGATACGCAAAAATTATGGAGAGAATAATATGCCCAATATTTAGTTCAAATCAACTACAATGTGAACTAGTCAATACTTCATAGCAATCATTGGCATCAGATATAGGCATATAGAGAATATTTGAATATATATATATATCTATAATCTCAGCACCAATGGATCTAACCATACTACATGAAGTATCACGCATGAGAATCCAAAATCTAGGAAAAGGAAAGTTCATTTATCTGAGTCTATTACTATTCGGACGCAGCAAGTGCTTCAAAGGAGGCCTTGATAATCACTACTTGCCCTCTTAGAATTTTTGTAGTTGAATCTTGTACATGACTTTCATCCCTCTTTGAAGACTTAGGTTTCCATGCTGTCAAGATATAATCGGTACTCTCCCACGTTATGGCATTTTTCTTTTCAAGTGTCTAGCGAAGGTTGCCATTTGTATCTCAATCTTTGTAGAACTTCAGAACATCCGGATCCCGCGATATAGGGCGGAAGAATTGGATATGAACGATGTTTGGCATATCTGAGTTGGAGTTAGGATCTGAAATTGCTTGAGCAATCCAAAATGGGCGCTTGTCTCCATCACAAGGCAACAATGCAACAAAATAGCTAGCAAAAATATCACGACCAACTCTTAAAGAAGGAGGTGGACGATCGCGCCTTTGGCCAACAAAATGCTCATCTTTACCATACTCCTCGCGTACCTCACCCTCCGCTGAGAACTCATCTTCAACGGCATGGGCGATTTGCGTTGTTGGCCAAAAGCCGCCTTTCAATGATATGGGCGTATTCATTGGAAGAGTCAGAGCATCTCTAACGATGCGCCAATAGTACGATAGCAGCTTAAAACGTGATCTGGCTTCAACAGACTCCCGCAATGAGTGCTCCGAGTGATCAATGGATCCTGAAAGTCCCTTCACCACCTCAGGGAGATGCTACATTGTCGAAGGCTTCAGTGCATCAAGTTCTCCGCGAGGCCATAAAGTTCTTCCTTCAGAAACCTCCTTCCACAATTTGATGCCACTACCTTCTCCTCCTTTAGGAAGCCAATCCTCATCATGACAAAGGATTTTTTACTTCATTACCGGACAACCACTTGAGTCCACATAAAACTTGAACTGATGAGCCTTCGTATGACCCTGGAAAGCTTCATTACCGTCCGCAATCATATCCCCAATGAACTTCTTAAAGTCAGAAACCTCTTGGATGAGATGTGGGATTGTGGGAACACTATCATTTTTCATGAACGACCTCATGAGCAAAGGAATGGTTGGAAAACTCTCCTTCAACGTCCAAATAATGCATCTATATCATCATGTGTGTGAGCAACTGGCATGAAATTAACATACACCTCGCGGAAGATGCGTTTTGCAACAAGGAGAGACCAAAAATAGAAAACAAATCTATTTTTGTTATCACCAACAACATTGTCCATTTGCATGTTCAATATTGGAGGCAAAGGCCTTCTTGGAACTGGGATATTTGGAATCTGTCCTAATGGATTCAAATACATCTCTGCACCCCGTAATACCGCCGCATACAATGGATGACAACTAGATTCTGGAAAGAGTTGACGGGACGATGATTTTGGAGGCGCCTCCACATTACGCAAGAGTTTTGCAAACGACCCGACCGTGTGATTGGCATCATGGGACTCGTGAGTATAAATCAAGGCCGTAGTGCGCGTAACGCTGGTCCACATGACCATGGGCAAACATGCATGTGACTACAAGAGGCAACTTCAAAAGCCCATCTAAGTGCTTTATTTTATGTGAAAAAATTGGCGAGGCGGTCTTTGAGTGGTCCATCTTATCATGCATATTGGTTAGAACCTCCCGGGGCGACGACTTTGATCGAAATCGGTTCAGGTAGTACAAGTCCCGATGTGCGAAAGCGGAATCGATGTGGACCTGCATCTTCTTTTGCCATAGCAGTGATGCTTGTGTTCCAGGTTGAAGAAGCTTCTTCTGATCCTAGTATTTGTCACACATAGAACAACGGGAAAAATTGTCTCCACCTTTCTTGGTGTGGGACTCCGTTCCCACATGGTGCCGGAAGTTAACCTTAAAATCCGGCAAAAACAAAAAAATTAGTTAAGTAGTTACGATAGTTCGTGCTAGAATACAACCTATAGTTTCATGTAAGAATAAAGACGGATGGACCCGGCTGCAAACCCTAAATGAGCCTAAAGCTACAAAACGCAGAGCCGGAGTAGTTAACGGAATTTCGGGACAGTCTGTCATCCGGAACTCTCATCCGGAGCTGTCACCATCAGCTGTCATCATGAGCCGTACTAACAGCCAGACTACAAAAGGCTGTGGTGCAAGGGAAAACTCTTTCTTTTCATTTCTACTTTGTCTGTTGAGGTTCCGCTCCAGTGTTCTCTCTCTCTCTTTCACTCTTGCGTTTTCCTTACCGCTGGCCGTTAGGATTTGTAGTTAGACGATTAGAATGGACGTGTGTCTATTAGGGAGGGTTTTTGTGAGGTCGGTGCGTGCAGGGACAACATCGAGGGAAAGTGAGGAATTAGGCACACTCGATGAAGACGGACCCCATGGCCAAGAAGAAGCGAGCTGATAGAGATGGTCATGGACAGAGGGACGAAGAGCCGGCTGCGGCACTTCCACCCTTGACACGGGTTCTTCCGGAGATCCTTGCAGACCTGGAAGAGTATAATTTGCTGAAGGAGAGCTTGAAGACCATGGGCTGTGCCGGCTTGCTCGAAGTTGCATGGGGCATCCGAGAGGAGGTATACGTTCGGGAGCTGATAGGCACCCCGGACGAGAAGTACAAAGGGTTGATGAGGGCCCATCCGAAACTCTGGAGAGTTCCGAAATGGTCACAGGCATACGACTTTCGGGTTGGCCGCACCGCCGTTCCACCACTGCAAGATGGGGCCGGCCGTCCCGCCGTTCCACCACTTTGTCGTGCCCCTTACCATTTTCCCATACGAGGCCCTAATCTATACTTGACATTGTCCCTCCATAAGAGTCTTTCTCACGGTCATTTCCCTTTATCCACCTTAGTTCTGTGCCCGCAACCAACTTTCTGTCCGCTCTCTATCTCCACACATTCAACTATATTTCTCCCTTATCTTCTTAGCCATAGAAATCATATCTTCTCATTATTGGACAACCTTATCACCACGGTCATAGGCCTTCCTCCTATTGACTCGCACCTTTTTTTCATACGAAGTCCATCTATTATTTAAGAATATTTTGACCTGTCCAATGTTTAAGCCACCTAATCCACGGTAATAGGGCCTTAGATGTACTACATTTAGTAGTTTATTCTTGTTACAAAAATCACAAACTTTTACTTTTTCTACGTAATCTTATCTTTTTTGCACTCTACGCTTACAAACCAAGGCTCACCGTTCTCTGCTCACGACTCTACGCTCGCAAAATAGCCTCGTCCATCAATCTTCCATCACCACATGTGAATCAGCTAATTAGAGGACGTGAAGGTTTGTCTTGGTGCGGCCGGCCCGCCGTTGTGGGTGCTTGGAGTAGGTCCAAACACCACGCTAACCTAGTGACTTCTTCGACATCTCCGTGAAGGATAGACAATCATATGATGGGAACTGACCAATCGTCAACATATACCGTGAAACCTTGGAAATGCTACTAGACTGTAAAATAATTATGCAGCCAAGAGCAGGAGGCAGTACAATAAGGATATCACAGATCTTCGCAGCTACGGATAGTGCAGAGGCACAACTGTTGTAGTGTTTAGTAGTAGGAGCTTTAAGATTCCTGCAGGCTGCGGATGGGCTTTCCGAATCTCGTAGTTGGGTGGGCCAAAGGACTGGGAGGAGGAGGGTAGTCCGCGAGGTCCACGGAATCGCCTTTGCCAAACAACTTTTGATGAGACATCTCAACTCGCTCTGCAAGTCTAAAGCCGCCGCACTCGAGAGCAAATATCTTCGACTTGCTAAGATTAGTACCCATCTTCACCGGCCATACGTCTGGGACAGGGGGTTTAGAAACAACCCACTGTCGTCGAGGGCTGTGGACACAACGATGTCTATCGTCTTTGCAAAAGAAGAATTGCATCTTCTCCATTCTGGTCTTCTTGTAATTGTTCATGAGGCCACTATAACTTGGAGCAGCGGTAGGTCGCCCGCTCTGCACAATATTCGTAACACATTTCTTTCTGTCATGCATGGCAAAACAAGCTTTTCTTGAGGTCTTCGGAAGCCTTGCGATGTGCCACTGACTCTCGTCGCAAATAGTCTCCTGCACCAACTTAACATGTTGTACAGGAGGCAAAGTAGCCGGAGTCTTAGACGAATGAACCTCAATTCGAGCAGGCCTCATTTTAGACGGCAAATCAGATTCGTCAGCTTTGAGATCAACAATCTTTGGATCATTCCTTCGTCTCCTAAGTCGTGGACGAGAGACACTAATCTTGTCAAGGTAGTGGGAATCAAATTCAGAGCCTGGAAGAAGGTCTGCTTTCCATTTCAACGAAACGAATTCTTCTTCACCTTCTAGGTGAGGATCTCGTGTGCAAAATTCTTTTGCACCTGGCATTGTGGCGAAAGTTGCTTGAAGAACTGTAGTATACCTAGTGCACTGAGCGGTTCGATGGACAGTACGAAGTCGGAGTTCTTCCTTGTCAGGACCAGTTCCGGGCTTTCACCCTTAAGAAACTGATAGTAAGCAACAACCTGCATGAATGTGCGGACCATGTCATCAATAGCGGCGAGATAGAGATCGTTCCCTCTTTTGCCGGACTGTTGTAGCCATTTGTTGTGGACTGTCTCGGCCAAATTACACGAGGTCATTTCCGCAAGTTTGACGTCGGACAGATCCTGCAATGAGAAAGATTCAGTAGGCATGATTTGGCAACTGGAGTTCGAAGTGCACTCAAAGACTCAAAGTAATAACAACACTGCAAGGGAAGACGTGGTTCAGCAGAGGGCAATGGCGACAACGCCTCGAGACTGGTGAAGAACAGACACCTTCGTCGCCGATACGAATGAATGACGAGCACTTTGTTGCTCATGTAAGCAGGCGATTTCGGCTACGTTCACTTCCCAGAAGAGACGATTTCAATTGTATCACTATGGGAGGGTAGCCGATATTGGCGACCTATAATAAGGATAGAGAAAAATCTGGGGGAAGAAGAACTTCCCAAAAGAAAAAAAAAAAGAAAAAAAAAAGAAAAAAAAAACCAAAAGAAATGCAAAGAAGATGGAAAAAACCGGAAAATACAAAAAACAATCAATAAAAAATAATGAATTGTGAATATAAATATACCGGCAACGAAGAATGAAAAGGTTTAATTTTGTACAGAATAGATTGTAAGACTGACGTTGCTAGACACACTATTAGAATTTGGTGAAAGGAATTAACGACACAGGTTTTAGTACTATAGAATGTAAAATGAACTAACCAAGTACAAAGCAATGTACACTGCTAAAGCCCATCAACATTTTTTAGAATAAAGATATATAAAGAAACATGATTCTAAAGGAACTTACTAGCTACATGAATCCGCCCCATTGCCGGTATCTAAAATGCCAGAATGCAAGCCATAAGTCAAGTCTTGGAAGTGCCTCCTCTGTTGCGGCACCAGAAGACAACCACCATGCTTGGATTGCCAAATATCGACTGTGGGCATCTTACAAAGAGATGGAGTCTTTGTACTAATTGTAGAGACGGCGGTGTTGGTCCTGAAGGTCGGCCCTAATGCCTGCCTTAGTCTACTTTCCGGGTGATTGCATCCAATGAAATAGGCAAATCCTCTCTTGATTATCCATTAGCACTGTGGGGTCGCCCGAACCGTACAAAATACGCACCGCATTCCAATTTGCCTGAGCGTTGTCCGCCATGAATCCTTTAAAATTTGGGTCAGAGATACCATGCCTCTTTGCAACATTATTGAGACTCTTCCAGAAAAGTTGTTGGGCATCAACGTCTTCTGACTGCATATCGCACACAGCAACTGTCAAAACACAACAGAATGTCGAATCGTAAACATGACAGGCCATGGTGGTCCACTCTTTAACGCATTTCACGTGGTCAAACATCATCCACGCCTCTTCCAAATCGCCTCCTGGTTGCATTCGCTCAACTAAATCAACCCCGCATCGAGGACCAACCTCGGACATCTTGAAAATTAAAATTTTATCCGTCTCTGTTCCTTGTCTGGGAAAGCGGTTCTCCTAGATGAATGCCCAACTACTAGAGCCCCTCAACTTCGTTATATTGTCCATAACTCCAAATCATCACAAGTATCGGAAAATGGTCACTTCATTTCGAATATTTGGGAAGGACATCTGCTTGAATTTGTCCAAAACTGGAATGAGTTCATCAAATAGAAGAACCTTCTGAGGAACACCTTTTGGGCATAATAGTAATTATCCTAGGTACTCCTTCTCGGTTGCCCTCCTCGCCATGGCCGTGGTCGGCCAAGACGACGACCATGGCAAGGAGGGTTCGGCCCCCTCCTCGCCATGGCGTCGCCTTCGTAGGTGAAGACAAGGAAGCAGCAGAAAGGGCAATTACCGAAGAAGATGTTTTACAGGCGCATAGTAATCCTCTCAGCGATATCCAATTCTCGGTGTAAGTGATGATATCTTGAGAGTTTGATGCTAGAATTGTCTTTTCCTTTCCTCGGATTGACCTCAAAACGTTGCGTTGCAGGCCGACCATGCTTAGTAAATTTGGCTGGTCTGAAAGCTTTCCAGAGTTTTTCTTGCACGAAGAAACTACAGGTGGAGGCAAAAACAACGGTGGAGACAACATTGGTGCCCTTTAAAAGACCCCCTTAAATGTGTATCAAGGAAACTTCTAAAAGAGCAACCGACATCGGTGCCCACAAAGAGGACCTTTTAAATGTATATGAAGGAAACCTCCAATAGGGCATCCGACATCGGCAACTTCTTAGAGGACCCCTTAAATGTATACTATGGAAACCTCCAAAAGGTAGCCAACATCGACACCCTTCTATAAGACCCCTTCAATGTATAATAAGGGAACCTCCAAAAGGGCAGCCGACATCGGCTGCCTCTAAAATTTACAACACGCTCTGGAAAATTTGAAGGCATTTCCGAAATGGTACTATATTTTATCATTGGACATTGTACGAATGAGTTATTTGCGGATGAAGTTATGAGATTCAGAACTTCATCCATTGATAACTCATCCGTACAATGTCCAATAATAAAGTGTAGTACCATTTCGGAAATATCTTCAAATTTTCCAGAGCGTGTTGTACATTCTAGAGGCAGCCAATGTTGGATGCCCTTTTAGAGGTTTCCTTAGTATACATTTAAGAGGTCCTATAGAGGATCGCCAATGTTGGCTGCCTTTTTGGAGGTTCCCTTAACATAAATTTAAAGGGTCTTCTAAAGGGGAGCCGATGTCGGCTACTCTTTTTATGGTTCCCTTAATATACATTTACGGGGCCCTTTCGAAGAGCGCTAATGTCAACAACCCTTCTGGAGGCTCCCTTAATATATATTGAAGGGATTCTCATGAGGGTCGCCGATGTCGGCTGCCATGTTGGAGGTTCACTTGATATACATTTAGGGGGTCCTCTTGGAGAGGGAAGATGTCGGCAATCCTTTTGAAGGTTCCTTAATATACATTTAAGGGGTCTTCTAGGAAGGCGCTGATGTTGGCTACCCTTTTGGAGGTTTCTTAATATACATTTAAGGGGTTCTCTTGAGGGGCACCAATGTTGGCTGCTCTTTTGGAGGTTCCTCTAATATATATATAAAGGGACCTTTTAAGGGGCACCAATGTCAGCTCTACTTTTGGAAGTTTCTTTAATAAAAATTGGAGAGGCCCTCTAGAAAGGTGCCAATGTTGGCAACTCCTTCAGAGGTTCCTTTTTAAAACCTTAGAACTGGCATCTACATAGGTGTAGATGTTGACATCTTCTATGAAATTCTCTAAAAAAAATAAGAGGGCTCTTTAGAAAGGTATGATTGTGTCCATGGGTTGCTAAAGTAGCAGACTTCCAAGAGGACATTCAAATTCAACCTTCCCTTTGTAGATAACTGATATTATTAGTTGTTAGTTTAAGTAAACTACAGTCTAGGAGATTCTCGCAGCTAAGCGGCTGCCGTCAAGCCGTGACCGTAAGGCATGTTCCAAGTCTCTATCTGGGGACTGCCGATATTGATTGCCTCCATATCGTGATGTGCTATTATCGTAGTTTTGAACATTAGTGCACTCTTACCTATCTTTCATTGCATCCTTTGTTGATGCAATCGTGTTTATTTTAATTCAGAAACAGTTTGATAATGTCGTTCCAATGCAACTCAGATGTTTCAAAAGAAATTTTCTAGATAAGTCAGTTGAGTGGACAACATAGAAACTCCACAAGGTGGTCAGCAAAGTTGTGATGAAAGTGAAAAAAAATGACATTTATGTTGAAGAAGCTACTGCCCATTGCAGATCCTAAGTATACTCGACAGTCCCTTGAACAAATCAGGCTATATGATCAGAGTCTGAAAGATTATCCAAAGATGTCTCAAAAAAATTTGAATTATTCCTCAACCTCTACAATGGACGCTGCCAGAAAGGTCAAGTGGTTGGAGTGCGAGAATAAGCTAGCTTCTTTGCGTGTTTTACTGAAATTTCCAATAAGAAAACTTGCAGACTATTTTTTTCTTGGAAAGCTGATGAAGGCAAATTGGTAAGCACATGTTTGTTTCAATACCTTCAATAATCTTGATTCTAAACTAGTTCATATGATCTCACTGGAGATGCTTCTGCAGCTTTCAATTGAGGTGGTGGTCTTATTTGATTCTACATTATCTGAACTTGGAGAGGCGATTGACTTTCATCATTCATGCTTTTAGAGAGTGTCTCATTCTATTGATTCAGGATTACGTAGAGTGGATGCGCATTTAGCTATGGGACTTGGCGGTTCTGGACAAGTTGGATGTGATTCTAGGGTCCGTGGTTCAGAGTTTACCCTTGTGATGATAACTCATTGCAATTTACTTACACTTTGATTATTCCGGATATTGACAATACAACTAAGGTTTAGGAAAATGTAGAGGAGATATTGAGATGATTATAATGAATTTGTATCACAATCCAAATAGGACTTATCTATAAAGTTGAAAGCGAAGTTTGTTTCGAATGAGTTGCATTAAAAAACCAATTTTTTTTGCATGTGCACATGTGTTTCGAGCAAAAAAGTATGAATTCAAACATGCTTTTGGACATCATTTCTTTGGGGTTTTTAAAAATTGCATACTGTTATTATTTTGTGATCATTTTAGAATGTTCATTCTTTTGAAGAATCCCTAGCGTCCCCACGGTATGGATTTGGAATTGAAATTGGTTACTATCCACTAAGTACTTGAAGATTGAAAATGTGCAAAAAACTAATAGTTGGATTAAAATATTTTATTCTTGAGTTCACATTGTATTATCATGAGTTTACTCAGTGACAATCTAAGCATGACATGAAAGATGTAAGAATATATTGAGAGTACACAATATATTTTATGTTTTGACGTGAAATAAAAAACCCTGTCATGTGTAAAAACATAGAGAGTGGAACAATATTAAAAGATTTAAACAAGAAATGGAAAGACCTCATCATGACAAAAAAGGGAAAATAAAAATATCAAATATAACTTATACAAAGAAGAAACATAATGCATCAAGCATAATTTAATGTTCATAATGTAAGTAATTTTGGATTTATTTATACATGCAATAAAAGAATAATTAGTTTTTGAGCACGTTCCAATGTTTGCAAATTATATTTTAAATTCTCAAAATTTTGTAGAAAGATGATAGAAGACATGAGGCACATTATTAAATAATCTATTTTCTCATTGAACGTCTTCTATAAAAGTTATGCTAGTCAAAAGAGAAACTTCTCGATTGCCGGCACGTCGAGCAACTTAAAAACCTTTTGCTATGACACGCTATTGAAGGTGAGATTTTCAGTACTTAGAGGTAATATTATAACGTTTGATGTTGTGGAAAAACACATATCCTTTTTTTAGTGAAAAATAATATTATATCCCAAGTCATACATTTTCATACATTCTCACATATTTTTGGTCACGATACCAAGAATACTTCTTCATATTCACTTAAGACTAGGAGATTGTCATATTTTTTTGCTTTTTAATATTATTATTGGAGATTTAGGTATACATATTTTGAAAATCTTTTTGAAATTCAAAAGATTTCTAGTTCACCTTGTGGAATACTTAACCCCTAAAGGACCACGACCACTTTCGCTCTAAAACCAGTCCAAAACTGCCATTGCCAAAAAGAGACATGAAAATCACATTTTAAAGTGAATTTTGGATTTTCAACCGTAAGATCTTTAAAAAGACTTCATTATGAACATGCCGTAAAATTTTGGTTGCAATCCACCACATGGATTGATAGATTTTAGTGTTTAAAGTCAAAACAATGGTTCATTTTCTTCCTTGCATTGAGTAGATCAGCAAACTTTGACTTCACTTTGTATCAAATTTTTGCATTGTACAAGGTCTATATCTTTTACCATTGTCTTAAGCATGATGTTATTTCCTTACACACCAATTTTTAGAGGTAAAAAAGGGGTGTAGCATATTAAAAACAAGTTTGCAAGGAGTGGAGGTTCAAAAATTGCCATTTCACGTTTATTTTTTTTGTGAACTACGTATGTATTCAAATGATAATCCGAATAGTCAATAAGAAGTTTTTCACCACATGTTGTTGTTGAAAAAATAAAAAGTGAAAAATATGAAGATCTTTAGGTTTTATGTAGAAAAATGAATTTTTTTCCCCGTTGCCCGAAAATGTGTGAAAATGTTTGACTTGGAATAAAATGCCTTTTTACACTAAAGACAAGATTTTTTTTGAAAATTTCCAAAGAAGGAAATATTCTTTATATGTGTGAAAAATCTCAATGTCAATAGAAACTTTTGTCAAAAATTTTGGAGGTGCCCAGAGTCCCCATTTTTGGCTTTAAGTGGTGCTAACTTTCAAACCACAAATCCAAAAAAAATAAAAAATATATCTCCACAAAGCTCTTATCAGATCCTATCTTGAAAAAAAAAATCAATCCCGGTTTGGACGAAATTGGACCCCAAAGACATGACCCTGCTACAACTCTCGCGCGCTCTCAACCAAGATCTGATGGGTCTGCCGAAGGAGCAGAGTTTCACTGAGCAGCTGCAAACGTGCGGAGTGAAGTGGTTTGAGTTCGGAAAACCTGCCTTCCAACTATATGGTCGTCTACAATCTGAGGCATTTTTGGTAAGATTACATTTTCAACCTTAACAATATTCCATCGATGCGCTCTTTCTTCACAGTAATCAAATCATTCAACCGGAGATCTCCGGTTGCTCACTCACTGAATTATTTCTAATTGCAGGCGTTCCAACGAAAAGTAGTGCTAACGATTTTCACGCACCTCGGTAAAACGGACCCCAAAGTTGCAAAGGTCCCTTTTCTTTTCGAGATGGATGATGCGGTGGTCTAGAAATGGATCCGAATCAATAAGATGTACGTCACTAGACTCCTTCCGGATTGGAACAGGAAGACGGGCGACCCAGCTAAGTTGAAGCGGAAACCTTTGGTGCAAAACAACTTCAAGCCACTATATAAAATGTGCGTTGAGGACCTAGACTACCTCGCGGACTTAGTGCTCGCAAAGAAGGTCTGTGTGAAGTCCTCCAAAGCGGCAAACCAAGGTACTATGAAAGGGCTGGCCGAGACTCTAAAAAATGCTGCCAATAGGGAGAAGAGAATCTGGACAATGAAGAATGTACTCATGTTGAAATACAAAAATCACCCCCTTCCCTCAAAGCCTCCTGACTTCGGCCCATATACAAGAGGACAGTAGGACGAATTCGCGGAAGAGAAGAATATTGGACGGGCCTAGCTCGAGTCATGGGTGGACGCCGCAAATCACTCAGCCAAGGATAAAGCTTGGCTTGAGGGCCAATTGAAGGCGATTAACAAGGAGATTGACGCTACCTCAGACGTCCTTGTGTCTATTTGGAATCAACACATTTCAAATGCAGCTGCCGAAGCCACCCCGAGCGATGACACGTCCCTATTTGGCTCCAAATACACTTGTAGGGTTCTGCCAGACAATGGGGGCGAGGTCGCCGAAGTACTTATTAAGCCGGACATTCAAAAGTGGCGTCGTCGTGAAGGCAGTTAGTTGATGTCGTAAAAAGATAGAAAAGAGGGGAAAGTGAATGGTTAGGGCCGAAGGTGAAGACATGACTAGCGGATTCATCCTCAATTACGCAGTCATAGTTCACCAAACAACATATTTATCTTATCTTTACTGCATCTCGTCACTAGCTCAGGGCTTAGGAGCGTCCACCAGCTGGTTTTCCTCCTGATTCCAGCAGTCCCCTGACCACGCGTGCGCCAGCCGCTCTGACAAGCCAAGGAATCGAACCCGGACCGGCGAGGTGCTACGAAATGCTCAGCCAGCCGAACTGAGCCGCGGTCGATGACAGTACGTGGGCTCTATTGGTATTTAAGCCATTTCCTAACGCTTCTAAGATCAAAAAACCTAAATAGAGTGTTATGGTAGTTTTATTTGTAGTAAAAGTAAGAAATGCTAGTGTTTAGAGTCAAGTTAGAGGGAAGAAAATAGGGGCAACTACTTGTTGACATTGTAGATAAGAGATAAGAGGGAATCTAGGCTTATGTGGGAAGTTATGGGCAAGAATTGGAGATAAATTGACTTAGGTGACCAAATTTTGGTCAAGCAAGAGGCTTGAAGGCGTGGGCTGATGTTAATTCTTGACTTTCTTGCCCTTCTCCCCCGCTCGAGCTCTTCTCCCTAAGACTACAAATAGCCTCAGGTTTCTGCTTGTTTCATCGCGAGTTTTTAGAATTTGATTGTCAATTTTTAGAGTGTTGTTTCTCTTGTTGTTAGCTTTCCAGTGATGTATCACACGCTCCAACCGAAGCCATAGTGAAGCCGTGGTGCGGATTTGAATAATGAGGGGTTTAGAAATTGAGGCAGTATTGTACAAATACTTTGAAGGAGTGGTGTTTCGCGATCATTGTGAGTTTGATAGTGACATTTTGAGGGTAATATTACGGTTGTTTTAGAAAGTTTGCGTTAAAATCTTAGATCGATTAGGACTATAATCTAAAAGTTATGAGGTAAATTGTAACCGGGGTTTTGAGAGGGATTCAAGGGCAGAACTTGGTATAAGGAAACTACGCTTTGGGAGATTATTGATAGGGTCTTTAGGATTGATTTTTTGTAGAAGTGTTTTTTGTTATATGAGTAACTTAAGTACAAATTTTGAGATCTTTGTCTGTAATAGAATAGGAGTGATGAAGAGTTGAAGTAGGGGGGGCCTGATATTAGAGGCAGAGGAGTTTGAGGCCACGGATCTTGTTGAGAATTGATCCAGTAATAGTGAAAATTGGTACATAGCTTCTTAACAAGATTATAAACGTTGTGTCAAAATCCTAGAATCATTAGATTTGTAGATAGAAAGTTATTGTGAAAATTAGTGGTGGGATTTTTAGGGGCAGCGTTTGAAGATGGGAATTTCTAAGATTAAGAGTGTTATGGAGATAGACCAGAAACAAAAGAAAGGCATAGTAGCCACTTTTTATGTTTGTTGAAGCCACACATACAAGATAAATCTTGCACTTAACTACCTAAATGCAAAAAAGACCTTGTGTTTTCTAAAGCAAAGTTTCTCAACACGACAGCGTAACGTCGAAGACCCCCACTTTTACTTCTATTTCCACTATCGTGGGAAAGACGAGAGATGCCGTGCTTAGGTCCTCGATCTCTTTGACTTCAAGAAAATTTTCAACCATCTTGATGTGGACACAAAGGACGGGCGGACGAGTGTCTCATCACCGTCGGTTCTTATGATCGATGAAGCAAGATTTGTTGAATTGAAGAAGCACCTCATACTTCGGCAGAGGGAGTGCAGGGGCAAGGTAAAATTGTGGGCAACGCTTGTGGTCTTCTACTTCTCCCACCCAGCTAATGGATTCCCGGCCCCAAATATTGGTGTCGGGGAGACAATATATTGTATATTCCTATATGAATATGATGCGAGCAAGACGCGTGCTCAGTCATTCAAGAGGCTCTTCAAAGGCCACCCCGAGAAAATGCCGGCCTTCATTTCAGCCGTTGATCAAGAGCTGGCAGACGCCCAGTGTTTCGCAACTGAGGATCTCGGTCCTCGATCTGCTGTTCACGGGGTTCATCAGAGAGGGTATGGTGGTCGTAAATGTTAATGGAAGACCACATTTAACATACCTCGGCTTGGTGAGGAGGACATGTTTTCCAAGTAATCCTTCGTCAAAATTTTTTTGTCCGAATACAATTATATGTTTCAAATGACGCCAATACTGAAGTTTCTTCTTTGCAGACTCACGACATGCGGGTCCTCGAGATTGTGAACAGCGAAGATGCCAAAGTCAAGGCCAAATCTTGCGCAGAAGAGATATTTAAGTACCTCTTGAATATCTTAACCGATGCTAAGGATGGCGTTGCCGAGGACGTAGAGGAGACTGACATCACTGAGTCGACCCCAGGCAATGGGATTCAAACACGGGCAATGTCGAGGATGAACTTCACCGAAGAGGTATGACGCCTACGGCAACTTCATGAGCCGGAGACCTCCGGCCGTTCAAACGCTCCGGACGCCCTCGATACTTCAGGACTCATCTTATTCATTGCAGTGTTCGAATTAAGTACACCCGGCAGACATGGACCACTTTGAACCGGAGATCTCCCGGTGTATGATGCCGTTTCTTTCTGTATTGCATCTTCATTTTTTCCACAGTGACTTCGTCAATGTGACGCAGATGACTAATGACTCGATGCATGATGTTGATGTGCTATATGCACCGAATCCATCAGCGGTTCCCAACCTTAGACTCGAGTCATTGGCCGCAGACGTGCGGGTCCTGGCTTCAGGCACCCCAAGCGACCCCATGGAGTTAAACGATGATGAACCTCCTCATCCTATCAGGCGTGCCTCGCCTAGTTCGACAAGCGACTCTACTCCGGACGCTCGATTGCGTACTTCTCCAAAAGAATCCAGTTTGCATTCAGATGGGCAGCGTTGCCTTCTACGAGATCTCCACGATGACACGGCAATGTCCGATCCCCTGCACTTCAACAACACCCACAGAGCAGCCCGAGATCTCCCGCACGACGTCCTTGTGACGACGCGTCTAGAACAGGAGGTTGTGTTCAAGAGTGCCGACGATCTGATGATGCGTGACACCGATCACACGATGGATGAGGTATTGATGCAACAAACAATGCGTGAATTACATGTTATGAGCCCTCCGCGCAGCCCTTCGCGGAGCCAAGGACAGTTGCCTGAAAAATAGAAGAAGTAGGCAATCGCGAGGAATCCTGTGTCGAAAGTATCTCCTCCTCCGGTTCCAATTCGGACAAGGGCCCAAAAAGATAAGGTCAACAATTACTTGTCCATCAAACCTTCTTGCTTGTTCTCAGAACAGTTCACTCTACGCAGACCATATTCTTACCACTTCATTATTGGTATTCAGGTTTCGGCAGAATCAACACAGTCGAAGGATGTCGGTGACAGAAACCCCACACAGACTACAGGAGTCGCTGATGTAGCTGAGACCTCTAGGGATACTCCACCTACTGTCCCAGGTGCCTGATGTGTACATTCATACTTACGTGCCATCGTCTGTATAGTCCTCAATCTTCCACCAAACATTTCAGGATTGTCAGTGCCGAACACTTCTGTATATATATTTGCAATTTTTCTAAGCTGTACAAGTTCCTCATCTTAGCCTATGTACTCGAATTTTGGGTTTAGGTCCGATGATGTTTACTACGATTGTCTGAGAGCCTAGAAACGAGGATCAGGTAACAACACAAGGGATTTATCATGTCGTGTTTGACTTAAATGCCAACTTGTTAACAAATAATGTACTAGGCTAATTACACTATTTGTACCGTTACACTAAAAGCAATTTTTAGTGTAAACTAAATTGTGCACCATCACTAAGTGTAGGGAACAAAAAGGAAAATATGCACACTTTAGCTCCACTAGAGCTAAAATGTGCACCGGCATTTTCTTTATAATTTTTCTACTGCAAGATGAAGTCTAAATCTACTTATTGACTGTTCAATTCTCATAGTAAAATATATCAAATTCACAAAAAAGAAAAACTAGAATTCAAAGCTTTAAAATTATTTTAAATACGCTTCACCCCTCTCCAACACCAAATAATTGGTGTAGGAGGAACTTATATATCACAATGGTAATAATTTACTCCTTGTATAATGCAGAAATTGAAATCGAGTCAAGTCAAAGCTAGCTGATCCACTCAAAGCATAATAATGAAGGTCACCACAAATCATTGACCTTCATAATTGTTCTTTTCTGTGCAATCAAAGTTTGTGTATTATTGAGAATTATCAATTTATAAGTCTTAATTAAGATCATACGATTGAAATTGGAAATTATTTATTTTCTTTGCTTCCTCCTCATTGCCCCAGAATAAGCAATTATGTAGTGTTTAAGGCTCAGAGAAATTGTCTAGGAAATATACGAGTAGAGAAATACTAAACGTGCATAATATCTTGAACTAGGCCTAGTGAGATTTAATTTACTTCTTGAAATTCCGGGTATCAATAATGAAGGTCAATGATTTGTGGTGCATCCACATTAATATTCAAGGGTATTACCCCAATATTGCGAAGTGCATCCCGAGGGTATTGCTGGAGCACCATACGGCTTCAGGATTTCGACCCTCCCACGGCTTTAGGTGCCCGAGGGAATACCCCCACGAAGTCGTGTCGCGAGTCTCTTCTCTCTCATTGTTCTGTGCATGCTAGGTTTTGTTGCTTTCGTTGTTCTTTGCATGAGAGTTGCCGCTTGCGTTCGTGTTGTTTGCTACATGTTTGCTGAGTTTGTGTATGGTGTAGCGCTAGAATTTAGGGTTTGTTGCGCACTTTATCTGCAGCGCTTTGCTTTCCTATGGATAGGGTTTGTAGAAAGTGAGGATTATTGTTGTGTGAGTTTTTAATAACGTAGAGTAAAAAACGGCTATGCGTGGACGATCGACGTAAACGTCCAACGAGGAGCAAAGACATACAACAAAGGAGTCGGGATTTCTCACTCTTAAAGGTATGTGCACACATTGATGTTTAAATGCATTTTCTTTCATTGCTTTTGATATATGTGTTGTTTGTCATTGAAGTTTTTTTTTGTTTTGTAGTTTTGTTTGAATGGCTAGTTTTCTAGCGTTTTGGAGGTTCGGTTTTTGCTTGTTTTGCGTAGTTTGTGTGAAGTTCCTTATCCTCAATTCATGCTTATGAGTTGAGAATGATTTATTCTTAAAAGTTCATTCACGACATTTTGTGTGTTTTAGGCAAGTGAGTGTATCTTCAGTTTTATTATGTGTGTATTGCAAGTATGGTCTTGTTGTCTTGGTGTTATTTTCTATGGTTGTGTTGATATTAGTTCTGTATTTATTTTTTCTGGTGAAAGAGGCAGAGTAGCCATTAATTTGGTTTCTGTTTGTATTGGAATACGTTGTGAGTGCGTGTGTTGATTTGAATGTTCAATGTGCTGCTTTGTGTTTAGGTGTGTATTGAATTATTGTGTTTATGTTGCGACACATTCTTGTGGTTTGCCGCTCCACCTTGAGTACGTGTGTATTAGAGTTTAGTAGTAAGAGGAACAATTTCCAATATTTATCTACTAGGCCATGGAGTTTTTCACGTGCATCATTTGCACTGAGGTATACACACAATCTTGAAGTTGTGACCTGGTTGGTTGATCCTATATGTTGTGAAAGTAGGTTTGAAGCATGTGTGCAAAACATTTACTAAGCTGTAAGGTTGGATAACCTATCACCACCACCAACCCCAGAATCAACAGTCTTTGTGGGCCAAAACCACCAGCCGCCCACCCCATTTCCAAAATTTTAGGAAAGTCAGTTATGATTGGGTGTCAGTTTATAATTGGTTCAAAGCTCTCGGTTTTTAGTCTCTTGGACAAGTGGTCATTAGCACAACTTCCTGTGGAAGTAGAGAGTTTTGTATGTCGAGAATGGGTCACGGCTTACTATCCACTTTGAAATTTGTAGCAATTTCAATATGAAGAAAAAAATGGTCACGACAATTGCAATATTCATGAAATCCTATTTTGAATTCCCAAAAAAATCTTACCACGAATACTAACGCTATAAATAGGTCAGCAAGCTAAGTAGGTGGTTATTAGTTAAAGGTCATCCAACCTTTGACGCTTTTTTTTTTGTTCATGCAGGATTGCTTTAATCCATATTGTGATGATGAATTACAATGCATACCGTGCCCGATACGATTGGAAGATGAGTGTGGTTATGAAAATGTTTCTGAAGGAAATGAGCCGGAAGATGGGAGGCGAATGGAAGATGATTAATTTTGACGTTTATTCTGAACGCCTTGAGCAGGAGGATTCCTGATAAACTGAATTTTGCGATTTGGTGATATATTTTATTGGTAGATGTTGTGCTGTCTCATGTTTTGGAAGGTGTCAGAGTGTTTTTTATAAAGAAACCTAATGAGTGTGCTAGTACTTGAGTATGGCATGGATTGTTGGATGCATCTTTCCTTTGAGAGTGATGGATATAGTTAGCAAATATGAGGCTTCATGAGTGTCGGCCAAGGTATAAGCCATATTCTGTTGTGCATTCTAGCAGTATATTGCTCAGAGGAATTCGTCCGCAGCGTTCTTACTTTGATTTGATAGTGACATGAGAGTGGACACAATTGTTGACTTCACATGGTGTCAATTTTTTCCAATTTACGAGCTCTTTAGTTTATACCAACATATTACATAGATTGTTTGTTCTTTACACATTAATTGTTAGAGGTAGAAGAAGGGTGAATCATATTCCCAAAAATCACATAAGTATAGAAGGTTCAAAAATTGCCAACACACATTTCATTGTTTTTGTGTAGCACTTTATTTTTTTAGAATGAGGATCCAAATTGTTCTAATTTAATCAAGGAATCTAGGTGGTTATACTAAACATCAATAAATTCAAAACTTTGAGTAGCTGTAACACCAGTACCTTGGTTGACAGTTAGAATAAAGCAATCCAGCTAGTATTTGTGCCACTTCGTATAATTTTTGAGTGTATGTATTACAACTAACCATATGGTAGTATCAAAATTAGGTTTTTATTTTGATACAAAAGAGGTATTACATTTAAACTTTGGGTGCATTCACAAATGACTTTTCTCATGAAGATACAAAGCATGCAGACACTCTCACGACTGATGGATGCTTGAAATATATGTTTTCCAAAGTATAAACACAATAGTGGATTTCACCAAAACGAACAATCAATCTAGGACAGCAAGCTCAAGGTTAGACAACCTTGATATATTAGGCTATGGCAATGAATATATAGTCGTAATAGAGTTTGATTTGTTTATTCAAATCCACATTCAAATTTCGTATCATTATTTACTAAATCATATTTCCGAAATAAAGCTTTAAAGTCTCTAGGTGGAGAACCGTTTTCATTTTGAAGATCCATACCAATTTGATAAACAAACCAAAAAAAACGTACACAGCATCGATCTTGAACTTGCACGTGCACACAAAACCGGAAACAAAGAAAATCTGGTGCTGATGACGTTGAATTCCGGACAGTGCTCCAAAGTGCACCTGATCAAGTTACACAGTAGATATAAAGTAGCTAATTGCAACTCACATCAAAGCTACCCACTGATCGATCAGCAGGCGGTGGGGACGCAATGCGGGAGGTACGAGAACAAAGTCCGTGACCAGAACCTCACAAGAACGTCACGTGACAAGAAACGCTGAAATGATGAAATCGTCTTCCAGGCTCTACATATGCGCACAGAAAGACATACGGAAAAGAATGAACACAGCGTCGATCTTGCCCTTGCATGTGAACACAGAACCGGAAACAAAGAGAATCTGGTGCTGGTGACGTTCAAATTTGGGCAGTGCTCCAAAGTGCACCTGATCGAATAAAAATAATAAGTGCAGGCGGGAGTAAAAGGGTGGTACACCTGATCAAGTTTAGTAACAAAAAAACCTGCTAATTGCAATTCACATCTAAGCTACCCATGGTCGATCAGCAGTTGGCGGGGACGCAATCCGTGACGTACGAGACGCCGGCGCGCGAACTGAGACCGACGAACACCTTCTTGCCCTCCGCCAGCAAGCACCGGAACGACGACGGCTTCCGGAAGGGGATGCGGAGGATGACGTGGTCGTCGTACTGCTCGTACTTCACCACGGTGCCCGCCTGGAGCGTGAACGGGTTCACGCTGGATTTGCACACGCCCAAATTTGCGGCCTGGAGGTTTCCCACGATCCGCACCACCCTGCTGCCCTTCGTGCAGAACGTCACCGTGCTCGGGTTGCCCTCCGGGCACGCCAAGCCCTGTTCGGGGCCTAGAGGGACGTTCCTCAGCTTGCACTTCAGCCCCGCCACCGGGAACGTCTCCACAAGACGTGTGTTCGACAGAGCAGCCGCGGCCGACACCATCGCCACCAGCAGCACCACAACAAGCAGCCCACCCCCCGCCATAACTGGCAGACAGAATGCTCACTGCAAATGCTCTGAGGTCAACCTCCTTGATCTGTTCCTAGAGTGGTGAACTTCGGCGTCTGTGATGAGAGGCAAGTTGGTTTATATCTGGAGTCTTCCGCATGGGGCGCCGATCAGATCTATAGCGTGACTTGTGGATCGAACAAGGAGTAGCTTGTGTGACATGTCGGAATCTTTCGTTGAGGAATTCTGTGGCTTCGGGTATGAAAAATCGAATCTTGTCATAGCATCGATTATCAGTTGCATTTCGGTCAAGAACGTGACCGCAAAACTTGGCACGAGAAACACCTCCACCATGGTGGAAATTGCAAAACAAGTCGACTGGTGGCAGACAGACATACTGCCGATGAATTAAATATGACTTTTGACATGCAGGAATTAGCGATTTCTAACTTACCGTGGACTGTGAAGTCAACTCGGTTTCTATTCTTCGAAATGCAGGAGGGTGAAGCGATGGTCAATTTACCAAGGACGGTGAAGTCAACTCGGATTGGGAGAGATGATAAGCGGTGAGCCGGGGATGCGCGAGTGAAGCCATTATAAGGTAGGAAAATCAAAAACGGTTAATGCCCTCGAGGCGTGCAGTAGAGTTACAGTGAAACAAGGTGGTGGTAGACCAAAAATGGATTATTTTTACATCACCAGCCGGGTTTCGGTGGTCTATTTTTGGTGGACTGTTTTAGGTTTTGGTGGACCGTTTTAGGTGGTTTCATGTGTAGAAAAGGATACCACCACGTTCAGTTTTGGCAGAGTCTAGTATACAAGAAGGGGTTTTGACAAACTTCCCACTTTGAAAAATTGTAGATAATTATTTACGGGGAATAAAAATACGAGTCAACTTGCATTCTTCATCATTTCTTCTTCTTCATCTCAAAAAAATTTCACATAATTGAGTTATTTGTAAAGGGAACCGGTCTTTTGTCCTCCTTTTTTCATGCAAAAGAGAATCTAACCTGTATTTGAGTGTAGCCGCAAAGTAATCCTATGAAAAAAATTCACGGTTTGAGGGTTTTGAGGAGGTGTTATTTATGGCACAAGTGGCACAAATCTCCCAAAAAAAAACAAGAACAATCATGAACGTCATGACACTCTGGCATGTATCCTACATCCTAGAGTTGTGCATGATGTGAAGGGTCAATGATTGCTTAAAATAAAAGCCAGGCACAAACTCGAGTTTGGGAATTCTAAGGCTCAAAAATTAGTCTATCCAGTGTTCTATTCTAGGTCTACAGTGAAACCCTACCAGTGGACTCGGCGACCCTGGCTTTTCCATTTTACAGGTTAGAAACTGAGGATTTGGGGTACTTTGTGGATAACTCTAATTTCTAACTCCATTCCTTCTGGTCAAATCACCTTATTTTCACCGTTTTTGGTTTTCCTACCTTAGTTTCCGTATCGGGCTCGCTTCTACCTAGCTCGGTACACTAAAAATCTCATTTAGTGTATTGGTAAGAATAGTGTACATACCTTAGTACACTACACTACAAATCTCATTTAGTGTAGCGGACACTAAATACAAACCTATATACTATTTGCAAATTAGGAAATTAGTGTAGTGACAAAACAATACACTAAATGTCAACTACTACACTATTTGTCAACTCCAGTAAAGATTGCAAATTTATTTTTCACACTTGTGCACATTTAGTGTTTGAATGGTAGAAGATTTTTTTAAAAAAAATCTAGAAGTTGAGAGCTGTTAGGGTATCTTATTAGCAATCTTCTAAAGTCCATGGAGTTTTTTTTGAAAGTCACCAAAATACACAAGATAGTCACCCCGGATCTTATGGCCTTATATTAGTAACTGGGGCCACATGCGCATGATGACTTGGCATGGAAAAGGTGTGGGGGAACTTCCTAGGTTGTCACATATGTCCAAAATCCAAGCCCCTCGACGTCGTGGATGCGTTTGTCCCGACGTCTAGACGCAGATAACTTGGCAGTCCTCCAATTTACCCCCGATCGTTGCCCGATCGATGCCTAGTCGCCCGAAGATTATAGTGTTTCAAGTGACTAAGAAGGGATTTTTCTTCCCTGCCTTAACCCCTAAAGGCCGGTGTCAAATTCACTTAAAAAACACTTCAAAGTTGTTACTTGATTCTAGTACAATAAGTAAGGAAGGAACTAAAACTTTATATTTATATTTTTGATAGTAGGAGATTCTCTATTAACCCTTAAACGTCAGAAAGTGCCGCTAGTGTCGATAATATTCTACACGTATAATGTCGTATTTGAACATGATAAAGTTGTGATATTGAAGTGACCTCCATATGAATGATGTCAGTTGAAGAATTTTCAAATCGAAGGTGTAAGTCTTGCTAGACTTAGTACTTTTTGGTATTCTATAGAGTAAAATATGTCCCTGTAAATTTGGTTCCCGACTGATGTTTAAGGATTAAGACTTACTAAGTAACATACTTACAAAATTTCATACACTTTGACCGCACAGATAGAAAGATTATAATATTTGAAGTCAAGAAAATGGTTCATTTTCTTCCCTGCGTTGAGTGGATCAGCAGACTTTGACTTCACTTCGAATCTAAATCTCTTACCATTGTGTTGAGCACGTTGTTAGTTCCGTATATACCAATTTTTAGAGGTAGAGAAGGGTGTAGCATATTCAAATTTCAAAACAAGTGTGCAAGGAGTGGACATTCAAAAATATTCAATTCACAATTTTTTTATTGAGAATTTAATATGTTTTAGAATGGTAACTTAAACGGTCAGTAAGAAGGCTTACACCATATATTGTTGTAGAGAAAATAAAAAGTGAAAAATATGAAGATCTCTCGGTTTTATGTAGAAAAGATGAAGGTTTTTTCCTCGCTTGTCCAAGGACCAAAATGTGTAAAAATGTTTTTCTTGATTTAAAATTCTTTTTTACATTAAAGACAAGAATTTTTTTGACATCTTCGAAGAAATTAATATTCTCTACATGTATGGAAAATCTCAATGTCAACAGAGACTTCTAGCAAATATTTGGAGGTGCTCGAAGTCCCAATTTCCAACTTTGGCTGGTACTAACTTCAAACCATGAATCCAAAAATAATTATAAAAATATCACCATGGATCTCTTATCAGGGAAATCTAGTATTAGAGTTTTAAAAATAAAGATTTTTTTTGAAATTTTAGGAACCTGCCTAAAATCAAAAGCTTCCTCCCCTTACGGACATTTGGGCCTTTAGGGGTTAAATGGATTTGTGCACTTTGACTCCGACTAGGGGTAAAAAATTTGCATTACAAAAGTTCTAAATCTTATACCAGCACGGTGTACATGAGGTTAGGTCCTTGTACAACAATTTTTTGGGGTAGACATGGAATAAAGAAATTTCAAAAAATTGTGAAAGGTGCGGTGTTTCTGAAACTGAAAAATTTACATTTTAACCCCTAAAGGCCCAAGAATCCCCTCGGGGGACTCTAAGAACTTGAGCAAGTTCCTGTAGTGTCAATTTATTGCGTATCTTTTTAAAATTGTAACTGTAAAATGGACATTACTAAAAGCTTTGTATGCATACATTCTTTTGTTGAATCTAACATTCAATGCAAAAGTTATAGGGTTGTGAAGTTTTTATGGGGAGGGCGGGCACATGGGGCAACTTCAAAAACTTTTGCTAGAATACTCGTTCAAATGTGAGATTTTCAATAATAGAAAGTAATATCATTTTCTTTCATATTGTCAAAAAATATTCTTGTCTTTAGTGAACAATAGCACATTACCCCAAGTCAAACATTTTTATACATTGTCACAAATTCTCGGTGAAGGTACTAAAAAAACTTCTTCTTTTCCTCATAAAATTTAAAGGTGTTTATATTTTGTAAATTAATTTTTTTCTACTACAAGATGTGTTGTACACCTTCTTATCAAACGTTTGGATTTTCATTGTAAAACATTTTTAGTTTACAAAAAAATAAAACGCAAATTGGTAATTTTTGAACCTCCTCTCCTTGCACAATTGTTTTGAATATGTTACACCCTTCTTCTACTTCTAAAAATTGATGTCCAGGGAACTCACTTCTTGCTTGACAAGATGGTTAAGAATCTAGACCTTGTGTAGTGTTAAAATCTTAAACCAAGTGAAGTCAAAGTTTGCTGATCCATTCAATGCACGGAAGAAAAAGAACAATTTTCTGTACTTCACACACTATAATCTTTCAATATGTGCGGTCAAAGTTAATGAAATTTTGTGAAGACGTTACTTAGTGAGCTTTAATTAAGATCCTACGGTTAGGTGTAGAAATAAAAGCCTTTGTTCTCTCTTTACTCATTGCTCTAGAACAAACAATTTTGAAGTGTTTTTGGTGTGAAAATGCCTTGGGCCTTTAGGGGTTAATTCTTTCAATATCAATTTTCTCCCATATTGCAAATCCAGACGGACAAAATAAATATGCAATAGGCTTCTCCAAGTACAAAAAATAAAATGAGGGAAAAAACCAAAGTCTGTAATATGCATATAGAAATAAGATTTCTTTAACTGCTATTTTACTCCTTGCATGACAATTAAGGGGGATTTCACATCCGGACCAAGCGTCGATGTGTCCAGTACTACTACACTAAAGATTGCATTTATTGTAGTGGAAACTAAATACATTTATTGATGAATCTATTGCGATATTCTTGGGTCCGCAACCTCATACAACGTCCGCTTTTTGGAGCTCTCGCCCATGCAAACCTGGACTTCTTGAAACGTAGCCTTCCGCTTCATTCGCAAGTCCCGATGTTTTGTTGCGATGTGTCCATGCCCAACTTCTACGCTCTCGTCCGCCTGTGACGACTTGCCTGCAAATGCCTTTGGCTCTTCTTCATTGCCAGTTGCAACTACTGGCAGAAGATCATCAAATATTGCCGGAACGTCATCCCCTGAGGCCGAAGATTGAACACTCACCTATAATTTGCTCTGCGTCTCCTGCTGTTGTCTGGCCATTGCCATCGATGGTCGGTGCAACTACTTCCGTTGGCGCATCGTCTTCGTGCACTGTGGATTCTCCGAGGATGTTCTTGAGTGATACCATGGTTTTTGGTATGTCTCATTGCTGGCGTTGGATGAAGCTCTTAGTCTTTGTCCTCACTAACTTTCTATCCACGCGCTTCTTGACCACCAATTTCGTGTACACCAATTGCATCTGCACCTTGGTGCCAAACTTTGGTGGCCTTGTCATATCCGGCCTCATCCAATAATGGACCTCCAAGTACCGCTGCTTGAAATTGTCCAACATGCATTTGCTAAAAGGGAATTCGTTGCGCGCGTTCCACGTCATCCTCTGGGGTCTCTCTTCCATGAACCGAATGAAATGCGATGTTGTGATGTAGTCGTTGTAGGTCTTGTTGGTCCAAAATCCATCACCCTCCGGGCCTAGCTCGTCCATCCATCCATTGAGGGCGTGGTTATCTTGATCATTCAGAATTGAATCGTCAAGCGGCGCTAACATTCCCTTCACGCCTCGTTTGCCCATTGCCAATAATAAGGAAATTTTTGTTGTGACTCTATGTACATTAAATTCTTTGTGGAAATGTTAGTGGCCCTAATAACAAAGTCTACTACGCGTTCTTGAATTATTACCACTATTAACACGCAATTAAGCAATTATGCACTTAGCCAAGTGCACTGGTTGCTGGTAGAAAGCCGCAAGTTATTTGCTCCTAAAATAATTTTTTTTTTTTTTTGGCAAGAGTTTAGTTTGTTTTTTGTCAAAAAAATTTGGAGTTTGTCGTGTCAAACATTGACATCTTCATGTTCATATAAGTGATATATTTTTTATATTTGCTACCTTTTTTTAGAAAATATATGATTTCTAATCTAATTTGCAAATCCTGCTACAAAATTTTAATCATGTGCCCTAAGAGATTATAAATGTGTTTTGAGTTATTATAGGATTTTAGAGTACTGCACTACAAATACAATGTGTAAGAGATACAAAAATATATATGCAATTTCCGAAGACAGCGTATAGTACCTCACTATATTTTATATGCAAAAACATACATAATCAAGAAATTCCACACTATTGCTGAGAGATTCCAAAATCAAACATATCATATAGACCACCCAATATATAAATATATACCACCCGCTGAACGATATACACATCTTAACCTGCATTATACTTACGTACTTGCCACCTAAACTGCATGCATGCTCTAGTATTGCATAAAGCTCCAGGGCTCAGAGCTCATCTTCTAGCGCAATGACTCCCTCCACGTGTCCAATGGCGCTACCTACCATAGCAGACAGTTCATGATCCTGCACTGGACGATCTTCCATATCTTCGGTGCTAATGGACGCACACTCAACATATCAATAATTGCCAGGAACACCCTCCCGCGTATGCCTTACGCTATCATCATTGTAGAAAAAGCCATCCTCTGTATTGAAGGACATCTCTCGCTCTGAGGAGAGGGCCCCTTGAAATAAGTTCACAGAAAAACATAACGTGAATTGAGAATTTTTGAACCTCCACTCATTGTACAATTTTTTTGAATATGATACACTCTTTGTCTACGTCTAAAAACTTTTGCACTACACAAGATCTAAATCCAATACCATCGTGTTAAGCATGTTGTTAGTTCTTTGGTGAAATAGCATATTAATTCAAGTCAATTATTTTCACACATTGTCACACATTTTCGGCCAAGGTACCAAAAAAACTTCTACCTTTCAACATAAAGCTTTGAGATCTTCGTATGATTTTCTTTTGATTTTTCCTACGGCATTATGTGATGTAAACCTTCTTATTGACCATTTGGATTCTCATTTACAACAATATCAAGTTCATAAAAAAATAAAACGTGAATTGAGAATTTTTGAACCTCCACTCATTGCACAATTTTTTGGATTATGCTACACTTTTTTTTCTACCTCTAAAAATTGGTGCGTAAGGAACTAACAACGTGCTTAACATTATGGTAATTAATTGAGACCTTTTATAGTGCAAAAATTAGACACCAATTGAAGTCAAAGTCTGCTGATCCAGTAAACGCAGGGAAGAAAATGAGCCTTTTCTCTACTTCAAACATTATAATCTTTCAATCCGTGCGGTCAAACTTTATGAAAATTTGTGAGTATTTTAATTAATAATCCATAATTGAGATCTTACGGTTAAAACTACAAAAAACTTCATTTTTTTCCTTGCTAATTGCACAAAAACAAGCATTTTAACGCTATTTTGTTGAGATATTCTCAACATAATTTATGGAATAACGTACCTTGGGTATCAATAGCGAGGGTATCACCAGTAGGGTAATATTCCTGGGTATCACTACCCGGTTATCAAACAAGGCATCAACTTAGGTATCAATTTAGGGTTTCGGATTAGGGTTTTTGAATAGCGGGTATCATCAAAGGATATCAATCCACGCTAGTCCTACGAGGGGTGTGCGCGCGCACACCCCTGGCAGTAGTTGTGAGGGAGGACAATGGAGGCTGTGAGTGTGAGAGCCCAGGGTTTGGTGGAGGGAGACAATGGAGGTGTGGGAGAGAGGGGCTTGGGTGGGCGGCCGGTGGGGAGAGAAGAGTTGTGAGGGAGGACAATGGAGGGGAGTTGAGATGGAGGGGAGGGAAGTTGTGGGCGGCTAGGGTTTGGGAGAGATGGGTTTGGGACAGGGGTTTGAGAGATAGGGATTCGTGAGAGCAGTTGCGGACTCGTAGGCGGAGCGAGGCAAGCAAGCGGCGGAGCGAGGCAGGGGGCGTAGGGCCGCGATGATGTGTTTCTCCGTGCGACGATTCGTTTTTCCCTGGCCGCGATGATGCGCTCCGCCGTTCCCAGATTCCTTCCTGCGTTTTGCAAATAGTGACGGCCTCCCTTCCATCATCGCGGCCTCCCTCCCATCAGCCGCGACGATCTTGGCCTGCGTTTTTTCTACCTGCGCAAACATTGACGGCGCTTGGTTGCGCGAGCAGTGACCGCGCTTGCGTTGCCTATCTCCTGGCGCAAACAGCAACCCGCGCCTCAACAAACAGTGCCCGCATTTTCCTTTCTTGCGTGACTTCAACGAACAGTCTCTTTTCCTTCTTCGCGCCACTCCAAATGGTACTTCGATCTGCTGCGGTAAATGCGGTGCTTTAATCTGCGCAATCTTCTCCAACTGCGGCGCTTGAGCCCTCTCCAACTGTAGTGCTTTTATCTGTGCGAGTCATTTCCTGCTGCAGTGCTTTGATCTGCTGCGTGCACTCCGGTGCTTTGATCTATTGTGGGCACCGCGCTTTCCCTCCCCGCCCGAGTCCAAACAACAGGCCTGCTGCGATGCACAATATCGATGATTTGCACCTGCTGCGGTGCACCGAGTGCACCTTACGAAGTTGTTCGAGTGCACCTTAGCAAGCTATTCGAGTGCACCTGCAATCACCACATTCGAGTGCACCTGCTGCGGTGCACCGAGTGCACCTTACCAAGTTGTTCGAGTGCACCTTAGCAAGCTGTTCGAGTGCACCTGCAAACACCACATTCGACTGCACCTGCTGTGGTGCACCTTCGCAAGCTCTTCGAGTCTTGCAAATACCACATTCGAGTGCACCTGCTGCGGTGCACCTTAGCAAATTGTTCGAGTGTACCTGCAAACACCACATTTGAGTGCACCTGCTGCAGTGCACATCTCCTAAGGTGCACTTGAATGTGGATGATCTGCTATGTTTTGAAAACCTGGACGCTCTAGATGCGGTGTTGGGATGCAAGCCGTTCGGATGTTCAGGCGCTCCCTTTCACCGCAGTTGCTTGAACGATCACTCCCAAGCGAGCGCTCGAGGGTACTTCCTGGGCCGAGCTCGACCTTGCCTAGTTCATGCGCGATGATCCTCGTGTAAGTGTGTTCATCTCAAAATTATCAGCTGTTGATGCTCTCCAAAATTGTCGTCCAAGATCTCGTCTGGATGTCCTGGATGGAGGAGCACCAGCAGTCGGGGGTGTGCGCGCGCACACCTCTGGTCCATAGAACTCCATGGGATCGTCTAGGATTTCATGGGAACGCGGCGGCTAGGGTTTTTAAGTTTGGGGTTTGGATTCCTATTGGCGGCAATTAGGGTTTGGATCTGTGGCGGCTACGGTTTGGATCTGTGGGGGCTAGGGTTTGTGGGCTGATATGTGTAGCTACACTCAAGGCTTCAGTTGTAGTGGTTTTCATGTCACTCAGTAGCTGATGTCTCTCATCATGTATAAACAGTCTAACTTTTTTTAATTTGGCATTTTGGACATATTATTTGTGTCATTTTTGTGTGCTCGTAGATTGATTCTGCCTCACCTTACACTACTGTAAGTTGTAATATCATTTAACTTTGAATTGCCTATTTTAAATTTAGCAATGAAACAAAGTTAGGGCAGCTTACCTTGTTCACAAAAGTTCCCTATAAGCACAGATTTCCTCCTCTAGTCTGCACACCACATGCAAAGAGCACAAAAATTAGTAAGTGAAACAAAAATTGACATGGCTTCAATATGTTTGCGAGAAAGCTCACCTTTGAAAGTGGGAAGAGAAGAGAGACCTCTAGGGTTTGTAAGGAAACCTTATATGCAAGTTCAAACCTTGTGCCTCAAGTTGATTTGTCCAATTTTAACTTTTGACCTTTGACTTTGTTTTTTTACTATATAAACTTTTTACATACATTATTAAATATTTGGGCTAATAATATAGAATACGAAGATACTTGATAGTTTTTATGACATGGTTTTAACAAATCACCATAAAAATGTTATGCACATTTTGCAGGTTTCTTGGAAGAGTAGAAAAACATGTCCAACATCAAGAATGGAATGGTGATTTAATGTTGAACGCCATCAAACAATGATGTTTTGTACCGCTAACACCTACAACGTACTTTGAGGTAACCAATAATTTCTATACATATTTCAGATTGATTCTTCATCGATCTTGTATTCTATGTTGTTTGTAAAAAACCTTTATGTGGATGTACAATCCCTTTGTTTTCATTAGCAATTGTATCAAGTTCGAATGGTGTGAATAATAATAAGTAATATTATTTGTTTTTGTATCCAAAAAAAAAAAAAATTGTCTTTAGTGAAAATTTCTACATTAACCTAAGTCAATTCCACATACACATGGTCACACATTGTTAGGCAAGGTACAAACTAAACTTCTTCCTTTCCACATAAAGCTTAGAGATCTTTATATTATTTTCATTTTATTTTCTCTATAAAAAGATGTGGTGTAAATCTTCTTATTGACCATTTGAATTCTCATTCTAAAACATGATAAGGTCATCAAAAAATAAAGCACAATTTGGTAAATTTTGAATCTCCACTCCTTGTACAATTGTTTCGACTATGCTACACCCTTTGTCTACCTCTTAAAATTCGTGTACAAAAAAATAACATCTAAATTAATAGAATGGTAATGAACTTAAATATTATGTAGTGCAAAAACAAAAACTCCAACTATAAACACGCAATTAAGCAATTATGCACTTAGCCAAGTGCACTGGTTGGTGGTAGAAAGCCGCAAGTTATTTGCTCATAACTTTTTTTTAAATCAAAATTTGACAAAATTTTAGTATGTTTTTTGTCAAATTTTTTTGGTGTTTGTCGTATCATACATTGGCATCTTTATGTTCATATCAGTAATATATTTTTTACATTCGCTACCTTTTTTTAGAAAATATATGATTTCTACTCTAGTTTGCAAATCCTGCTACAAAATTATGATCATGTGCCCAAAGAGATTATAAATGTGTTATGAGTTATTATAGGATTTTAGAGTACTGCACTACAAATACAATGTGTAAGAGATACAAAAATATATATGCAAATTCCTAAGACAGTATAAAGTACCTCACTGTATTTTATAATGCAAAAACATACATAATCAAGCAATTCCACACTATTGTTGAGGAATTCTAAAATCAAACATATCATATGGACCACCCAATATATAAATATATACCACCAACCGAACGATAGACACATCTCAAACTGCATTATACTAACGTACTTGCCACCTAAACTGCGTGCATGCTCTACTAAGTATATAGCTCCACGGCTCACAGCTCATCTGCTGGCGGAACGACTCCCTCCACGTGTCCAATGGCGCTACCTACCATAGCGGATAGTTCATGATCCTCCACTGGACGATCTCCCACATCTTCAATGCCAATGGACGCACACTCAACAAATCGGTAATTGCCAGGAACACCCTCCCGCGTATGCCTTACCCTGTCATCATTATAGAAAAAGCCATCCTTTGCATTGAAGGACATCTCTCGCTCTGATGAGAAGGCCCCTTGAAATGCAATGATGTCCTCAGATACGCTAGATCTTGGAATGGGAGGCAAACCTGGTCCGGTATCACTCTGAGTACCTCCGAACGTCTCTTGTGTCTCCGATATAGGCTCTGATTGAGGAGGCATCGAAGGCTGTCGAATCCTCCTCTGCACCGAAAAAAATTCACATGAATCCAATCCTTCTTCCTCCATATCCAACCTAGGACCATCAAATGTACGCCCCCGTCCTGCCCCTGCCGCCAAACTAACATCTATTACACCTGTATCTTGCATCTTCTCTGTAGGTGTTGCAGACGTCGCCCCTGAAGTATCTCCCACCGTCCGCTGTGTTGATGGAATTCTCTCTCCATCCTCATCGGCGTCTGAATCACTGCCAGATGAAAAATCTTCAGTGGTACCTGAACGTGGCAATCTCTCATGTAAACCACCTCCATCCTCATTGTCCTCTTCATTCCTCACTCCACCAACCGCATCTTCGGTCTCAGGTACGATGTTGCAACCAGTACTTGTTCCACCAGTCCTGACCAACAGTTGTCCTTGGAAATTGTCAGACAACTCATTGTACAGGAATGAAACTCTGTCTGTACAATCGTCAATGATGAAAACCTCAGATCCCTGGAAATCTCCTTCAAGGATCGTGGGAATGGCCGTAGATATGTTACACGCCACTAAGCCCCAACCACGAGGCAAGTATGAGCCCACTAGTCTTGCGAGCTCTGATGGAGATCTCTCAAGTGAATCAACTTCAGAGGGTTGGCGTGCCTCACTCCAGTGATCCAAGAATACAAGTGGAAGTGGAACGTCTCCAGAAACATAGTTCGGGCCAGGAGATGTACCCACAGGGTGCTGCATACAAATCACAACATCGCCAATCGGTTGTACTACTTGCTCCAGACGCCCATTCTCTGTAAAATCAAGAGCATAGGGATTAACCGAGTTGGGATCAAAAGCCCAGCATCCACGTCGCATAGTACATCCCTCTGGAAGCTTCACCTTCGTGAAAAACTCCTCATTGGCATACACAGCCGCTGGTAACAAGAAGATGACGTTCCATCGTTCAATATTTGCCATCCATAATGTCAGCTGTGCAAAAGCTGCGGATAATTGGGCGTCTCCCCAATGACCATCTCCATGCCTCCCACCGCCACGTCGACAATCAATCACCCACAAACATGGTTTCCCCAACTCTATGTAGTCGGTGCGGAATAATCCCCTTCTACACCGAACCGGAAGAAGATTCTCTGTGTCGCTCTGCCCTGGCCTCTTGACTTCCATCTGCCATTCCCAATTAGCAGTAGCCAATTCTCCCACATCCACGGACAGTCCAATATATCCACGCCCCCCTGCTGCAATGTCACCATAATGAAACCTGATGGAAGGGGGGATGAGGTAGCCTATGTCTTCCAGTTTAGACACCTTCCCCCGCATAGGAGCACTCCAAGCTTTTTTCGTGGCAGCATTCAAAAGCTTCCCAAAGGTATCAAGTTGTGCACTACTCCTCGGAAAATACTTCGCTACACGGATACGAAAGAACTCTTCCATGGAATCAGGTGTACTTTCCTTGTTCTCCACCATCAACCAACGGATCGAATTCATCACAGCTTCTCGTCTCTGATATCGGTCAACCACACCGGCAATCGTACGAGGATGTGGATTCTTGTCTTTTACACCGTCGAAGTAATATGCTTGTGAAGGTCTTACTCCATCCTCCCTCACCGGCTTCGCTGCAGCAGACTTTGCCAACCGAAGATAATATGGATTCGGAACCCTACCTAGAGGCCTCAACCAATTCTGCGTCATCTCCTTTCTTGTTGGTCGTACGTCCACATTTGGATCCAGCTCTTTCTTCCTCGCCATGTCCTTCCACTTGTCCTCTTCCTCCTTGCTGTAAAAGAGAATGCCGTCTTCGTAGTCCTTGCATACTTGAATGATAGCTTCGAAGCAGTCATTGCTCGGATTCCATGCATGATTGGTCAGATCCTCCATGTTTTTGGCCAACCTCTTCACCGTGACAACTCCATCCCCCTTGGGCAACTTATGCACTGCACTTGCCGCACTCACCAAAGCAACTGCCCTGCGTGCATCGTCCGCACGTAATGTACTATCAGGCCTCCCGTATAGATCCCAAATCTGACGGATCTTCCTCAAATCCTCCTCCATGGTAGAATATGAATGTCTCTGGAACTCCGCCACGTTGATCCGCGCAGACTTCTCAATGTAAAAGCGACGATCATCATACACCACAAAAGAGGCCTCCCGCCGCTCAAACGTGTCCAGATACTCGTTTAAAGGCATAGTACCATCTCTCCACTGCTGCTGTGCAAACTTACAAGCTGCTACTATGTGTTGCCCATCCACTGGTTCCCAAATGATATGATCTTGAAGCCAAGAATACTGGGATCCCATGGCACCCTGTGCAGAAGCACTTCCGTGTGCAATGAACATGCGCTCAAATTCTCGTGCGGTACCTACCAACGGAAATGGCAGCTCTTCCTTCTCAACGACACCATCATCGGTGGTAGTATGCACGATGTATCTGATCGGTCGAAGTACCAATCTACTCACCCGAGTCGCGGATTCTGGGTCTCGTAAGCGGTTGAATACTTCTCTGACCCTCTTCTGTGATAAAACCCGGTGGTTGGTTTCCGGATTCTCTACAGAGACAATGCGGTCCATGTGTGCCATAAACACAAAATTCCCCCACACTGATCCTTTCGCAATCTCCTCTGTTGTAGGCACTGGTGCTTTTAAATTCATAGGAGTTGGAACATCCTGTGGTATCTCTGCATTGTCTTCAAAATCCTCTGGTATATTGTCTGGAAGGTTGTGAAAATCTTCTTCCTCCGGCGCCATGGCTGACAAATCAGCTGAATCTCCCGGTGTAGATGTAGGGGCCCTATGATGACCATCAGACGTCCTGAGCCCCGACCTAGGAATCCTGCCACTAGATCTTGCACTTCTCCCAATCAACCTCCTCCCACTTGGATCCAAACTTGATGGGCCTTCTCTTGAACCAGAAGCTACATCACTGTCAACACGTCGTGGCCTCTTCGTAGGACGTCTACTGGTTAATGGAGGATTCGGTAATGTCTGTACCTCAGAAGTTGTGGTGGGATGTTGGCCTCCACTTCCTCTCCCCCCCTCCAGTGGTCGCCAATCCAGTTGCAACGGCTCAGCAAGAATTCGATAAACTTCTGTTTCTTCTGGTTCCGCTGGTGGGGCTTGAGTTGTCGCACGTGATGGGTCCCTCTCCCGAAATGCTTCATATCTAATATGTTCCTCCATAATCTTCTTAGCCTTCAGCACCATCTCCGGTGATAACGCTAAACAGGCTAAGACGTTGTTGTGTCTAGCTGTACGTACCGCAAGAGAGATGTTCAACCAAAACGTCTGCAATGATTTGAGGAATTTCACCTGACCTGGATTTTGAAGAAGATTCAAAGGGACAGGTGCAAGAAGCAACTTCTTTGAAAGGGAAGTCTTCACCTCCGATTGACCTGGACCCACTGCGCAAGTAACGTATACCATATCATCACGTCGAAGAGTGATTGCCTGGATTTTGCCAAAACTCTTCCCCAACGCCGATTTACGCTTCCCCAGCTCAAAGGGATAATCCGTCACCCATAAGAAGGCGCTCGACTCATCCACTTCCGCGATCCACCAGCCGTGGCTCTCCCAGATTCTATCAATATTTGGTGGTGCCATAACGCAACACTCAAAAAACCTGTATATCATTACAAAACGATAGTCACTATTAGTATGGAATAAGATTCTTCTTTCATATATAGATTTTTTTCACAAAGGCATGACAATTACATTAATAGATGATCATTTCACACGAATAGAAAATGTGTATTGATTTAGGGTAAGACCTTGATTTTAGGGACAATTGTTCTAATATATTACACTTTTTTCCTATTTGCAAAAATTTGTGTACGTAGAACCAATACTATGGATAATTTGAAAGTTTAATATGTTAAGCAACAAAATGCATTATCTAAATCCTTCTAGAAACACTTCAAAGTTGTTCATTTTAATTGAAGATCAACTATTGAAAAATTAATCCACTTCCATCTCCAACCCTAAATTCCCATTCAGTACTACTTCTCTTCCATTAAACACCCTTCATGTACTTGAAAAAATGTATGAACAAATAACGAACATCATGATTAACCCCAAAGGTACCGTGACGATTTCAAAAATAAACTTCAAAATCCTTGGTTCTAGTGCAATGTATAAAAGAAAAAAACATCAACTTTTATCTCTACTTTTGACCGTAGGATCTAAATTAAAACTTGTTAAATAACCCATTCACAAAATTCCATCAACTTTGACTGCCCGGATCGAAAGATTATAGTGTTTGAAACAAAACAAATGGTTCATTTTATTCCCTATGTTTACTGGATCAAAAGACTTTGACTTCACTTCGTGTCAAATTTTTGCACTCCACAAGATCTAAATCCAATATCAATGTGTTAAGCATGATCCTTTTAGTTTTGGTGAAATAGCATATTAATCCAAGTCAATCATTTTCACACATTGTCACACATTTTCGGCCAAGGTACCAAAAAAACTTCCACATTTCCACATAAAACTTTGAGATCTTCATATCATTTACTTTTGATTTTTCCTACGGCATTATGTGTTGTAACCCACCGTATTGACCATTTGGATTCTCATTTAAAACAATATCAAGTGCACAAAAATATATAACGCGAATTGAGATTTTTTAAACCTCCACTCATTGCGCGATTTTTTTGAATATGCTACACTCCTTATCTACCTCTGAAATTTGGTATGTAAGGAACTAACATCATGCCTAACATTATGGTAATTTACTGAGACCTTTTTTAGTGCAAAAATTCGACACAAATTGAAGTCAAAGTCTGCTGATCCAATAAACGCAGGGAAGAAAATGAACATTTTATCTACTTCAAACATTATAATCTTTCAATCCGTGCGGTGAAACTTTATGAAATTTTTTATGCATATTACTTAATAAGTCGTTAATGAGATCCTACGGTTAAAACTACCAAAAAAATCTTTATTTTTTCTTCCTTGCTAATTGCACAAAAACAAGCAATTTTAACGATTTTTGGTTGAGATATTCTCCACATCATTTATTGACCAAGGTACTGTGGGTATCAATAGTGAGGGTATCACCACCAGGGTATGACTTCCGTAGTACCAACACCCGGTTATCATCAAGGTATCAACTTAGGGTGTCAACTTAGGGTTTCGGATGTGGGTATTGTATTTTCGGGTATCAGTGACGGATATCAATGCATTGCACCTTTTGGTAGTCGTATGAGGGGTGTGCGCGCGCACACCCCAGGCAGTAGTTGTGAGGGAGGCTGAGTGTGAGAGCCTAGGGTTTGGAGAGAGACAATGAAGGTATGGGAGAGAGGGGAATGGAGGGGGAGTGTGAGAGAATATGAGGGTGGGAGGGAGCCGCCGCGGCTAGGGTTTGGGTGGGAGGAGAATGTGAGCGTGCGAGAGGGTTTGGGTGGGAGGAGAATGGAAGGCGAATGTGAGGACAATGTGGGTGAGTTTAGGTGTAAGAAATGAGGGTTTGG